>JAVLUX010000030.1:7885000-8485000 GCA_032164185.1 Moxostoma hubbsi | reverse complement strand
ACAGTAACCATGACGTTCCCCTTCTGTCACTCACTCAACGCTGTGTCAAGCATGGCGACCGGGGCAGCAGGGCTGCCCAAGGGAAACGCGGGTTCACCGTCAGGGGACAGATACGCAAAAGCACGTACCGGACACAGCAACGAGAAGGCTGGGTCTGCCTCCTCCCGGGGCAGCTTGCTTGCAGGCTCATGACCTGGTCCCTGAAGGGGGTCGTAGGAACCTTGGGCACGTAGCCCGGTCGCGGCCTCAGGATAAAGTGAGAATGTGCCGGACCGAACTCCAGGCAGGTATCGCTGACAGAGAACGCATGCAGGTCCCCAACCCTCTTGATGGAGGCTAACGCAATAAGGAGGGCTGTCTTCAGGGAGAGGGCCTTGAGCTCAACTGAATCAAGCAGCTCAAAGGGGGAGGGGGGGGGGGGGGGTCTCTGAAGGCCCGAGAGGATCACAGAGAGATCCCAGGAGGGGAAATGGCTATGCCAGGGAGGGTTCAGTCTCCGGGCGCCTTTCAGGAACCTGATAATGAAGTCGTGCTTACCTAGGGTCTTGCCATCTACTGTCGTTGTGGGCTGTAATTGCAGCTACATACACCTTCAAGGTGGAGGGGGACAGCCTCCCCTCCAACCTCTGCTGCAGGAATGAAAGCACTGACCGAACTGCGCACCTCTGCGGGTCGAGAAGAACACCAATTCGTGAACAAGCGCCACTTTAGGGCGTAAAGTTGCCTGGTGGAGGGAGCTCTGGCTTGGTTGATCGTGTCTACAACTGCAGGTGGTAGATCAACTAGATCTTCCGCATCCCGTCCAGGGGCCAGACATGGAGGTTCCAGAGGACTGTGTGTAGGTGCCAGAGTGTGCCCCATCCCTGAGAGAGAAGGTGCTTCCTCAGGGGAATTCACCAGGGAGGGGCTGTCGCAAGGAGCATGAGATTCGAGAACCAAGCCCGAGAGGGCCAGTAGGGGGCCACCAGAATGATTTGTTCCTCGTCCTCCCTGACTTTTCATAGCATCTGTGCAAGAAGGCTCACTGGGGGAAATGCGTACTTGTGCAGCCCCCTGCGCAACGTACTTGCGCAGCCCCCGGGTCAGCTGTTTGTCCCGAGGGGAGCCTCAGTTCGAGAGTACCAGAGCGGGCAGTGGAAGGTCTCTCGGGAGGCGAACAGGTCTACCTGTGCCTTGCCGAACCATTCCCAAATCAGCTGGACTGACTGGGGGTGGAGCCTCCACTCTCCACTTGGCATACCCTGTTATGACAGCGAGTCCGTTGCCACATTGAGGCTGCCCGGGATGTGATTGGCACATAGCGACTTGAGTCGCAGCTGACTCCAAATGAGGAGACGGCGGGCGAGTTGTGACATATGATGGGAGTGTACACCGCCTTGTCGATTTATGTACGCTACCTTTGCGGTGCTGTCTGATCGGATCAAGACGTGCTTGCCCTGAACTAGCGGGAGAAATCTCCGAAGGGCAAGAAGTACAGCCAACAACTCTAGGCAGTTGATGTGCCAGCGCAGCGGGGGCCCTTTCCAGAGACCCACGGCTGCGTGCCCATTGCCCAACCCTGTTTGGAGGCATCTGTGGTGACCAGAACGCTTCTTGACACCTGCTGCAAGGGGACTACTGCCTGTAAAAAACAGGTCTTTTTTGCGTGCCACGGCGCCATGCCCGTCTCGGGACTCAAGTCTGGAATCAGTGCTGCAGCAGTCTCATATGCAAAAACCCCAGCGGCGGGACCGCCGCGGAGGATGCCATATGCCCCAGGAGCCTCTGGAAATGTTTTAGAGGGACTGCCGTGCCTGGCCTGAACAAGGTGAGGCATTCCACCACTGACTGCACGCGCTCATTGGTGAGGCGCGCTATCATTGAGACTGAGTCTAACTCCATGCCGAGAAAAGAGATGCACTGAACCGGGGTGAGCTTGCTCTTTTCCCAGTTGACCTGAAGCCTTAAGCGGCTGAGGTGCCTGAGCACTGTGAGAACAGCATTTGCGGGCCAGGTGACCCAGAGAAAGAAGAAATTGCTCCTTTATTGAGAATATGGGTACCGCAGCGTGAAGGGGGTGCGGCAAAGAAAACAAACTGAACTGAGGATTCTCCTCCTGGCCCTCCACCGGGGGACAGAGTGGTCTGCTGACCAGCTCCGGAGCAAACGTCTCGATCTCTGGGTCATCTGTCTCAGGAACGCTTGGTAGCCTTCCGGGTCCTGGAGGGAGTTCGTGAGACGGGAGGCGTGCGCTTCCTTCGGGGCACTCGAGGCTGAGGATGAGAGCTGGGCCCAGGTTGAGGCGGAGCTGCACATGGGGCCGCATGAGGATGCCCTCGGTGGGCAGACAGAGCACGGCCCGTGCTGATGGCGCGACAGGAAACTGGGAGACAGGGGCATTGAGGAAGCATGCTTTGTCCACGTCCCGCATCTCGACCAGGTTCAGCCACAGATGTCGTTCCTGAACCACGAGGGTGGCCATCGCCGAGGTCAGTCGTTGAGCACCGTTCCTGCAAAACGTCGGGGTCAGGACTACCCAAGTGCAGATCTTTATGTGCCTTGGCCTGATGGACTTGCTGTAGGCTTTGGAGGTCAGTGACGACGTCATCCTACAGGCCCTGGAGGGGAGCACCAGGCGATTCCACCAGGTGGTGGCATTCTCAGGACATCCAAGGTGGATCGCAACCGCTCTGTCCACCTTGGGGACCGCCGAGTACACGTGGACCGCTCCGCCGTCGAGGGTAGTGAGAGCAGATGAGCAAGGGTCGATTACGGGCAGTAAAAGGTGCCTTCCACGACCTCGTCAGCTCATCATGCACTTCCGGGAAGAAAGGAACCAGGCAGTCGTGGCTGTGAGCGGTGCCCAGACCCGTGGAACCAATCATCTAGCCGTGAAGGCTGTGGGGAGGAAGGATGGTTCCAGTCCAACCCCAATCGAGTCTTCCACGTCAGATGCCAGAATACTCTCCGATGCAGCAGCGAGCTCATCATACAGCTCATGCAGTCAACGAGCGTGTCGGTGGGCGGGAGGTTCATGGGGATGTACCCGGCGAATATGAGCCCGCTGCCATTCCCAAATCGCCTCCATCGCGAGCCGGGAAGTCCTCAATCCCGTGGGAAGAACGCTGCGTTGGGCGACTGGAGTGGCGTTCCTTTTTAGGATGGAAAGCCGCGACCACAACGTTGCCATGGTAAGGTTCTCGCAGTGAGAACACGAACCATCCACAAATGCGTCCTCGGTGTGATCGTGGCCTGGACACACGAGTCAGCACCTGTGACCGTCAGGAGCGGAGAGAACTCGACCGCATCCAGGAACTACACACTGGCAGAAGTGCATCTTTATAAAGACGTGTCCTGAAAAGGACGTTCAATGCAGCTGTGTATTGCTCTTTTAGAGAATCAAACTATTTTACAATATTCTTTTAGAAAGCGCTGTCGAAGCACCCAGGGGCAAAGCTGCTGTGCAGAGAAGGAGAAAGCCACTGATATGCGCCATAGATCAGCATACGCTCTTAGAGATGAGGTGAACAGTTTTGTGAATCGCAGCTCGCTGATCACACAACCCCAAGTTATGCAAATTCTGTCTGCCAATTTCTCATTGGCCTTTTCTCAAGTTCAGAGATGCACGAGGCTCTCAAGAGAGACCCCAAGTGTTACTTCTTCGACACAATGTGGAAGTGAGCGACAGTGTATTTCGATATCATCGACACCTTGGGAAGTAAACATTATTTTGTAAAAGTTACAAAATTCTTGATTGATCAACATGGGTTGCATAATAGTCCTACTACCGATGAGCTTACCTTAGAAAAGAAGAAATTAGTATAACCATAACTAAGTTTCTCTTCTCCCCATGTTCATAATATCACTGCTTCAACCTTAAAAGGGCATTCTCTGCTTCTTTGGTAGTCAGAATATTGTATTCCAATTTTTTGGGGTGTAACTGTTGAAGTAATTGACTATTTTTAGTATGAAAATGTTCTTGTTCCATTCTTTCAATTTCATTTTCAAGTAATTGCACTTGTAATTGATACTTTTTTTTTCTTGCCAGAAGAGTAACTTGTAATTTGGCCCCTCAGAAAAACTTTCATAGATTCCAGCTGACTAGCTGAGTCCTTATTTATAGTCATAAAACTATCAATATTGTTATTTATAAAGCACATTGCATTGGATCCACTGAGTAAATAATTCCCGAACCGCCATACAATTACAATTTTGCACTTCGGCCACTTGTTGCATTAACATAGATAAGGGGACGTGGTCTGATAGTATTCTTGGCAAATAAAGCATGAATTAATCAAGTATTCCCACGTTTCAGAGCTTTCGCAGTTCAGCTCAGTGCTGATACTTTGGCAGATGATGATTGTAAAGACGATCACTTTCATGGGCAAGGAAGAGGCGAGAAACCGGCTTGTCAACATAAATAATAATTTAATGAAGAACTTAAAACAAACATATAGGACAGCAGACATATTTTCGCTCAGGTGCAAGCGCCCTTACCGCTCCCCCTCTCCGGACGGGCGCTTGACCACGCCCCCGCTGCCACAATGATCTAGTACAGGGTCTAGAACCAAATTAAAATCTCCTCCAATTATTAAATCTGTAGTGGGGTATGATAATTTGAAGAAAATGTTATAAATATAGTCAGCCCCTTCCATATCATCTCGGGATGATATATGTTCACAAGTGTTACCCTCTGAAATGCCAGTATTCCTCTCAAAATGATATATCTACCTGATTTATCATTATCAACATATTCCTTTTGAAAGGGTATATGTTTATCAATAAGTATAGTGACCCCTCTTGATTGCGATGTGAAGGACGAGAAGAATGTTTGTTTCGCAAGCTTTTGATAATCAGTTTCAGTCAAATGTGTTTCCTGCAGTATAGCGATTCCTATGTTATGTCTTTTAAGGTATAAAATTACATTTTTCCTTTTAAGTATTTGATTTAGGCTGTTCACATTCCAGGTGGTGACACATTTATAATTTATCTCCCCTGTCATGGACTTTGAATCATTAGTTATAGTTTACTATGTAGAAGTGTAGTTATACTGGTGACTATCAAATTCATATACATTGTGAACGTTATAGCTAAGGAAAGTAAAATGACTGGGTAATAATTAAAGGAAACCCGTGCATTGCCTATCCCCCCTTTCCCATCCCACCACCTCTCCAAATGAAGCATGTAAATTAGAACCCCTATAACGGATTGTATTCAACAACCTACAGTCTAACTTGACTTCTCTTGTACCTTCTAACATAAATAGCCCCGGATGACTACCCATTCTGAATTATTATTATGAGTGATTAATAGCGCTTTCAATTTCAGACATTACTTCCATCAGATGTTTCTACATCAGAACCGAACAGTGTAAAAACTATTAGTATATATATAAAAAAAAAGCTGGCTTAGCTGGTTCTCCATCCCTTAATAGTCATTATAACAACTGAGCTAAGTAAATTGAGTCCAATATACCATAGGAAGTGGTATTGTCTGGAACCCAATCTTAATAAAGTATTTGGGTAATCCGCCAATTAGCGTCTATTAAATGTCCATCAAGCACTGCTTATATCGCCTTATGCCCAATTTGGTACCTTATTGTCTGATCAAATGTGAATGGTTCTGGCGAAGGTAGACCTCCGCCGAGCCTTTTGAACTAAAAGATCGCTGCCCCTCCTTTAGCTGAATCTTCAGTATCGCAGGGTGTTGCATACCATATGTAATGTCGTTATCATGGAGATGTCTTCTAAGTGCCCTAAAGTTGTTTTTTGAACAACGTCGGTGACATGTCACGGAATATCATTATAGTGGAGTTACCGTAGGTAAGTTGGCTCTTTTCTCTGGCTGCATTGAGGATCTTAGTTGTATCTCCATACCTCAGTAGGCATATCAAGATAGCTTGTGGCCTTCCGTTCTCTGCTGGCCTTCACTGTAAAGTGTGATGAGCTCTCTCAATTTCATAAACTTCACCTTCCTTACCCAGAATTTTGGGCAGCCATTCCTGCAAGAATTCTTGAGTCTCTACCTTCCACTCCTTCTGGAAATCCAATAAGACTTCTGGTTCTGGCAGCACGATTGATTTTCTAGCTTGTCAATTTTGTCTTTTAATTGTTTAATTTCTTCATCGTTGGCTGTTCTGACATCCGCAATATTTTTGTGTAGGTCTGTTACTGATACTTCAAACTCCTTTTGTTTTCATTCCATTTCCATAATTTTCAGTTTCATAGATTGCTGTTCACTGTTCATTTTCTCTATGGAGTCCACGATCTTATTCAACCATCCATCAATTAGATCCTGTATTCTCATAAAGCCCTTCTCAATTTCTGCGTGGAACCATGGCGGTGGATCAGATAATGGCGGAGTGTTCCGCTTCGTCTCCTGAAAGTTTTCTTAGATGATGGCATGTTTAAATGCTTGTCTAATTATGAGCGAAAATATCTTACAGTAATGCAAGTACTCTTAGTACTATTTAATATCTTTAAAGGGTTTTTAAATGAGGATTGTTTCGGGAGCTATGTCGAGCGCACCTCACTCTAACACTGCCATAACCGGAAGTCGACCAACACATTGTAAAAGATTTCATTGTTATTAGTATGTTTATGTGTGCACTCTGATTCGGCATATATTTTTATTTTGTGTTGGTTTGTTTTTTCTTTTAGAAAAAAATTGTTCTTGCATACAGTGCGATTCACCATTAAAAATGATTTTCCATGCTACAGGGAAGAATTTTATACACTTATTTAATGTAAATGTTTTCATTTCAAATTATATCATCAGAATAACAAATTGAGTAAAAGTTGTGTATAAGATGCTTTTTTCCCCCGCTAAGAACAATGTGTATTTATTTTTAAATTGTAACATAATTAGATATTTGTTGGACATGTTTTATAAGATGTTTTATAAGACCTCTTATAATGACCCCCAACCTAGGGCAAGAAGAAGGAAAACCCAGCTGTCATAAGATTCTTATAAAATGTACAAAATAAAATAAGAATTTTGTCATCTAATGTAAAAATAGTAAACAAAACATTCCATGTAATGTCTCCTGGTACCTTCACCTCTATATCTACAGCTGCCTTGACCACTGAGCCCTCAGCGTCCCAAGCTGATGACCACTAAGCCTTCTGCGTCTCCAGTAGCCCTGAACTCTTGAGTCTTCATGTATGTGAAAAAGTGCATGGAGAGATGAGAGAGAAATGCACGGACAGAGATGGATTTACAGTCTCATTTAATGTTGATTTTATTTGTTCCAATGTGTGGATCACTAATTTTCAACATGTTATAGCCTCTGCTGATGACATCATCAGGATGCACCTGTAGCAGGGCTATAAATAGAGGCGTCACAGGTGCATCATTAGGTCTTTTGTCTTCAGACCACTCTGTGTGTGTTGTGGTTCTTAAGCTGTCAGAACTTTCTTTTCCTCTGTTAGGAGTTAGAATTTGTTAGACAGTGCACAGAAAACCTTTTCTCCTTTCCAAAAATCAGTGTGAAGAAAAGCAAGCAGTGTGTGTTCCCATGTTTACGCTCTATGGCTGAAATGGACACACACCAGTTTTGTTTTGTGTGTTTGTGTGTTTTGTGTGTTCATGCTGCACTTGGGTGGGGTGGGTGCGAGCATTGCGATCTGTTTCAGTCAAAATGCTTTGCACTCGTCTCGCTTACTTCCAAGAGCCAGCGCCCACTCTTTCATCGTGGGGCTCTCGCATGGATCTGGCTGAGGAGCGAGAGATGGGTCCATCCCTATCGCTCGTTCTATCCCCAGATTAAGCTGGTCCTTCTTGTGAGCCTGAAGCACGCTTCGGTGCCTCTTCGGTTCACAAGGGGGACGGTGAATCTCTTGAGTCTGTGGACTTTGAGCTACCCACATCTGAACATTCCACACACAATAACAGAGCGGCTAAGGAATTACTCAAGGTGGTTACTTGAGCTGTGGCCAGGCAACAGTTAGACTGGAGACCCCCAAACGCTCTCAAATGCTCTGGACTGTGTCCAGTCCGTGCCCTTCAGACTTTCGTCCACCGCACTAGCCAGTGGTGTAAGTCAGGGCAACTATTTGTTTGTCATGGGGGCCGTAACAATGGGGAGGCCGCCACCAAGCAACAATGTCACATTGGGTGAGGGATGCTATTGCCCTGGCCTATGAGGCATGCGGTCAAGCTTCGCCATTGATTATCAGGGCTCACTCTACCAGAGGGGTCACCTCCTCTAAAGCTTTGGCCAGAGGTGTGCCTCTGCAAAATATTTGTAATGCTGTGGGCTGGTCCTCTCCGCATACATTCATAAGATTCTATAGTTCGGATATTCATGCCACTCCGGGCTCTTATGTCATTGAGTCTACATCACAAGCTCATGTCAGCGGCAGTGGCTCAGTTGGTAGAGTGGGTCGGTCACCAATCGTAGGGTTCGAATCCGGCCCATACGACTCCACATGCCGAAGTGCCCTTGGGCAAGACACTGAACCCCAAGTTGCTCCTGATGGTTTGGCTAGCACCTTGCATGGCAGCAGATTGGTGTATGAATGTGTGTGTGAATGAGTCAACAGTGTAAAGTGCTTTGAATACCAAGCACAACTACACAACAGTAAGTGGTCTGGACACCCACTGTGTGGTGGCGTGTGTATTCTTGTTCCCAAAGCGCTAAATCAGCGCAGCATCAAAGTGTAGCTTTTTGATAAGGAACAGCTCTGGTTACTTAACTGTAACCCTTGTTACCTGATAAAAGCGGAATGAGAAATGCGCTTCGTTGCCGCACTGAGGATGCCCCAGGACTTCTCTTCAGACAAAATACCTCACGATGCACCTGTGACGCATCTATTTATAGCCCTGCTACAGGTGCATCCTGATGATAGCCACCAGCAGAGGCTATAAATTCTAGTCAATTTCATTGACGTGTTGCACACATATTCACAGCTGGTCACTCCTAAAGACGTTCCCAAAGCGCTAAATCAGCGCAGCATCTTGTTCCGTTTTTATCAGGGAACAAGGGTTAGCATTAAGTAATCCGAGACAAATTTCATGCACTGTGATGACCATGAAAAAACATGACGCCTGTAAAAAAAATGGGCCATTCCCAAAATGCTAAAAATTAAGCTTTTAATGTTTCCACAAACATAATTGGTCAGGAAATTAGCAAAATTAAACAAATGCACTGCTGGTGCAATTCTGTGCCACCATTTGCTCATTAGATTTTGCTGCAGTTAACTCTTTGGGGAAAAAGCTAGAAACTGGGAAATTCACTTATATATAGTCTTCATGTGTGCAAAGGTAAAATCATGATGATGATGAACATGTTTGATAGAAAATTCAAATTAACACATGTCTGGGAGTGCAAATTTATTTTAGTGAGTCCCAAAGTTTTTAGTATATTTTAGTAGCTCCAAAAAAGCTAAATATCATGCACAGGTTTCTATCAGAAACTGCAAAGTTGGTTTGCGTCAGGGCATGCCAACATTAACTATTCTGAAGTTTACAAGACTCTTAAGGCAGAAAAAATCCCTATTTCTCTGTCAGCTATTAAGAAAATAGGTCAACGCTTTGAAACAACAGGTGATGTTGCCAGAAAGAAAGGATCAAGAAGGCTCAAAACCTCTTCATGCAGGGATGACCTGCTTAAATTTACAGTTCTCAAAAACAGGAAAAAAAGCCTACAAAAACTCTCATCAGAATTTAAGTCCTCAGAAAACAAGACACTTTCGAGAAGAAAATATCAGAAGGCTATTTAATGCAGGTTTTGTGTCTAGAAAAAGCCATTGCTGTTTTTGGCAGAATATGGAGTGGTTCAACAGAGATGTGTGAAGTGAGGAATCACGATTTGAGATGCATGGCTTCAATACCAAACTGGTATGCAGTCCCGTCCAAGGCATATCTTATGGAGCACGGAGCCAACAGCAACATAAACAGGGAACACACTGTGACCATGTCCTCATTCCTGGCTCGTTGATGGTGGGGAAGAGACAGGGCTACTAGGCAACATGAAAGAGCCTAAGATTTCCACGTTGCCGAAAATTATTGCGTTGCCTTGGCAATGTGTGCAAAGTCCACAGTCGAGGTTAAGCAGATAAAATAAATATTGTAACGTTTGTCTGAAGATTTAAGTTTTGCAAACTTTTTTTCACTGTCATGAAAAGGCCAGGAACTTTAACAGGAAAATTATTTCTTTAATCTTTCACCTTACTGCTGTACAAGATGTAGAAGCCATGAATGTGACCTGAATGCATGTCGTATGTTGTAAGTTTAAAATTCATATTAATTATTTTAGTGATTTGCTGGGTAAATTGTATTGCCCCATTTAGTCAGTGGTCAACTTGAAGTTTTGTTTCCCCTAAATTTAAAACATGACATGATATTGTATTGACATGATTTGGGGGATTCTTCAATGACATACATTTAGGTTGATTTTCTCTTAAAGAGAAAGTACGCCTTTTATTATTATTATTATTATTATTATTATTATTATTATTATAATTTTGTAAGTTTTTTATGGAATGGTATGGAGAAAATGTTCCTTCACCTTGAAAGATATCACTGACTATGGTTATGTGAACACCAGAAAGCAGGTTATTGCGAGAAAACAGCATTCCCTTTTACATGCACTATATATGTGGCGTACATTACTCCCGTATACATGTGACACGGTCAGTAAGCAGCTTTCTTCACAGCAACATAAATTTCCTGCAATGCTTTAGTAAACAACACACATTGCATCTGAGGAAAACTTCACTATTTTACTCTCTGTTGATTCACTTTATTTCCAGATATTCCAAAGTTGTTAATAATGTCTGACAACACATTCTAAAAACACAATCTGGCTACTATGAACTACAATACAGTATATACCACCACAATTCCTTTTTTCTTTCTCACTCTCGCTCTTTCTTAATGCACATTTCCTCCATCATCTTGACCTTAAATTAACTATATACAAATTATTAGACTAAAAGTTGACTTTGCATGTTTCCAGAAGGTTTTGATCAACTTTTAAATTTGAAAACATACAAATTTGCTAGATTTACTCTACTTAGGGCGAAAAAAATTTCATTTTTTTTAATTTACGAGTGTCAACACCCAGATCATAATAATCATCAACACTGTGTATTGGTGACTATAGTGAGTGCTGTCCTTGTGGAAGCAGTGGCAGGTGGTGGTGCAGACTGTGCAGCAAACTGATCTGTTTGGAAAGACAGTGTCTTTCACATTTAAAGGAAGTAGCCCGAAAGGCCAGACACGGAGAACTGCTGCTGTCCGTGAGGCGAGTGGGGACTGGACTCCCTGACCACCTGGAGCAAAGGAGCTGCTGCCAGGGGTGGAGGAGTGCCCTGCCATCCCCCAGAAACTCGGAGGGGTCGAGAAGACCGGCATCCGCGAGGGGAGGAGGGAAACGATTCCTGACTGCCTGTAGCAGTAAGGGCCGCTGCCAGGGGCGGAGGAGAGTCCCCACGGGTTGTGGAGAACGCAGAGGAGCATTCTGTCCACTGGGGGTCGGTCTGACTCTGGTCCGCCCGGGGAGAAGCGGCTGCCGTCTGCCTTTTGAGGGTGGAGGAGTGATCGGGGACCATGCAACGACGCATCAGAGAACTGGTGAGTGAGGTTTTTTCTCTCTCTCTCTCTCTCTCTCGCTCTGTGCTGGCCGTTCCCTTGCCTATTTTGTTTTTGTTGTTTTTGCCCTCCTGTCTCCTCCCAGGTCGAGGAAGGCGGGGATGACCCGCCAGAAGATGGGGCGCAAAAACACATTAAAGCGTATATTCTCCCATTTTCAGTGATATATGACACATTAATGGGAAAATTCTTAAAGTGTTGTAAAACAGGCCTATTTATTATGATGTGCATGTCCAAAAAGCATAAAAACTTGAAAATAATGGGGGTACCAAAGAGCTTGATTGTAGCAACAATTACAAAGTCAGTTCAGTGGAATGATTTGTTTAATTTTATTAGTAAAATGAAATATCAGTAGAAAATGTTATTAATATATACATTAATGAATATATAACATTTTGGTAGAAAATCTCATTCTCTTACTGGACTACTACGCAAGTTTGGAGTTAAAAAAAAAGTTCATATAATAGTTCACCTAAAAATTTACATTTTGCCAAAATTTACTCACCGTCAAATGTTTCTTTCTTTCAGGAAAAATGATATTTTTAATAATGTTGGTTTCAAACAAGGTAGGTAGCATTGACTGCCATAGTAGGGAAAAAATACTATGGAAATCAATGGTTACCATCAACTCTCTGGTTACAAAAATCTTTAAATATCTTCTTTTGTGTTCAAAAGAAGAAATAAACTCATACAGGTTTGTGAGGGTGAGAAAATGGGTGAACTATCCCTTTAACAGGTCAGTCTCAAACTTTGTATACACAGAACCACACATTCTAAAATTGTCTAGATGCAAAATATTTGATAATCTCAGGGGATTCTATTTACAAAAGTATGTCAATTTTGTACATATATAAACATATATAAATGTTCTAAGCCAGTTTAATTATTTTGGCAAGACCACGTGGGGTCTTTTTTGGTCTTCCAACACCACGGGTGTGGGGTGGAGCAGGGGTCAGCACCTCTGCATGGACAACATTTTTATTTTCATCAATCAGAACCTTGTTCTGCATTGTTAGATTAGGGCATACCAGATCTCTATATCTTTCTGCCACAAATTCCCGAATTTCATTGAAGATTCTTTTCCCTCTCGTTGCTAAGTCCTTCTGGTACCAAATTGGCTGGTTTCTCACAAGACACATCATCTGGGTCACACTTCAGCAGCTTGTACAGTATGTGACTTGTATGCTCTGACTGTGAAAGTGTCTTGCACATTACACTTCCATCCAGTCTGCATTCAATGTGATGGAGTGTCTTGATTGATGGGAGCTTTCTGAAAAACTGTGACAGGTAGGAATTTCAGCCATACATGGGTACACTCATCACCACAGAGTTGGGGAATCAGCACACCACTTGGAGAAGTCTGGCGCACAACATTCTCAATGTCAGCCAAGCAGTCCATCTTTGAATTCCTGTACTTGTGCTTGAACAGGACAAACATAGTGTCAGGAGCAAACTTTGTGTGACCAGCTACCGTGAATGAAAGAGTGATCCTCTGAAGACTGCCTGTTATAACCCACCAAAGAAGGTATTGAAACAGTGCATTGTTTTTATTTTGTCCTGAGCAATTGTCTGCATGTAAGTGCAAGCGGGGCTCTCTGTTAACAAAAAAGTAGTCCATGAGACTGATCAAACAGTTGGCCCCTTTGCCAGTGATGGTTGCCTTATCTAGAAGAAAGATCACCATCTGTGGAAGCCCTTTTGTTACAATGCCAAACACAGCACACTTGCGAGGTATCTTGAAGAAGATGGGTACTGGCTGCATGCGGTCATGGGGATAATGCAGCTGTTGAGCAAAAAGTCAAAGTTGTAATGAACCTGAAAAGGAATGTGCAAATATTTGCTCAATTTGTCAATGTACCATGTTTCCTGTAAAAATGAAAATCCATTCAAAAACAGATGAATCCCTCATGTTTGTGTTTAATGGTAGAGATGGAAGACATCACAAGATTGCAGGTCATTTTTTTAAATAGGTGATCGATATCTTTACTATTAAATAGTAAAAATATATTTTTTTAGTAACTGTATAGCGTAGTATAGTGTAAACAATGTTACTGTATAATACTTTCAATATCTTTCAGTAATGTACTAACTTTTATTATTCAACCACAGTTGTCGCTTCAAGAATGTCCATGCATTCAATCTGTAAATTACTAATTGATAAATAATGGAAAGGAAATGCGAAAAAAAAAAATACTTCAAAATCATTTTATGAATTTGGAACACTGAGATAAACTCTGCAGCACTCCTGGACCTTGCTGTTGTAGAATGAACAATCTGTTGTGGCCTGCCACAGATGTTCCTCTACTTTTGCTAGTGCTTCTGTTTTATCCCCCAAGTGTTTCTTTGAGGCCTTTACCAATAAAGCACTGTTCTTTTGGCAGGTCCAGCAAAGGTCTGACATCGGTTTCATTGACAACATACTGCTGCCAGAGACGATAAAATGTGCATTCACTCACGGCTCGATGACCACTGGCCTCACAAGAATCATTATACAGTTTGTGGATGGCAACTTTGCTGACAGAAGAGGGCAGTAGCTTTAGTTCATCCCTTTTGTATCCTGGAATTCTGCCAGGAAGCAGCACTGCATTTTCTTCTGCATAATTGTGGATAAATGTCAGAACTCTCTCAATGTAATTTACATCCAAGGCATGCTTTGGCAACTTGCCCTTATTTCCATAAATCCTAGGAGTCATTCTGCGGCCATCATTCTGCAAATAATGCTGGACCAATGCAGATAGGTGATCCTTGAACACAGCATGCATATACATAAAAATGTCACAACAGATTTTCTGCCCTTCATGGTTGTAATCTAGGTGATGACGTTTATGCACAGTCTGTGATTCTTTTTTTGATTTAACAGTTTCTTCCCCACAGTGCAAGTGATTTCGTAATTGAGCTAAAACTACTATGTTGAGTGCAGTATTGTCCATCTCCAAATGCCTCATCCTGAGTGACAGCAACTCTCCCTCCTTGAAAAATGAAGAAAACTTTTCCCCATTGAAATAATTGTAGTTGCAAGAGAAACTAATTCTTCTAGTTGGTGTTCCCTCTTCAGATTTGCCAGACTAATAGCTTGGGGTTCAATCATCAAAACTTGATGGCGTAGCAAGAATGGGGTGGGGGGCTAATTTCACATGTAAAGTGGATAATAAAGCATTTTATATGAAAATATGAGTCTTTCAGTTTAGTCAGACTGGATCTGATTGACTGAGGGGAGGGCAGAGGGACAAGGAACAGGTAGGGCTATAGGTGATAAGCTGACTTCCATTCAGAGTGTAATCAAACAAATAAGCATCATGCCATAAATGTAATTAATTTATACTGACTCAATCCCGATCAACAAATCTGAAATACACATTAAAATCCACAAATTTTGTATCTTTGTATCAAATTTTGACATTTTGGTCTGTCAATTGTGTGTTTTAATGCTTGTCAGTCTGAACATTCAAGTGATTTTACACTATTCAACTCAACAAATGGCAAAACAACTCAAATAAATGTTTGCGAGCAGTTTGTGTGACACAGCGAGCCGCGACGCATCTAACGCACGCACCCCGATGAGAGATCGCTTTCGCTTCTTCTTGCGTTTGAACGAACAATTTCATACTACAAAATGTCAAAATAAAGTATATATTGGGGAGTCTATTGTGTCTCAAGTGAACATAAACAGTTGAGAAAGAAATCGGGTATCATTATATTGAATTCTGGCATTATTCCAGGGGTCGACATAGGTGCTGGTGTGCCGTCCTGCTACATTTTTCTCTCGAAACAACTTAAATAAAATACTGTGTCATTTTTGCCCATACAGATACATGTAAGACATTGTTACCAACTATAAGAGTTCTAATTTTATTTGTATACACTTACAATAACAACAAAACCTTGTGCTTTTGTAAAATAACGAGTGCGAGCATCTTTCTAAAACACGTCAGAAAAATCAAGTGAAACTCTGCGAATACTTATCACACAAACATGAAACATATGTCTAAAGAAAGTAGGGATGGGCGGATCGAACCTAAAGTATCAATACTTCCGAGAATGATGTTGTATCAGGGTTGTCTCTGACAACACGCGATCCATGAGGCGAGATAATTTTTGCTTGCGTCTTCACAAAGGTTTTTCGGTTGTATGTGTTTTAATGCTTGCCAGTTTGAACATTCGAGCGATTTTAAACCATTCACGCAGTCTGTATTTTATCATCTCACACCCAAACAAATGAGGCTGTGAGAGACAAAACTGATGTTGCTCAGCTTCACTTGACAGCACGGGAAGGATCACAGAAGATCCATCGAGAACAGATAAACCACTAATAGCAGAATTAGTGCTTCAGGTTCAACATCATCACAAGTTTAATTATGACTGCATTTTCAAAATTTCAATCAATTCATCTCTGACATGAATACAGATGCAACAGTATGAAAATAATGAGACTTCACAGTTCTCAAAAGATTAAACTCAATGAAACAAACTGCACAGACTGTGCCTTGAATGTCGTATCATGTGATAAAACCCTCTTAAAGAGACAGTAACAATGTATCCTTTGTCCTGAACATTGAATTTCAAGTAAATGAAAAATATAAAAGGTATATTTGGTACACATGTGTAGAATTGATGTCTTTGAAAACATTACTTAGCAAAAATTAATATGCTACAAAATGGCTGAAAGGGGCGTTTATGTAAATTTCCACATTTTATCAATATATATGTCAATAAATCAAATTTAATTTTGACATGCTTCAAGATGACATCACTCTGAAGTAAAATGGCCCACATTCGCCCTTAGGGGGCGCTACAGGCCACGCCCAAAAATCCCATTTTCTGGTCAAAAATAATTCCGTACTAATTTCGTACATTAATACTACAGGCCAACAGGAACCCACAAACCAAGAATGGCCCACATTCACCCTTTGGGGGCGCTACAGACCATGCCCAAATGTCCCATTTTCAAAGTGATGGCATTTCCACCCCATTTGTCCAATTCTTCTGAAACTTGGTGTACACACCTCATTTCTCATGGGGAACAAAAAGCCTTAAGGACCCCTAGTTTCCACCTTGATAGATTTTCCTGTACAGTAAATTTTTTTGAAAACCTACAAAAATTTTCTCTTAAACTGTAGCTCCAATTGACTTGAAATTTGGTACCCATATGTATAATTGATGTCTTTCAATTTGTTACTTAACAAAAATTAATAAAACACAAAATGTACACAATAAATCAAATGTAATTTTGACTGATGGTTTTTCAAACCTAACATGCTTCAAGATGACATCACTCTGAAGTACTGTGCAAAAGATGGCCCACGTTCGCCCTTAGGGGGCGAACAGGCCACGCCCAAAATTCCCATTTTCTGGTCAAAAATTTTCTAATTTTGTACATAGATACTACAGGCCAACGGTAACCCCTAAACCAATAATGGCCACATCTGCATGTTCCAGATTGCTAAGGAAATTCTGCACCTGAATCAAGGCCGTAAGTCTGCATGTTCCAGATTGCAAAGGAACCCTTGCTGTGCTCCACAGCATTTCCCAGTGCTCCGTGTTCAAGGCTGTTGAAATGGTATCCAGCTCCTTTGCCACTGCAATGCACAACAGCAAAACCAGTGGAATACATTGATGTCACCGAGCTCGTAACATGATCAAGCAGACGTAAATATCACTTTCCAAACCTATTTCCAGAGACCTTGGCCATTAGCGTTTATAATTAGTGTATGCAAAAATTTGGTGTTATTCTAACGTTCTTTAGATTGCATAATCTGTGTACCGAATTGTAACAGCACTCCAGGTTCGGATCTGAGGAGGAGGAGACGGGGAGCAGTGACACACTTTAAGTAATGCTTTTATTTCTCCCTTGAAGTGCAGCAGATGCACTCTTTTCAAGTTTTTTCACTCAGATCAATAATTTGCTCTCAAAAATAAACAAACATTTTTCACAAAACACTCAATAGCTTCGGCAAGCAATGTCAGCAGTTGGCAATGCTGCAGAGTCATTCTTTCTCTTTCTCTTCTGGGGTGTTCAGTGGTTTTAAAGCATCACTACGTTATCACTGTAATGAGAAACAGCTGTTAGAAATCACATCAACCTGCTTGACGAGCCACACCACTCCCTCTTTCCCACAGACAGACACACGACCACGCCCCCATCACCACACAAATGTTTTACAAATAATCTTAGAGTTACTTGTTTAGCTAGAGATAAGGTCTTTACCTTATTAATTCTTTGCCATAGCTTTATCAAACTCAACCACTTATCTTCCCATCATATTCCCTTTTCTTATCCATTCTTAGTATATTTTAGCATATAAGTACATTTTGTAGTTGTTGTTAGTTGTTCTTGTTTATTTTTTTGTAAATAAATTAATTTGATTAAAACTGTGTCTTCTTGGGGGCCTGGTTAGCTCAGCAAGTATTGAAGCTGACTACCACCCCTGGAGTCATGATTTCGAATCCAGGGTGTGCTGAGTGACTCCAGCCAGGTCTCTTAAGCAACCAAATTGGCCCGGTTGCTAGGGAGGGTAGAGTCACATGGGGTAACCTCCTCTGGGTCGCGATTAGTGGTTCTCGCTCTCAATGGGGCACTTGGTAAGTTTTGCGTGGATTGCAGAGAGTTGCAAAAGCCTCCACATGCTGTGAGTCTCTACTGTGTCATGCACAACAACCCACACAATAAGATGTGTGGATTGACTGTCTCAGAAGCGGAGGCAACTGAGACTTGTCCTCCGCCACCCGGATTAAAGTGAGTAACAGCGCCACCATGAGGACCTACTAAGTTTTGGGAATTGGGCAATCCAAATTGGGGAGAAAAGGGGATAAAAAAAAAACACAAAAGAACTGTGTCTTTTCTTGTGTTGATGATATAGAAGGGCTCTTAAGGTTAGGCTGAATCTCACATATCCTTCAGATAATTCAGATGACCCACAACATACATTTTTATTTTTATTATTTATTAAATGGTACATTTGGATCATTCTTACACTGTTAAAGTAAAATTCTTTAGCTGGTGCCCCAAGGATGGAGGGAGGGACCATCACTTCAAGTGATGTGTGATTAAAAATCACCTCATACTTTGGTGTCCTGTGTCTTGTGTAAATTTTAAATGGTGCTCAAGAGTGATTATTCAATACAGACTTTCTTTAAGGAAACTAGTGGATAACATTTAAGGCCAAACCAAAATGCAGAATGTGAACATTTAAGGGTTGGTTTTAGGATTAATCTTTGAAGCGTCATAAAATACTACCTTGCAAGCCAAATTTAGCCCACGGACCGGTAGTTTGAGCTCAGAACATGATGAATCATGAAGGCTCTGAGCGACTTTATGAGGCCAACATCTGTGATACAGAATGACCCAGAAGGGGTCAGTGGGGGTTTATGGATTTTTAGACAGCAGGAGTATCTGGGAGTGGCCTGTTACTTGCACTGTTACCTGCACTCTCATGATATTGGAAAACACATCAGCCTGTTACACAGCAACAGATTTGGACAGCTCTGAAAAAAAAACAATGTTGTAAAAAAAAATTGTTAGTGTCATATGTGCACTTACCTGTATATGTAGTTCACATTACTATATAGTAGCATATAGAAGTAAAACCTCTTAATGAAGCAGATGGCCCAGACTTAAACTCACTTGCGTAAAAAATAACACTAATATTAAGTTCTCATTTTTATCTGACATATCTGATATTAGCTGTTGTTTAATATTAAAACGTCTAGGTTACGTATGTAACCTCCGTTCCCTGATGGAGGTGCCTCTGATGCATGAAAAAAGGCCAATGAGAAGTTGGCAGACAGTATTTGCATACCCCGCCCCCGGACATACGGGTATAAAGGCGAGGAAATACTATGAGTTCATTCAGGATTTTTCTGAGGAGCTGGGAGTGTCCGGCCACCTCAGTGGCTCGGCTCAGCGACGTGGCCGGGAGGACACGACGTCTCATTCCCTCCATCAGGGAAAGGAGGTTACATACGTAACCTAGACGTTCCCCGTCTGTCGCTCACTTCGACGTTGTGTCGAAGAAGCGACACTAGGGGTCCACTTCAAATCATGCCATGCGCTGAGCCGTGTACGTGTACTGCTGACACAGGAGCGGGCAGGTATTTCACGTGCCAGGAAGAACAGCTCTGTCAGTCTGCATGTACCCTTCCCCAATGCCCCATAAAAGATGTCGGAATCCTTCTAGTTACCCAAGCAGGGGAACAAGGGGACACTTGCCAACCTGGAATGGGCCGAGCCTAGCCGGGCCTCTTTTCTCTATATGTTTCTCTCATAGAGCCAAACGGCTGGGGCCCTTACCGCATCGTGGGAAGGGGGTCTTACCCATTTTCCTATTCTTTCAGGGGGAAAAGACCCTGCAGGGACCACAACTGCCCAGGAAGGGGGAGGTAATGTGGCAAAATACATCACATGGGTCTCTTTGGTCACAAGTGGGAAAGAATGGGTGGTGGTAGATCCACACGTGCTCCAACCCACATTGGAGGCGTCGATTGTGACCAGGACACGTCGGGACACCTGCTGCAAGGGTACTCCTGCCCGAAGAAAGCAGAGGTCTGTCCAGGGTTTGAGTGTTCGGCTGCAGGCAGGGGTGACTATCACACAGTGCATGCCGCGGCAGCATGCTCATCTCGGGACTAGAGTCTGAAGCCAGTGCTTAAGCGGTCTTATTTGCATCAACCCCAGAGGCGCGACCACCGCAGAGGATGCCATATGCCCCAGGAGCCTCTGGAAAAGTTTTAAAGGAACCGCTGCGCCCAGCCTGAAGGAAGCGAGGCATTTCAACACTGACTGAGCACACTCGTTGGTGAGTCGTGCCGACATTGAGACCAAGTCTAACTCCATGCCGAGAAAATAAATGCTTTGAAAAAGGGTGAGCTTGCTCTTTTCCCAGTTGACCTGAAGCCCCAAACGGCTGAGGTGCCTGAGCACCTGTTCTCCAATGCAGCAGCGAGCTCATCCACTTCTAGCTCTAGAGGATATGCAGGCTGGCCGTGAGGCGAGCCGCTGTTGCCTCGAGCACGGACGGGAGTCAACAAGTGTGCCGGGGGGCAGGTGGTCCGAGGGGGCGTACCCAGCGGAGCTGCACCCGCTGCTGTCCCCAGATCGCCTCCAGCACCAGCGGCATCGTCCTCAATCCCGTGAGTAGAAGGAGCGATGCAGGGGGTGGCTGGAGTGGCGGGCTTTCTGTTGAAAGTGAGCCGCGACCGCAACGCTGACATGGTCATGCTCTCGCAGTGAGAGCATGAGCCATCCACAAACGCTGCCTCGGTGTGATCGCAACCCAGACACACGAGACAACGCCTGTGGCCGTCTGAAGCAGAGAGCACTCTACCGCATCCAGGAACTACACAAGGGAGGAATTGCATCTTTATATAGATGCGTCCTGAAAAGGACGTTCAACGCCACTGTGTATTGCTCTTTTAGAGGAAAATACTCTTTTACAGAGAAAATCACTCTTTTAAGAATTAAAACTCTTTTAATTTTACGCTGTTGAAGCGCCCAGTGGCAAACTGCACTGCCATGCAGAGAAGGAGAAAGCCGCTGATGTGTGCCGTAGATCCAACAGCAAGCAAAGCATCAGAGGAACAGGAACAGGTGTGCAACTCGAAGCTGACTGCTGACATGACCAAGGCTCCGAAAAAAATTCTGAATTAACTCATAGTATTTCCTCGCATTTATATCCGTATGTCCGGGGCGGGGTATGCAAAAACTGTCTGCCAACTTCTCATTGGCCTTTTTTCATGCATCAGAGGCATATTTGGCACTCAAGAGAGACCCCTAGTGTTGCTTCTTCGACACAACGTCGAAGTGAGTGACAGACAGGGAATAGTTATCATAATAGTACCCTAGTTATCATATGTGGGTCAAAAATTATTTTCTTTTCTCTCCTTTATCTTTATATTTAATCATAAAAAGGCAATGTTAAAGCAATGTAAAATCATGCTCTGATTTATATTTTTGTAAGAAAGTAAACTGTCGTATTTTTATACATAGTGATTTACAGTGCAAATATTACAGCGATAGTTCCCCTGGAGTAAGCAGATATACCTGAGACACACACATACAGTTAACATAGGATTCCATGCTAACAGACGAGGCACCTGGAAGGCTTTCCCAGAAGAGTGGAGGATGTTACAGCTACGACGCAGGACCAACACTATTAATGCTCATGGTTTCGAAATGAAATGTTCAACATATACATATTGGTGTAGTCTTTGGGTCTCCACATACTTTTAGCAGTGTAGTACACATACAGTATGTTGCCTTCAGGCACCCTGTGAAGTTCTTGCTAATTCAGAATTTGTAATCCTGATATGTTGTGCATTCCCAAGAGGACTTGAAAATAGGATCAGCCTCAGTTGGCATGGTATTGGACAGCCCACAGACTGTTCACTGAAAATTTTATTCAAACTACACAAACAAAAATGGCAAAACCTTTCCACAATTGTAAGCTTCAAGTTGATTAGCTGACTTTACAAAATTTCTAGAAGTCAGTGAATATAAGTATTTATTAGTTCACTGGGAAACAAAGTATAATTTGCAATATACCTATCTGGCTGCTATAGTGAATGTGTTTGTCAGGTTTGTGACATTGAATGTTTGAAAGATATTTTGTGTTTTGCTTGAAACACTTGTCAGTGCTGTATTGAATGAAGCTAAAGATAACTGGGACTATTTGAGACAGATATATCTCAAATCGAATTTGGGCTGTCAGTGTGAACAAAACCAAGCATGCCCTAGCATGTGTGTTTGTAAGTAAAAATCTCCTACTTCTAAAACTTTGACGTCTAACTTGTGCTCCAAACATGAAAAATACCAAAAATCATGAGACTTGTTGAGGAGAGGTCTGCTATTACTTTTGTAAGTGATCGGGCATACCATTTTTTTGCCAAGTGAATGATAAAATGAGCTTTAAAGTTTCTCTGTGGAAACCCTGGGGCGCTCAGACATGCTGGGACCAGAATATCGTATATGGGAAATTATGGAAAACTATTCACATTTTCTTCCAACCATGTTTAAATGTAGTGTCATTTTTCAAACAGAGTTTTTTTTTCATTCATCAATTTGACAGATGGTTACAGGAAGGGACATTCACAGAAAACTAAAGATGTCTTGTACTTTTGTGCATTAGTTTATGCACAAGCTAAACTAATGCACAAACTTTTGTTTTCTGTGAATATCCCTGCTTGTAACCATCTGTCTAACTGATGAATGAAAAACACAGGCTATTGCCAGACACTAGGTTTAGGTTTTCAAATTACATATCATAATATACAATTTAATGGTTCACTCTGTTTGATAAAAGGGGTGTGGTTACAATCCAATTAATTTGCATCAACGTTTTAATTACAATATCATTAGACAACAACAATAACACCAACACCAACAAAAACATATCAAATGAACAGCATTTGAAGATTTTACTGGCTTTGCTTGGCAAATTTGCTTCACAAAATCAGGACAAATAGCATAAATTAATGTTAGTAGAGCCACAAATTCATTCTTTTTACATCTTTTGTCTACCGGCAAAACACAATAAATTAATAAATTAATTCACAAGCGACCAAGAGTTTACAGAAATGCTTTACAGAGAAGTGAACTCAATATTTTTTTTTTTTTACATTTTGTCAAAGTAGTTCTTTCTCCCTGCCCTGATCGGACAAGTCCCCCTAACAAAAAAAGTCAACTACAGCTCACACACAAGAATTAAATTCACTTACTAGAACTCTCCCATAACAATACATTTTTTTTTTCCAGAATAAAAAAAAGACTTAAAGAAACTAATTTCAGACACTCAACAGTTCATATAAACATGGTAAAGAACTGGTGAGGCCAATGCCAGTGTGAAGTCATCACAGAATTTTGTTCCAAAAAGTATAGTAACATAATGGCAGTCTTGTAATGGACATTTTTAATAAACCACTGAACATGAACTGATCTAAACCTAAAGGCCGAAACATACTTGCAGTTAATGTTATGTGGGAGGGCTTCTTGTTTTAGTAAATAATACATCACAAATAACAAATAATATTACATTCAAAATGTTAAAATATCGTGTCTACTCAATTTCCTGCAACAATAAAACATGCAGTTTTGAAATATGTATTCTTTGTGTTGGGCCAAGAGGTCAGAGATTAACGATTCGATCTTCTTGGTCATGTGTCCTCTCGTCATACAGTTTTGTAGAATTTACCAAACGTGATATTTCTTCACATGGGCTTGCGTTTCTCATGTTCGGATGTGGTTGAATTGTAGTGAATTGAGCAAAGAGTTCTGTAACCAGGGCTTCCCACTAATCTCAATAGAGCGTCCTTTGTAGTAATGTTGAGAATTCAATGCATACTTGTGTTGTGTTATGAATTGCGGTTTGGCACATTTTGGAATGCAACAACACACAAAATCAAACTTGCAATGCTAGAAGTACTGTATGTTTCGGCCTTACAGACACTTTATGTAAGGTTTATTTAGCAATAAGTACAGATCTCTCACAATCACATAAGTAAAGTTTACACTAAATACAAAATGGTTTAGGAATATGAAATTATTAAATGTAAAAAAATTATGTGAAACTGAATTTGAAGCATAGAAATCGTGAATTTGAAGGTCCCAGCCCACAATAAAATACTGAATGAAATAGCACATTCTCCACAGTCTTTCTCGAATTATTGGAAATTTATAAAGGATAATTCTTGATGACTTTGGCTTCTCCCTAAACCCAAGCGAGCACATATTATTTAAATACAATGACATGTGTATGGTGTCCTTAACCTTTAATAATGCTATTATTTTAGTATTCTCACACATTTAATCTTTCGAGAAAATAAATGCCATCAAGCTAATTTCTAAATAATTGGCTCTGTTGCCATGTTTTTGCCAACTTGGTTACCCTTCCATCCTTAGCTAATTTGTTCAGTCAAACAGATAGTCCCACCCCAGACTTACGCCATTGGTTGAGCCACTAGTTTTCAAACTGCTTCAACAAATAGCATTGTTTAAAGCACCAGTGTGCTTAAACTCTTTAGGCAAGTCAACCTACAAATGGCTTACTTAAGATTTATCTGCACATTTAAGGTGCTGTAAGCGATTTTAGCGTTCTGAAGATTTCATGCGACTGAGCTGTTGGATTAGCCATGCCCCCTCATTCCAAAAATACATTTGAGACCAAAACCGAGCAAAAGAGCAGCATTGTTTGTTCCATTATGAATCATAGCCTCAATGATCCACTTCAAATAAGACACTATGAGAACGAGCAAAATGGTGAAAAAACAGGTGAAAAGTGCCAATATGCGTGGTATGCGGACATACATTTGTTTGATGTTTACAAAGTCTACAGCTGACACAGAGACATGTGAGATATCTTAGGACACTTATTTCATTCATATCTTTAAGGGAGTATGACAATTTTTTGGCATACTTTTCCACTAAAAAAAAAAAAATCGCTTACAGCACCTTTAAACTTATTTTAACATTGAAAAAACACATCACCTGAAATAAATTTCAAATCCCTGCTATATGCAAATCTGTTGAAAGAATCCTGACTGAGCATTGGATTATTCTGTTCTGTTTAAGTTGCCATCTTAAACACGCACCCTCTAAGTGTCTTGACCTTCCACTAATATTCATAGACATAGATAAGCATGGCTGCTATGATTTATAGCCACAGCTGCTTGCATTACCCAGACATTTTGCTGGAGCCAAGTAATTGATTGAATGGACGTGAGGTTAGCATGGGTTTATTTTAACCTCTCTTACTATTAGTAAATGTGAAAATCTTTATATTAGTAAGTCATTTGCTCTAACACCTGACAGTAACAATAAAACATCTAATAAATGTAAGTGATTTCAGAATAAACTGTCCATACATCCCTCTTCTGTCAGCTAATACAGCTAATACAAACACATTGACTTGAGATATTTCAACAAATCGGATGTGTTGCTATACAATATAATATGACTAGCATATTTCTTGAGTTTTGCATATGTGTGTTTTGTTGTCTGTTTGCTCTAGCCTATTTGTAGTGACAGCCAGGAAAGCTTTGTGTTTTAGGGAGATGTGTTATATAGACAACTCCAACTGATTCCATTTAGTCATATTATGCCCATTCAGACTGCATGCAAAGTAAGGGTTTGCCCACTGGATACATTGAAATGCATATCTGGTGTCAATATAAAAGGGAATTAGCGACGAACATCTGTTAGGTCTATTTCCTAATGTCTAATATCCAAAGCGACTAAACGTGCAGACTTGTTTGCTGTTCTGCCCAGTTTCCAAGAGACTGCTCTAAATATGAATGTCAACAGGTCATAGATGACTAAAGTGACTCCATTTTCACTTAAGCCAAAATAATGCAACTGCACCATTTCACATTGACCACATATGGTTCTTGGCTCACAATCATAAAGAGCAAGTAGCCAAAGTGAGGTTGCATAGGACTTTTAAAAAGTTTAAGAGGTTTAACATGCCTTGCATGACAGTCCTAGAGGTTCAGTGGGGGTTTTGTCCTCCAATGACTAAATGAATGGGATCTATGGCTTTTGTCCATCTCATCGCTATTTTGTCCCAGGTACATCAGTTTGGATCCAAATATTCTCCAAATAACAGTGTTACAGTATGAGAGCATTATAGGTGACGTGAAGGAAAATATTCAGTGTTCCCACTCTTTGCCAGTGTATGACCATTTGAACATCAAGACTTGATGCCTTTCACTGGCTCGGTTGACTGTCGCACATCTGTCCATTCCTGCATGGTGTTCTGAAGGGCCTGTGTCTTCTCTTTGTCCACTTGGACGTAGTCCACTTTTTCATCCGAGGTCACTGAAGAAGTTGATGGCTAAAGGAAAGATAAAGATATGTAAAGATTGTGCAAGGATGTGAGGTGGTAAACACAACTGCAATAACCATTCTGTGAGAAAATGTCACTGATATGATGCAAAATAATATGCTCTTTATTAGGGGCCCAAGCACCTAATATTGTATACATCATGTTTTGGATGCTGGTCCCTATGGGATGCTGGCGTCCCCACCAGGCCTCTTCACTAGCTTACCCAGCAATATATTGATCAATCAGCTTCATAAGAAAGACCATCATGGTGGACCAGCTTTACCAGCACAAAACCAGCAATAACCAGCCTAAATGAGCATGGTCATGGCTGGTCATGGAGTGATGGCTTTATTTACAGTGTGACAGGGTTACCTTTCTGTGTGGATCAGGTGAGCCAGGCTGAAAGTCCAGAGCCAAATAGTCCACATTACCACAATTCCTGGGTGCAGGACTGCTGGTACCACTCATTGCTGGGGAGGTAGATGCTGGGTTTTGCTGTGGAACATTAAATGAAGGACAAAAACAGCATGCTGACTGAGAAATTACTGTCATACAAAACTATAACATATGAAAAAATGGCATGTTCAAAAATGTTACTTTTAGGGGTACAACAGCTTGCCACTAGGGCTGCACCCTCAAAAGTACACCCACTGTGCCTTCGGTAGCACGTTTACAGTATTGTTCTACATTTACGTACTATATAATTACAACAAATATAGTAATTACTTGATACTAACCCCAACCTTAAAGGAATAGTTCACCCAAAAATGAAAATTCTCTCAGAATTTACTCACCCTTATGCCATCCCAGATGTGTATGACAGTCTTTCATCTGCTGAACTTTTTTAGAAGAATTTCTCAGCTCTTTTGTTCCATACAATGCAAGTGAATGGGTGCCAAAAGTAAAAAAAAATCACATAGACATCATAAAAGAAATACACAAGACTCCAGCAGTTAAATCAATGTCATCAGAAGTTATATGATAGGTGTGTGTGAGAAACAGACATTTTCACATTGTCTTCTTGTGATTTTGGTGATTCACAAACTTCATGCATATTGCCCCCTACTGGGCAGGGAGAAGATAAAAAAAAAAAAAAAAAGACATAGATATTGATCTGTTTCTCACCCACACCAATCACATCACTTCTGAATATATGGATTAAACCACTGGAGTCATATGGATTACTTTTATGATGCCTTTATGTGCTTTATGGAGCGTACAAATTTTGGCACCCATTCACTTGCATTGTATGGACCTACAGAGCTGAAATATTCTTCTAAAAAACATAATTTGTGTTCTGCAGAAGAAAGAAAGTCATACACATCTGGGATGGCATGAGGGTGAGTAAATGATGAGAGAATTTTAATTTTTCATCTCTTTAACACATAACAAGTACAGTACATATAGTTACATAATATTTGGGTACATAGCAATCATATACTGTCGAATAAATTGCAACAGTACCTTCTTTACACCATAAGGTACAAATGAGGGTAGTGCCCGAGTGACAAGCTGCTAGCCCTAAAGGTAAACTTTTTGCACATTTCTTCTGACAGTGTGTTTTTAAATAATGGCAATTGTCACATTAAAGCCAGTTCCACACATCCTGAATGGGAAAAGTACTAAGCTTGATTTCTGGCCCTCACCATTGCCACGTAGTTCTCCTCACTGTCTGCAGAATCAGTGCTGGTGATGCTCTGCGTGGAGATGGGCCGACAGTGCTGTGATGAGATGGAATTCATAGGCCTGTACAATAAAGCAAAGCTTATCACTCAACATGTTCTCTAAAGCAAAGTGTAGCCGACCAAAAATAGAAACTGTAAGGTGAAAATAAGCTTTATTTTGTAATGGTTTTGCTCTTCTACCCAATCTACCTGGAAAGGAACTGACATGACCACACGAAACTAGATCATTTCCAATGTATTCAACAAAGCTGATAACAAAGTGGAACAGTAGTGTAGTCTAGCGCATACACAATCATATGCCATATACTCACCTATTTTTCGAAGGATTTTGTGTATGCTCACCTAAAACGAGTAATGATACATATCAAAGGCCGCCAGAACTTTTCAACCTACCAGCCCGGGCAAACTGGGCAATGCTAAGATCCACTGCAAGTACCCAACTTTGCTACGTTTCTTTTTTTTATTACATTTGAATAATTTTTACTTTATAATAATTTTTTGCTTGCATGTTTATGGTTTGAAAATTAATTGTATCTTGTATCCTCTTAATAATTTTTTATGTAAAGCACTTTGAATTGCAGTTTAGTTTATATAAATAAACTTGCATTGCCTATGATTGCAGTGCAGTCAGCTTTGTAGAATTGAATGGGAGTGATCTACTTTTGTTGTGTTTCAGTAAATCTCCTCACCTCAGGTGTAGATTGGGTTTTAGTTGTACTGTTTTAAATGATTAAAGTAGCTTTGAATGATCGTATTGCAAAACAATCATTTCTAAATGTGAGAAAGCACTCACATTGGTCTGGTCCAAGACATGGTGATGGGGCTCTTGAAGGGAAGTTCATCAATGATGCCATTGTTCCTCAAGTCAAGAGGTGTTGGTTTTGCTGCAGACAGAGAAACAATTACAGTTACAGTTTAACTGTTAAATTCTATAATCTTTCCATTCCCTCCAAAGCCGCAGGAAAGATAATGGCAGAATTTATCCAAAGATAAAATACACTGCCTGGCCAAAAACAAAACGTTGCATAGTTGCATTTAGTTGGACCGCCTTTAGCTTTGATTACGGCACGCATTCGTCATGGTATTTTTTAGACAACCTTATGCAACGTCACAACATTTATTTCCATCCAAAATTGAATACATTTTTGGCCAAGATCTTGTTTTGATGACTGGAAAGTCAAACTATTCTGTAAAGTCTTCTCACGCACATCCCAAAGACTTCCAAAGGGGTTGTGGTCAGGACGCTGTGGTGGCCAATTCATGCTTCCTGAACCACTCTTTTAAATTTGAGACAATGCCATGAATCTTGGCATTGTCATCCTGGAATATGGCCATGCCATCAGGGAAGGAAAAAATCCATGTCATTCAGTACATTCAGAGAGTCAGCTGATATTTTATTGACACATAACGTTGCTGAGCCCAGATCACAACACTGCTTCCAGAGGCTTGTACAGTGGGCACTATGCATGATGGGTGCATCGTATGTAACTTCTTACCCTGATGCACCCATCGTTTGGAATAGGGTAAATCTGGACTCATCAGACCACATTACCTTTTTTCATAGCTCCACATTCCAATCTTTATGCGCCCTAGAAAATTTTGTTCTTGTCGCATTGTGCATTTGAAAATGCTCTTACTTTCAATATTAAATATAGCCGTGAGTTCTACTGTCGATTTTTTACGATGTGAATTCAAACGTTTTAGTGTTCTCCGATCACGATCATTCACGTCCCCATTACTTCTGTGAAGCTTATGGTTCACCACTATCCTATCAGGTTTTAATAATGCATTGGACAGTTCTTAACCCAATTCCAGTGATTTTAGTTAGTTGTTATCTTTGCCAATAATTTGCCCCTTCTGAAATACATTAACATATTTTCCACGAACACGGGATACGTCTTCCGATATGTTTTTTTTTAAAGAAATGAGATACACTTAATCAGTTAGGGTTAAAAGAAATGTTGTCTGCTGAAATATTAATCACTGCAATAATGATCCAGTCATAGGCTCTAAAGTATCTGCTTAATTAAATCCAAATAATTATAATTTTTTTGGCCAGGCAGTGTATGTAAAGAGCTATAATGGCCCCCAAAAGTTGGACACTTCAGACACGCTTGTATGTATGTCATTGTATTAGATAACAAAAAGCAAGTGGTATTTACAGGCAAATTACACTACAGATTTTCTTAGATTTAAAGCCCTATTTGGAAGGGACTTGTTTTCTCTTGGGAGGTAAGGGAAATTTGGTTTCTGGAAGGCAATTTTTTTTACATGGGGACGTGAGGTAATTCCAACATTTACAGGGGGTAGTCAGTGATTTTATTGCTGTCCGAATCCAAAATATGTTTTTCTCCCACCTCCCGTGAGAAAATTCCCAGCCAAATTACCTACTGTTTTTTTGACAAACACTAAGGTTGTGAGGTAATTTAATTACCATCTGAATCACATCTATGAGTTTATAATTCAAAAGCCATATTGGAAATCCTTTTGACCACTGCTAAGTGTCTTACGTTTGCGCTGCACTTGGTAACAGCTCTGGCGGCAATGGACAGTTGTGAAAGTTGGAGGATTGTGTTACAGAAATTTATAAAATAATTCACAATAATAAAATTGTGTCGCTGCACCAGCACAGTGAGTAGGAACTCTTAAGTAGAAAGTAAAGAAAAACAAGAGCCAGACTACATACATTTTTGAAATGGTCCATTATTATGGCAGCAATGTAATAAAATATATCACATTTTAATGTAGAAATATTTACAAAATACATTTATAAATAGGGCTTGCATGACTACTCGTCTATATGGGTCAAGTAGTCCCAGAAAAGTTGCCAGGTTAATGTCTATCTTTTTAAAAGGTTTAATATCCACCTCCACTTTTTAAACACCAACAGATAATTCAAAATGATGTCTGACATTTTGATAGATAAAACATTAAATACATTTTTTTTACCATAGCTCCTCAAATCTTTATTGTTCTTGATATGTGCAACTTCAATATCTCCTTGAAACATGTACCCCATTGACAGATTTATTTGGCTGCGTTGATAAACAGCCAACATGTACACTGTAAATGTCCGCAGTGCTTTGCTTCATGGTTCCCTCATACTTTAAAAATCAATTTTTCACTTTAGCATAATTCCAAACATATTTAAACTTAAATAAAGAGGATACAGTGTGTGGATTGATTAATTTTTCATATAAAAAGTGCAACTGCAATCATGTGTTCGACAAAAAGTCTTACTCCTCCCAATGATTCCATTGGCATCTGAACACACGAGTTTTATCACAGAGGAGCGATGAAAATGTACTTTTACAGATGTCACCCTGATTAATAATTGCCATCCGAATAGGCCTACAGACTTTTTTCCCATCTGAATCATACAAGTCTGTGTTTTTCTCACACTACCTCTGTAAAAATTTTCAAAGCAAATGATCTACTGTTTTTCAGCTAAATGGGTAATGCAACTGTCTGTGATTGCTGATATTGACTTTTCACAATGCTTCTCCTCATGGATTTTGACCAGCATATACTACAGTTAAGATTGTACCAACATTTTATACCTGTCAACCTTCTTTCTATGAAATGTGCTTCAAAAGTGTGCTTGGGCTATATTATTTTTTTAAATAACTAACACTTGCTTTTATTATTTTATTTAATGCAATGACATTAAAACACTGACAAATGCAAAATTTTCTTGTGCCACTGTAATCACAAAATCTGGTGACAATGCTCCCCACCTGTCCTGTTGGGTTTAAGGTTGCGATTGATTGGTGGAGGTGTGACGTCACTTAGTCGGCCAGGCCGGAGACATAATGAAGCTGTACTGGCCTTCCTGGTGGGCAACGTTGCTGAAAATCCTGGGAAATCAAAATGGTGAGGGCCTGGGCTCATGGGAATGTAATTATTTTTGGGACTGTCAGCGAGGGCAGCACTGAGAAGGGATGAGGATGAGCCAGGATTCATGGGCACATAGTTATCCTCAGAGCCGGCACTGTCAGAGCGGGTCAATGTGGCTTTAGTTCTCTGTAAAAGAGTGAAGAACAATCTAGCTAACACAGCTTTAAAATAAGTGTTGAAAACCACTGTGACACACACACAATTTGTTCTATTGTTGTTTGAAAAGAATTTGTCTGTGGCTCTATGAGTTATGTGGTCATTTTCAGGAAACTGTGCCATTAGTGTGCCATATGTGACCCCATGACTCACTACTGATTTAATTAAAAGTATATTGAGCTTAATCATGTTATTTGAAAGACTTTGTTTAGTATGTAACATAAAACAAAGTTAAAAAATTTAAAACATTTTTTGTCAAAATACTTAAATTATCAACCAATCTCTGCACCTCCATTCGGCACAATTAAATGTTAATGGGTTAAATGAAATGAAATGCAAATTTAGCTTTAATTGAAACTAAAATATAGTGTCTATCTGCAACATAATGTAAATAGCATCTGCCACACAGTGAAGCTATTTTCATCCCAATAGTGATGACTAGTCTGGTGAAACCACAGGAATATACAACAAACTATTGACAATAGGTGTCACTGCTGTGACATGGGGTATAAAGACACACAGTCGCTTGTGTGTAGATTGCATCACTGTATTACTATAGATATATTGTAGTTACCATGTTTGGCAGAAACCATAGTTTTAATGCAATTAACCATAGTATTAGTGCAATAATATGGTGGTAATATAGTAACAATGGTTAAATTGGTTACTGTAAATTTACAACAAAATACCATGATGAAACAATGGTTACTGTGGTAAAACCAAAGTTATTTTTTCAAAGGTAAGGTTAGGGTTAGCTTTAGGAGTAGGGCTTAATGTAGTGTCTGTAGGACTCTAAATAAAAACAATTAAAATTATAAGTTTATTAACCCCAGACTTTGTTGTAGAGTTTGCAGGGCTTAGGGTTAGTAATGATACATAACTACTGCTATTTAGCAAGGCTGAATGACATATGCAAATGTGGAGGTAAACCCATTTATTACTACAAATTAGAATTTCCCTTTCATAGGTTCACTGGAAGCTGTGTCAGTAGGTAACTCTATGGGAACACTTCCCAGGTGTTATGATACAGAATAACAGCAATTCATTGGCTGATGACCCAAAGCACCGCCTCTTAGTGGACAGTGTCATTGGTGCCTTATAAAGGCATGCTTGTGTCATTTCTCCCCATTCTGTTGGAGCATTCTTATTATCTGAGTTCTGTGTCGCCATTGGCTTGCGTTGAAGTGAGATCTTCCTGTTGAAGGAAATGCTAGACTGGAGGATTCATAAAGTATGGCTTAGTATATTCAAGCATATTTTCACTTCTGATTCTTGGCTTACAATTTTGTAATACAATATAAGCTCACTGTAAGTTTTTTCATTAGTACTGAACACATGATTATCATGTAGAGGCCAATTGTGATTTTGGCAAAACTAGAGCGAGGGCACCATCTTCTGGCCAAATCACGCATCTCCACTCTAGGATCAGGTGTACACAATTTTCATGTTTATGATTAATGAAATCAGTCTTTCATACATATTGGGGCAATCTAGGAGGATTTCCCCATTCAAAGAGAGACTGGCTTTTTCAGACAGTATTTAATCGCAAAAACATGAAGACTGGCTTGTGTAAATATATCTGAAAGTTGCTTACTGCATTCTCAGATTATTGAGCACTCTGATTTACATTCATGACATGTATGGTTGCTGCACAAGCTATCATTATCTTGGTGATTGGTTGGTGTTAGCCTACTTAGCACAGTTGGTTGCAATCCTTTTCCATGCAGAAGCTGGCTTGGTGCACTCTGTTGTGGCCTCATGGTGCACTTATGTTCTGGGACAGACCTTCTCTTAAGATTGCAGAACGCTAATTCAGAACCTCCCGGGGAGTGGAGGTTAAACTCTCAAGTTGTGAGTCAGATAAAAATGGGTCATATTTGGTAGGGCTGATGTGGAGGACTCTAGGATCTATTTCTGAAGAACTGCTTAATATTAAGACCTTGCTGCTTTATGCATTAGCAACTTTTTGGCGAGTTGGGGACTTGCATGCCTTCTCAATAAATTCTTCTTGGATTTACTTTGGACCAAGGTTGTCTAAGGTTGTTTTAAGACAGAGAATGAGGCATTTCGCTCACAGGTCATCATGCTGCACTCTTTTTCTCCTCCACCTTTTCAGTCGGCTGTGGAGGAAAGATTGCAAAATGTGTTTTTATTGACCATACTAGCCGGTGACGCAAGTCTGAACAGTTATTTATCTGTTTTGGTGGTCGTCGTAGGGGTTTGTCCATCCCAAAACAGAGCCTGTCTCACTGGGTGCATTGGGTTCACACTTTTGAGCTTTGCGTTTTACTTGTGCCCATGGGTGTCAGGGCCAGCTCTACGAGGATGTGAAAGTATACGGTCCCCAAAGTATCAGGAAATGATGTAGCTTCAACTGAAGCTTTGAAATAGCACGTCTTTGTTAATAGGTAATCTTGGTCCCTGAAAAAGAAACAAGATACTGGGTAGCCACACTTCCTTATTGGGTGTTCGAGCCCCTTGGCAGAAATTTAAGTAGATTATGAAATCACACGCTTACAAGGCACCTATGACTTGGCCCTCTAAGGGGCAGTGGTTCCCGTCATCAACCAATGCATTGCTATGATTCTTTACAGGCTTCAGGTACCATCACACCTGGGAGGTGTTCCGTGAGCTACAGATTCATTCTGATTCTGGTACCTAAATATCTATAGAGATTACAGCACTGGTACTTCAAGTCTGAGATGCAAATATGATATAACATTTTCAGGCAAATTTGTCTCTATTTACTGAGAATGACCTTATGTAGAAACAGAAATGTTGGAAGCTACTTTACCAGATAAGAGCTGAAACCATCATTGACAGATTCCACTGACTGACCAGAGTTATTGAAATAATCTGGCCGCTGGTGACTGCTGGTCTCAAAAGAGGATCCTAAAACAGAGTATGAGAAAAAAAAGAAAAAAAAAAAAACATGTTATATATATATATAAAAAAAACGATATATACAGTATATATATATATATATATATATATATATATATAAAATATGTGTGTGTGTGTGTGTGTGTGCAACGATCAGCTGCAACCACCTGCCATGTCTGCAGAGACTGGTGTGCATGAAAATCCCAGGAGATCAGCAGTTACAGAAATACTCAAACCAGTCAAGTACCAACAATCATGACACGGTCCAAATCACTGAGATCACATTTTTTTTCCCATTCTTATGGTTGATGTGAACATTAACTGAAGCTCCTGACCCATATCTACATGTTATGTACTGCACTGCTGTCACACAATTGGCTTATTAGATACAGAGGATATTAAAAATCTACACAACCCTGTAAAAACAAAAAAATATTGTATAATGTTGTTTAAAAAAAAAGACTAATATTTTGGAATAGCCCAGTCAGGGCACAGACCTGAATCCTATAGAAAATCTGTGGGGGGACCTGAAGAGGGCCGTACACAGAAGATGCCCTCGCAATTTGACAGATCTGGAACGTTTATTCAAATAAGAGTGGGAAAATATTTCCAAGTCAAGATGTACCAAGCTAATAGACTCTTATCCAAACAGACTAAGTGCTGTAATAAAACCAAAGGGTGCTTCAACTAAGTATTAGTTCAGGGATGTGCACACTTATGCAGTTAAGTTATTCTAAGTTTTTTTTATTTATTTATTTATTCTCTGAAATGTGTCACTTTGGTTTTCAGTGGCATTGCATAGGTTGTAATTTTTACATTAAAGGTGCAAAAAGTCCTAAATGTTATTTATCTTTATTTTTTTTACATGAAAAACCTGCTGTTTTAACAGGGGTGTGTAGATTTGTATATATGCTGATGGGATGGCTTGAGTATTTCTGTAAATGCTGATCTCCTAGGATTTTCAAGCACAACAGTTTCCAAAGTGTTCTGCCAAATACAAAAAACATTCAGTGTGTGGCAGTTCTGTGCCAACAATGCCTTGTTGATGAGAGAGGTCAACAGAGAATGGCCAGACTGGTTCAAACTGACAAAGTATACAGTAACTCAGATAAACGCTCTGTACAATTGTGATGAGAAAAATATAATTTCAGACAGCTTGGATTTAGAAATTTGGGGCAAAGTACAGTAATGGGGCCAATTTTCTCTTAAAGGTGCTTTAAGCCTTTTTATTACTATTATTATTTAAATTTTTTATGGAATGGTATAGAGAAAATATTCCTTCACCCTGAAATATATCACTGACAATGGTTACATTACTCCCATATACATGTGACTCGATCAGTAAGCAGCTTCCTTCACAGCAATGTAATTTTCCTGCAATCCAAGGAAGACTTCACTATTTTACTCTCTGTTGATTCGCTTTATTTCCAGATATTCCAGAGTTGTTAATAATGTCTGACAACACATTATAAAAACACAATCTGGCTACGTATGAACTACAATACGGTATATACCACCACAATACCTTTTTTCTTTCTCAATGCACTTTTCCTCCATCAACTTGACGTTTAAGTGATAGCTAAATTTGGTCTTAATACTAATTCCTGTTAATTGCAATCTTTTTACTTTTCTGGAGTGTTTTTTTCTGTATTTATTTTAATAAAACTCTTAACCAAGTATTTTATTAATATATTTATTTAATTTATATCAAACTCAGCACTGTGCTTGTGCCCCTCCATTATAGACAGCATGCCAAATCTGTTTACTTAAATGCACTTTATAATAAACTCATGAATAAGCATTTGAAACTATTTTCAGGCGTTTTACAACAATTGTGGGCCTCAAAACATAAAACAACAAATTTAGATGGTTTGACCTCGTGATGTGGACAAACAACATTTTCTGAAGGTTATGCACTGAATTTCAGTCATTTCACTGAATCAAAATAGGACTTGACCATGACAAAATATTATAATAAGCCCTATTTTGTATCCTATTTATGTAAAGTGCTTACACACAATGGACAAATGCATTGCTCTATTGCCTCCCAATTTGCCTCTTTGTAAACATGGCTACTAAGCACAGGTGTGGGAATCAGGCAAGGCCGGTCAAAAGGTCACTTCCTGTTCCTACAGACACACTAGTCTGGCCTTGCTGAGCAAAGGGGTCACTAGAAAATCACTCAGTTGAGTCTGATAGTTTTTTTTTTCACTGCTTATCAGGCCGGAACAAGTTGTTCTGGTGCTGCATGTATGGATTGAATTGCATTAACCTCCTAACAGATCAGAGCAAACCATGACCAGATTGCCTCTTGGCTTCAAATCAGTTGCACAGAAAAAAAAAAAAAAATAAGAAAGGAAGGAAGAAAGTGAATGAAAGATAGCAAATATGTGAAAAGAAAAAAAATGGCTCACCAACAATATTAAAAAAGCTTGAACTGAATGCTTTAAATAGCCAGCTGCTAAATCTAGAGACAAAAAACACATTTTTAGCATGTGAGATTTGAGCTCATTAAGCAGATGAAGAAAAGAAAAGAGAAGTGAAGAGAAAAGAAGAGATGAGAAAAGAGAAGTTGAGACGAGGTGATACAAGATGAGACAAAACAAGAGACAAAATGAGATAAGATAAAGGAAGTAAAGGGAAGAGATATGAAAAGTGAAGAGACAAGAGGAGGTAAGACTAGAGTGAACTGTAGTGACTGTAGTACCTCTGTGAAGCTTGAAGTTCTCCACCGCTGGCAATGTGTTCCTCCTGGGAATGACAGAAACTGTGGCTACCTCACCATTTTGAGTCCCCATGGACAGTGGGCTGCCCCACCGAGTCTCCAAGCCTTGGCTGGGTTTGGGTGGTCTAGGAGGTGGTGCATTCGTGGAGTCAGCACTGGATGGCATCAAGGCATTGTGGTTTTTATCGAATGTGCGAGGGATCTGGTACACAGAGCCAGGAATGCTGGGTTGGTCATAGTTATCGAGGGGTCGCTGTTCATTGGCATATGGGGCTGCTAAAGTGTTACTGGGAGTCTTATATGTGTAGACATCTTCTGATTCAAGCTCTGAGGGCCCTTCTGAGTTGTAATCCCTGGGTAGGACATAGTAAGCGTCACGAGAATCTGTCTGCAAGGGGGGCTGTTGATGCTTGCAGGGTTTGGGTAAGCTGTAGAAACCGTGAAGTTGGGCGCCCATGCCATTCAGACAGTGAGAGAAACCATGAGTGAGTCTTTGAACCGCAGAGTCACTGCCCACCCAAAGACTGCTGCGTGAGACTTGTGAGAAACTGGCACTCCTTTAGGAGGAAGATGGTCTACAGGTTAGTGTTTATAATGGTTTATGATAATTTACTGTTATAGTGAAAACAAACTATTAAAGAAACTGTTTTATCACTAGCTATGTTTCCATCAACATTTTTTTATGCGCATTTTGGGATATCTCAAAAAAACTGCTGGATAGAAACACCAAGATGCAAATAAATCTCCAAAATGCGCATACAAAATGTGCTCGCTCACTTGAGGTGGATAACTTCATTATTTGATCAGAAACAATGCACATAAACTATGATAGAAACACATTTACAGAATAAACTCCTATTGAATTTGTTAGGAATAAAAGTTGCGCACCAACAAGGTAATGTGACTAAAAAACTTGTTCATTACTGGACTAACCAGCGGACCAATCATTGCATCTGAAATGTTGCTCTGGTCTTCCTGAATAATGGTCTAGAAAATCCAAAGCCTACAAAGAGTTTGCAGAGCAAATAAGTCAAAAACAAACTTGAACTACGGAAGAGAAGATTTATTGACACTTTTGAAAATTGTCTTGATCTGCATGGTTTAGTCATAAAGATGGTTGAACCCACATATATAGCACTCCCAGAAGTGTGTGACATGCTGTCGCTCCCAAACATGAGACAAAGTTCTTTGGAGTATTTTGTCTGCGTGCTCTAAACTGCCAGTATTTTATAAAAAAAAATTTAAAACCCTCCGGAAGTTACAATTTCATCTTTTTGAACACCCTTAGATGGAAACGCGGCTTTATTTGTGCATTGTTTTTGCGATAATATAGCTTTTTGCATAAATTACATTTGCAACTTGGATGGAAACATAGCTAATGACACTAATCAACCTCTCCAATGTTGCCATAGCAAACAAACTACAGTATATTTAAGACAATGAACTAGCCTGAGGTTGAATATTTTAATATTGACAATAATCTAACATCTATGTCAAAATATTGTTCAGTACAAATTTACATAATTTAAGACTCCATTAAATCAAATTTGTGGTTTTATGACTTGTAGTCCATTCCTGTTAGCTATGTGGTCATCCAAAGGATAAAACTTCTCCTAGAAGTTATACAGAGATATACACATTTAAAATGTACACTTCCAACATTGACTACATCACCTCCCGCTCAAGGGTGTGGACATATTTTCATCCAATAAAGTGATCTCTAGAATGAGAATACCCCTTACTATTATAGATTACATGACACTCTTTTTTTTTTTTCTTTTTTTTTTTGTCTGGATCTATTCATTTTAAAAACATTTTTAAATGCAATTCACACAAAACAATCACTTGAATTCACATCTGAATATTATGAACATGTTATCAATTGAGTTCAAAGTCATTCTGAAACTATTTATATGGTTTAAAGTAAAAAATGGTTATGTGGTGTAACCGTACAGAGACATAGACAGAGAAAACAAAATTACTCATCAAAAGCTGAAATTCTTTAAAAAAATCTATTTTCGCATAAGTAGTTTGGAATAATCTTTTCTTATTATTTCTTAAAAAAATAAGCAGAGAAAATATTATTTATATTTAAAAAAATAAAATGATTGTCCACAATAGCAAAGTGTAACCAACAAGCAAGTAGCCATGCAGCAAACTCCTTATTAAACTTTCAATAACATTCATAAACAATCTATAGAGGCATGGGGAATAGCCTACAAACTTAAATTTTCCTTTACTCTCTATGGATAATTTGTGGTTAGATATCTATAAATGTTCCTAACAGAATACAGAAATTTTAAGTATTAGCCTACACTGATATAATCCCTGCAATACCTTTATTATTAAGGTTAATGTAGTAAGGATGATTAGGAGACAATAACACATCTATTCTATAATTGCATTTCTTCAAAAAACATTTTGTCAGGAATCTTTACTTATTTTTGAGTTGGTGTCCTTTTCCACAGAATTATTCAAATAAGTAATGGGATGGTCTTGTTTTAAGATTTAAATTCTGGCTTTGTTTGGGAAATTTCATATTCATAAAGCAAAATTTATGTCAATTATAACAAACATTAGACTATTCTGCAATGATTTAAAACTTTTAGATACTATATATATATATATATATATGCATTAAATCGTTTAACAGCCCTAATATATATATATATATATATATATATATATTAGGGCTGTTTAACGATTTAATGAGTTAATTCAGTGTGATTAGTTTTATTAAAAATAACGCGATAAATAAATTTACGCAATTAATCGCAATGCCCCCGGATTGTAATAAGGAAAATTCCTGAGAAATGCAAGCTTGTAGTACCACCTGTTTACTCCAGAGGGCAGTAAGTGAAATTTCAGCTGTGTCAACACGCAGTTTATACAGTGAACAAAACAACACTTCAGTAGGCAGCACAACACAAACATGCGTTACGGTCTTGCGTTCAAAAAATTTGATGGAACGCAAATGCGAACTAAGGGATCTCAAGATGTGTTCTAAGTATTAAACTATATTTAACTTTACACAGTGACCTAAACATTTTATGTTTATGATGCAACACACCCGAGACGCTACACAAGCATGTCTGATGCTTGTTGAAATTGATGGGTCCTTAAACAAGCCCTCATAAAAAAATCTCGAACTGCTTGTCAAGTATTTGATCTCTCTAAAATAATAACTGAAAAGCTGGCAAGACATTTCTTCTTTTGGAAAGAAATAAGAAAAAAAACTTAATGGAAGATTTGTAATGTACAGTATATTTGTCTGGATATAATAGATATGTAATGTATACTTGTAAAATATTTTATGTTGTAAAAGGCTGTATGTAGTTGCATTTTGATATGATTTTTTATTTTGTTAATAAAAACATGTGCAGTTAGGAATGATGTTGTCATATGACAAAAACAAACAAACAAAAACAAAACAGAGAGAATACCTTTAGACCCCCATGACTCTGTGTTTTTTTTTATTTAACCTAGAAAACATGTTTGAAAACGTATTATGTTATTATTATCTTATAAATTATAATTGCATTATTAATAGAGTATTACAGTATATCATGTATTCAGTGTGCAAGGAATTATTTTAATAACTTGTACTTGATGGTTACATCACTGGATCACATTTATTTATAGAAAACACAATTTTTACAAGAATTATGAAACCAACATGAACACAAAGGTTACAATTCTACAAAATTGAAATGTGTGTTTTAAGCCTGACTTTTAAATGATTTCTCATTTTATCATCTTTGACATCCTTATCTGTCAATGACTGAAATATTACCTACCACTAAATTGTAATAGCAAGTCAAATATCATGGACTGACATTGTGTCTTGAAAATAAAAAGAGTTATTTTTCATAGTCTCTCTAAAACTATCAATGTCATGATCAAATTTTGATTCAAGAAAGATATGTTTAAAATCACAGTAAGAGTAGTATGTGAGTACCCCATTCCCGACATAGCCAGAGTTATGTGTGTGTCTGTGTCTAGTAGCCTATTTAGATTTGACATCTGAGGGTACCTTTTCTCTTTATCTGGCACCTTGTTTAAAATACATTTGGATGTAATGTAGTGTGCCCTGCTTATAGAGGTATAGTTATAGAGTTATAGAGGTATATTTATAGAGTATCTATTGACCAGACAGACTGTTAGGACATGATGGAGAGTGTTTATGACACATGTTGCAGGGAGTCAAACGTGGCTCTATATTGGGGACTGAATGCAAGGACATTCCCACAGTAAAACTGGCATGGCTGGTACCCAGGGGACAAAACTGGGTTTGTTTACTTTCTGCAGGTCTTGCACTTACAGGCTAGGTCAAATGTTTGTGTTGACGAACAGCTGAAGGCATAAAATGAATGATATTAAACTAATTTACAGGGCATTATAGCCTGGAATGTGAAGAAAAGGAAGTGAGTGATTAAAGATGTCAAGGTGAAATGACTAATTAGCACATCCTGTAAAGCGAATCCGTCTGCAAACACTACTACAGGCCCTACATAATCGCTTGTTTCTGAATATTTAGGAATGTCTCCTTGGTGTTTTTTAAGGTTGAATACTCTTTCAATTTCAAACTATCAAGATTAAAATATCTGTAAATTGATCAGTTAGATGGGTAAAGTAGCAAAGAAATGCCCAGGGCATATTTCATCCTTAATTCTATGATAATAATAATAATTAAAAAAAATAAATCCACAAATAAAAACAATTAAGGCTTCTTGTAGGACCAGAGACCATGGAATAGAAAATCATCTTGACTTGACATTATTCCTTTTTGTAAAATTTTATATGCTTACAATTGTACTTTACATGCAAACATATAATTTCCAACATTTTACTTTTTTGAGATTTTGAGGTGAAATATGACATTCCTGGATAGCTTCGTGAGATTTACCAAGATGCATTTAACACAGTGTATGCTGTCTGTTGTTCACACACCACAACACTGCCTTCCAATCCAGTGGCATCAGCAAGTATTTTCTGTCTTAATGGTTAATCAATATCAAGCACAATTTTCATCACATGATTCTTGATCTATGTGTTAATCTCTGGGGATCATTCATCAGTGCATGACAGGTTTTCAAATGCTAGATGATTTGTCTCTATAGATGCCAGATTCTTGATTAAAGAAAGCACTCGGTATAGATGAAAATGTGTGAGAAAGAGCAGTGAGTCTGATAAGGGCATTTCTGAATCATGTGAAAGTACAGAGGTGATGGACTGCAGTTCAGACCTCACAATAAACTGATTTATAGCTTTGACTGACTGTGCAAATGCTTCCCAGAGTTTTTCGGATGATGTGTAAAAATGTTTAAAGGGTAATTTAATAAAAAAATCTAATTCTGCTGTCATTTACTCACCACAATATTGTTCATATTGTATTGTATTGTATTATATAAGAAGTGCATGATGAGCTAATGAGCTAGTGGAGGGCACATTTCACTGCCCATAATCGATCCTCTCGCTCATCCGCTCTCACTACCCTCGACGGCGGAGCGGTCCACGGGTACATGTCTGTCCCCCAGGTGGATAGGGCAGTTGCGATCCACCTGTGTCCGAAAATGCCAACACCTGGCGGGATAGCCCAGTGCTCCCCTCCAGGGCCTGTAGGGTGACGTCCTCACTGACCTCCAAAGCCTACAGCGCCACCGGACAGGCCGTTTCCACCTTACACGCCATGGCCCTCTTGTAAGTCCACCAGGCCAAGGCACTTAAAGACCTGCACTTGGGTAGTCCTGACCCTGACATGCTGCAGGAACTGCGCTCAGCGACTGAACTCGCCGTCAGGGCCACGAAGGTTACAGCGCGGTCACTCGGGCAGGCGATGGCCACCCTCGTGGTTCAGGAAAGACATCTGTGGCTGAAACTGGTCGAGATGCACGTAGTGGACAAAGCATGTTTTCTCAACACACCTGTCTCCCAGTTTGGCCTTTCGGCGTGTTCTCAGCGGTGAAGAAGCAGACAGAGGCCATCTCTCACATCATGCCCCGCCGCACTTCCAGTATGGGCCGTGCCCTGTCTGCCCGCCAAGGGTGTCCTCCTGCGGCTCTCAGCCACAGCATCGAGTGCCCAGCAGGAAGCGCACGCCCCCCATCTCACGAACCCCCTCTAGGACCCGGAAGGCTCCCAAGCGTTCCTGAGACGGATGACCCAGAGACCGAGATGTTTACTCTGGAGCTGGTGAGCAGACAACTTTGTCCCCCGGTGGAGGGCCGGGAGGAGAATCCTCAGTTAAGTTTATTTACTTTGCCGCACCCCCTTCGGGCTGCGTTACTCACATTCTCAATAAAAGAGCAATTTCCTCTGTCTCTGGGTCACCTGGAATGCAAATTCCGTTCTCACGTCACGCAGGTGCCACACCTAAACAGTTCCGGCACATTGGACGCAGACACTTCGCCTCCAGCCCCACGACTGTTTTCCCCGGCTGGCTGGTTCTGACGCGTCTAAAGGACGCCTCCATGGGACCTCCTCCTTAGTCTCTAACCCGCCCCCTGCAGGGTAAGCAAGGTAAGTGCTTCGAGTCTTCTCTCAGCACCAGAGCCTCAGGACATGCTTTTGCCTCCAGACGGCGTATTACCTGCTCCGCCCCACTGTGAAGCCTCGCCGGGTACGTAAAAAATAATCGTCCTCTTAGTGCCCCTAGCACAGAGCATGGACGCATGGCTTTCACTTCTCAATCCATCACGCTGGCTGGCCAGGACCATCTGACTCGGTTACGCAATTCAGTTTGCCAGGCCTCCTCCCCCCTTCGGGGGCATCCGCCTTACCGCAGTGCATGGCGAAGATGCCAAATCCCTGCACGTGGAAATCGCGACTCTCTTACTCAAAGACGCGATAAAGCCTGTCCCTCCTGCCGAGATGAAGAAGGGTTTCTACAGGGTTTTTACTTCATCGTACCCAAAAAAGGCAGCGGCTTACGACCGATCTTGGACTTGCGAGTTTTCAACCGGACCTTTCACAAACTCCCATTCAAAATGCTCACGCAAAAACACATCCTAACTTGCGTCCGGCATCTAGATTGGTTTGCAGTGGTAGACCTGAAGGACGCGTACTTCCACGTCTCAATTTTGCCTCGACATCGACCCTTCCTACGGTTCGCGTTCGGCGGCCAGGTGTATAGGTACAAAGTCCTCCCCTTCGGCATGTCGCTGTCCCCGCGCGTCTTTACGTAGGTCGCAGAGGCAGCCCATGCCCCGCTTCAGAAGCAGGCATTCACATACTCAACTACCTCGACGACTGGCTCATCCTGGCCCACTCCCGAGAGTTACTATGTTCCCACAGGGACCAGGTGCCGTTTAGGGCTTCAGGTCAACTGGAAAAAGAGCAAGCTCACCCCGGTTCAGAGCATCTCTTTTCTCGGCATGGAGTTAGACTCAGAGTTAGTGCCTCACCTCATTCAGGCCAGGCACGTGGGTCTCACTAAAACATTTCCAAAATCTCCTGGGGCATATGGCATCCTCCGCGGCGGTCACGCTGCTGGGGTTGATGCATATGAGACCACTCCAGCATTGGCTCCAGACTCGAGTCCCGAGACGAGACCGTGTGTTTATCACCCCTGCCTGCTGCCAAACTTTCAAACCCTGGACAGACCTCTGTTTTTACGGGCAGGTGTCCCTTTGCAACAGGTGTCCCGACGCGTCCTGATCCCCACAGACAGTTCCAAACAGGGTTGGGGCACCGTGTGCAATGGGCACGCAGTCTCGTGCTCCTTGCGACAGCCCCTCCTTGGCGAATTCCCCTGAGGAAGGTCCTTCTTTCTCAAGGACGGGGCACTCTCTGGCATCCACGCCCAGACTTCTGGAACCTCCACGTCTGGCCCCTGGATGGGATGTGGAAGATGTAGTTGGCCTACCACCTGCTGTCATAGACACGATCAACCAAGCCAGAGCTCCCTTTACCAGGCAACTTTACGCCCTGAAGTGGCGCTTGTTCGCAAATTAGTGTTCTTCCCGCGCTGAAGACCTACAGAATTGCACAGTCGGGTCAGTGCTTTCATTCCTGCAGGAGAGATTGGAGGGGAGGCTGTCCCTATCCACCTTGATGAAGTCTTTGGATAAGCACGACTTGGTTATCAGGTTCCTAAGAGGTGCCTGGAGATTGAATCCCCCCACGGCCAAGCCTGTTTCCCTCCTGGGATCTCTCAGTGGTCCTCTTGGGCCTTCAGAGACCCCCCTTTAAGCCGTGAGAATCAGTCGAATTCAAGGCCCTCTCCCTGAAGACGGCCCTCCAGTCCTCATTAAACCCCGGTCACCATGTTTGTAGCAACTCCTCCCTCCCAATGAGGTAGGATCTACCACCGCGCCGTTCTCCATATGTGACCTAAAAGCCCAAGTGATGTATTTCACCACTCTTTACCTCCCCCAGTCTGGGCAGGTGTGGTCTCCGCAGGGTCTTTCCCCCCTGAAAGAATAGGATCTTGAAAGAACGCCTTCCCTGATGCGTGTGATAGCGTTAAGATGGCCCCAGCCGCTTTAACTCCATGCGAGAAACATAGAGGGAGAAAAGGCGTGGCTGGCGCGGCTTGCTCCCATGCTTGGCACTTCGCCTTGTTCCCCCCATATCAGGGTGTAAGGAACCAGAAGGTTTTGATGATTTTTTGGGGCGTTGGGGAAGGGTACATGCAGTCTGGCACAGCCTGTCGTTTGGCACGCAAACTACCTGCCCGCACCTGTGTCAGCAGCACACGTACACGGTTCAGCGCATGGCGTGATTAAAATTGGACCCCTGGAGTTGCTTCTTCGACACAATGTCGAAGTGAACGACAGACGGGCAATGTCTAGGTTACTGTTTTAACCTCCGTTCCCTGATGGAGGGAACGAGATGTTGTGTCCTCCCGGCCACATTGCTCAACCAAGCCACTGTTGTGGCCAAACCTCATTGTCAGCTCCTCAGACAAATCCTGAATGAACAGACGCATCCCCCCTATATACCCGTATGTTCAGGGGTGGGACATGCAAATTCTGTCTGCCAATTTCTCATTGGCCTTTTCTCAAAGTTCAGAGATGCATAAGTCTCTCAAGAGAGACCCCCTAACCTCCAATCAGGGAACGGAGGTTACAACAGTAGCCTAGACATTTGTCCTTCTGATGACAACAGAAACAAATTCTACTAGATTTGTTTCACTTTCTTAAAAAGCTAATGATGAATTTGTTTTTTTAAGTTCCCCTTTTATTCCAGATATTGCTGCAATGTTTACTCATTAACAAACACTGCTATTTGTTGCATTCTTGCTTTCTGGTAAATCAATAAATGTTAATGACTCACCAATGTTTTATTTTTTAATTTTTTAATTGGCTTGTACCATACCTATGAGCATCATTATATTATGAATTGTATCCGGTGTATCATCAAATGATCATATGGGCTGCATTTTAATTTTCTACTTTAAAAACAACTGAGCTCAATTACATATAAGCATTGAGGACAATGGGCTCTATTTTCCTAAGTGTGCAAATTGCAGCCCTCCGCACAAAGACTAGCTGCTGCTGCTGTGTCTTATCTAATTTTCAGGAGAGTGCTAATTCTAAGCTCAACTTTCTTGCCAGCACAAAGCACAAACTTTGTGGGCATGGGTGCGAGTGTTTGCACTAACTGTGGGTGTACTGTATGTTAATGAAGTGGTGCAAAGTGTTTTCCTGAGAAATAGGTTAATGTGCTGTGACTGATTTTTATCACTGCAAAAGGGGCCAGTGTAAGAAGTTGGAGATGGTAAAATGTTTGGATTTGGTATGATATTTTTTGATGACTGGCATAAAAAAAGGAGCATGTCACTGTCATAGAAATATGCCTAACATTCAACAAGGATGCTGTTAATGGACAAAAGAACGTACGTTCATATTTCTATTTTTCAGATTCATTACATAAAGTCCATTTACTCTACCAGCTTCTTATGAATGTGCTGTCTTTGTTTCTATCTCTAGTGCTTGACAGGGAATGGACTATATAATAGGTTGCAGACACTGCAATAACTGGAGAAGATCCTCCGTATTAAATTGCATTTGACCCAGCCCATTATTACACATGCAATTTCGCCAAACCCACTCTTGACTTACCAAAACTTCATGGCCATGACCACTGACTAGACTAGAACTCTTAAAATAGGGCCCAACATCTTCTTTTATGGAGTATATTTCCTACAAGCTATATTATGTTATATTATATTACCACAGGGGGGCCACAAAAAGAGCCCCAGAAATAATGGTACTTACCGTGTGCTCTCCCTCTTGCGGCTCATGCACTGATGGAGGAGGAGGTAGTCCTGAGGAGCACTGTTAGACAAAGGACCGTGTGAGTGGCGTACAGGAATGTCGAACGTGAACAGCATTGGCTGGCTGGAATGTGCGGGGACAGATGTTTTACGTTCACCAATCAGAGGAGCCAGAGAGCTGCCCAGATCATTAGCCAAAGAACGGGAAATGTGGGAAGTGGAAGATCTCGCATCTGCAAGAAGAAACAACAAAAAATACACTTTTAGGAATCTGACACACAGCCAGTGGAATTTGAACAATCAGTTTCGCTTTCATTTTAGAACACTAAAATGAGGTCTCTCATTCTTATAACATTATACGAATTATATAATCTTATAACACTTGTGCAACTCATGTGAAAACCCAATATAAACACTCAACAATGACATTGCATGCACATAATTTAAGGTCCATATTCTGGTTAAGCCTTTACTTTGAAAAAGACATTTACATCCACAGCAATGGGAATATTCCTGAATACATGCAATCAGCGTATTCTGAATAAACAAAATGCATGGTATGTTCCTGTTATTCTCTTCTGAAGATTTTGGAGATCCTCACTTTTAAGATATATTAACAAATTTAAAAATGAGAGGTTCAACATATTTTATTTATTGACCTTGAGCATTATGCTGCATTTTCAAATATATAAAGTCCAGTAACAGAGGCTTCATCTATTTTCCTGCAGTGATCACAGTAAAAAAAAAAAAAAAAAAAAAAAAAAAGTTGATTGAACTTTCTAATGTAGAAAAAGTTGAGATTTCTTAAAACAATCAATAAAGTTAACTTTTATGCCATTTAAGTCAGAGCAACTTAGTGAGCACATACACAGTATTTTCTTATTTAATATATAATTAATTTATGATATGTAAATATTGATAAGAAATATTTTTATCAGGATGTTGGACTGTATTTTTATATATTGACTGACCTTAAATGAAAAGTTCAATTTTACGGTTTTAAGTCTATAAAGCCAGGCCAACCTCAGACATGGAATATCAGGAAATATCAGGGAATTGAAAAACTGTGATTTTGACTCATACAGTATACTGTATTTTAGAATGTCATCCATATGTCAAAAGCAACTGTAAAATTCATGGAAAGGTCTTGAAAATTCGTGGGTCAAAATCTGTCGGAACCTTGTAAGGGTAATCACTATGAACTTCATATTGTTGCATCTGCTACTGAGCATACCCACTGGAAAAGCACTGTAGCTGAAGGCAATACCCACAATCTTGTGTGCCTGAATTGATTGAATTGTGTTTCGACAAAGTACCATTTTAGTTCTACAAACTCTTTGTACTTTGTGGATCTTATCTGTAGAAATGTACATCAGCTTAATAAATATTATGAAGCATAATGGGCCGATGTACTTTAAAATGCAAGTTTACTGAACATAAAGGTGCAATATGTAACAATTTTTATGTAATATTCGCCAAAAATGCAACTTAAAAAATTAGCCCTTCCCGGACTTCCTAGGTTGCCTATTAAAGCCTGTAGACTGATTTTCATGCGAAGGGAGTGGGTCGCTTTTTCCGGGAAAATCCAAAGGTTGTGACGTTTATATGTGTTCCCGAGAGCCTTGCCTCAGACAATAATAGCTTCTCTTCCGCTATTCAACAACGACAACAAACTGCAAGACTAGGTAACGTTATCTTAGAGATGGAATCCAGCAAACGTCCGTCTCAAAGCACAACACCGACCCCTACACAAACTCAGAGTAATCCAAAAAAAAACAAAAAAAAACATTTATATTCTGAATCCCATCTGGCTAAGCGGGAACGTGATCATGGTCGAGTGAAAACTAGAGTGAACATCGGCAGGGCATTTGATTCCTGGAGGGACATTAGTTCGGTTTTGGGGATCAAAACCAACCCTGAATGGCATTCTTCTTATTGGACTGGTAAACTTATATAACTGCAAAGCATGTGAAATATAGTGCCATAAGGATTGATTGTGTAATTTTAGATAACTTAATCTTGTCTGATAACGCTGACGAATTGCAAGCTACCTTGCTTTGTAACTTTCAAATAATTTCAACGATCTTCTCTTTATACTAAAAGTCATACAGCATAAATTTAAGCAAATACGCTGATTTCTTGATAGTTGTGCAACATATGACATACAAAACATACAATAGTGCAACATAAAAGTGCAGTGCAACAGTAAACTGTCTGGTGTAGTTTGGTAATGTGGAGCTGTCTCTGTGTATCAGTATGCTATGCTAGCTGATAAGTAGTTTTAGTTTAGTCTCAAAGTTTGTAGTAAATCAATCTTAACTGTGTAATTAAAATTTTGCTACCTCATCTGTCAGCATGATGCCGGTGTATCACGTCCAGCCTCTTTGTACACTACGTCATTGTTTTGGTCGATGCTCGCTTGCTCATGTAGCTGTCTGCAGCTCACTTAACGGCCACAGGTGTCATTAATAACAAGGGTTTCTGAATTTTACATACTGCACCTTTAATAATCATTAATATTTTTTCTGAACTTATTGTGTTGAGTTAATAGAATTTACAACCCAACTTGAATTTTTAAGATATTAGAACTCACCCAGAATATTTTTTAAGAACAAAAAATGCACTCCAGATAACAGTCAGTTACTTTAATAAAATGGCATATCAAACAGAAATTTTTGTAAAGTACTTTTAACCTTTGAGGCAATTTTTTTTTTATGACATTTGACTTTCACTAGTCAAGTCTGTGCTTTTATAGAATTCTGAGATTACAACAAATTAAGAGATTTAAAAAGACATGAATAGTATAATTACTGTAATTCCAAATGATAAATGATGTGAAGGCATCTTTAGACACCATGTCAGGTAATAAAAATAAAGTTCCCTTTTAAAAGTGCATCTTGAGACACTTGCTTTCTGTTACAGTATATACATTGTGCTGAATTCAGCTTTTTTAGAACAAGAACACATTTGATATGAACAGCCACTAACTTGCTGTACAGTGCTATTTGAACATAACTTATGTAAAAGTTTAAATAAGTATAATTTCTTTAGTTTTCAAAAAATAATAATGCACACAAAGTACCAGGTTTGGAATAAGCAATACAAAGTCTTCAGAACTAAAGAGTATTGGGGCCTTTTTGATTGTAATGTGCCTATGTTGTTTATGCTAATAAAAAAATAGACAGGCAATGAATAAGCGGACCCAACCCAGGAAATGGTCATGATGGCTAACTGACATAAATAGGATGAGTAATATGCCTCCTTAGGTATACAGACTTAATCATTTCAGAAAACAATGTCCTCCATATTTGGTTTGTTGGTTTCTTTTTAAAGAAAATTCCTATTTAGAAAAAAACCAAAAACATAATGAGATGATTGATTCATGATAATGCAAGTAGGATTTTTTCTGTTATTGAATTCAGTTAATGAAAAATTCTGAGACTGGTTTTTATATTTAGTGGTGCTAGCTTTAGCCCTATGTATTACATTTTGTTGCAATGTGTTATTTTGTCCATCTGCACTTTTTTTCATTGTTTTTATACAGTAAACATGCGTTAGACAGACATTTTTGACCTATGCGCCGCATCTAGATGTTTTTTCGTCGTCTTGCACAGTGGCGCCACTATTTTTATGGTGCGTTCTTGTTGTGTGAGAATTACTGTAATTACAAGATTACAACTCAAATATTCTACTTAGAGCTGTTCATGCCCACAGACATCAGAATTTATTTATTTTATGTAGCAAAGGTCATAATGACAAAACTGATCAATATGTGCAGCTAAATATTTAATCAGTACGTTAATTCACCTCTATATGATCTTGCAAAACATTTAAAGGAATATTCCGCTCAATCAACAGCATTTGAGGCATAATATTGATTACCCCAAAAAATTATTTTGTCTCGCCCCTCCTTTTCATTAAAAAAATAAATAAAAAAGGTGAAATCTGGATAACAGAACAAGGGCAAATATTTGAACATTAAGCTTCAAATTTTTGCATTTAAACCTTCCATAAATCAGTCCTATTCACTTCCATTATAAGTACCTCACTGTAACTTACATTTTTGCTTGAGTCGAACTGAATTTTTGTGGTAATCAACATTATTTCCCAAATGCTGTCAATTGAGCTTCATTTGTATTAACTTGTAACCCGGAATGTTCCTTTAAGAATAAAAAGGCACTCTAGATAACAGTCAGTAACTAACAAAATGGCATATCAAACAGTACTTTTAACTTGTAAGGCCACTTCCATTTATTTTATTTTTTTTTACATGACATTTTCTCTCTTTCACAAGTCAAGTCTGAGAAAAGACAAGTCATCATTCTGAGATTACAACAAATTAAGAGTTTTACAAAGACATGAATAGTTTTTGTAATTTCAAATCTTGTAATTACTGTAATTCCATTATGATGTGAAGGCATCATTAAAAAAGTGACAAACAAAAAAGAAAGTTCCCTTTTAAAAGTGCATCTTGAGACACCTGCTTTCTGTTACAGTATATGCATTGTACTGAATTCAGCTTTTAGAACAAGAACACATTTGATATGGACAGCCACTAACTTGCTGTAATCATGTTCACTTCCACTCACACACATGCAAATACAGAAGAACAAGAATGCAAGCATATGCACAGAAATGTCTTTCACTGCATGCAAAAGTTCAAGTTAAGTTTTTGATCTAGGGTTCTAAGACCAAGTGATCTTCTCTTTGATTAAGGGATCTTAGTGTTACAGATTGACCACCTAACAATGGCATGCAATAATGCAAATCACCCAGAACACTCTAACAACCACACAGCAATACTAAACAAACAAACAAACAAACAAACAAAAAAACAACACTCAGAACACCTTAGCAACCATATATGGTAACCAGCCACAACACCCTAGTATTGTGATGGCGAGATTTGGACCGGAAAGCACCACTAATGTTTTCCTAAAGAAAATGAGTATATTTATTAGCATTTATTTTAACATAACTTACATAAAAGTGTAAATAAGTATCATTTATTTAGTTCTTAAACAATAATAATGCACAAAAAGTACCAGGTTTAGAATAAGCATTAAAAACTCTTCAGAGCTAAAGCTAAATTTACTAATGCTAATACTAATGATAATGCTATTATGCAGACAAAGTGTGAAAACATAAATGTCATTGGACATGAACAGAAAAAATTTGGAATTCAGACATTTGTCAAAGCAAAACCTAATGTATACAACGTTGTAATCATTTATAATATCATGATCTGCCTCATTGGCAGTCACCATCTAATACAATTAGTTTACTGGGCCTCAGGAGTCCAAAATTAGAAGGCCCAGTGTAGAGAGAGGGACAAGACAGTCTTTACAAGATCTCATTTCCTCCCCTATATTGATATTCACCGTGAAAGGCATCCAAGGACAGAGGATAATGCGATATACATTGAAAACAAAATTAGGTACGCTGAATGATAAAATCTGACCAAAATGAAGGAGGAATGTAGAGAAAACGTGGAAAGGGGAAACCAATTCAGTAACACAGATACCAGAGATGTTTTTAATGTTAAACTCTGCTAGTACTATTTGAAGTCAGAATGATTTCAGGGCTCCAAATAACCACACACAAAAAAGAAAAATGCTTATCTCTCAGCATGTGAAATTAATGGCCTTTAGTAGGGAGTGACCTGGCTCTTTTTTCTCCTATAGCTATTGTTATGCCTGACTGGTTATACATGAAACACTATTTCCTACAGCTTCAGAGAAAGGCTGTAATTTAAGGAATAGTTCACCCAAAAATGAACTATACCTTTAAGGAAAAGTGCCTTCAGGCCTAGAGGGCAGAGTCTAGAAATTTGACTTCAGATATGACTTCACCACAACCTATGGCTAGAAGAGACAGGCTGCTATTGTCTCTTGGGTCCCATGCTCTCACCATGAACACTCAGACAACAATACGTCAAATCCCAAATGGCATGCCAGGATCCATTTGCATTCCTTAAATTGGGAGAATCCATTTTCCTTAATGAGATTGACGTCAGCACATAATAGCATCTCTAGTCATTTTAGGGTTACTCTCCAACATAATGGAGCTTATCAGTGAGCAACAATAGTGGAGGTGTTAGAGGCCATATGTGGTTATCTGTTCAGTCTTCTAGTAAGTTAGTGGCCATAATGGTAATTTTACTGATAAATGTATATCTTATTCCATTTAGCAATTAACAGAAAAAAAACATGTACTTTGTATGTGCTTTTCAAATGATTAATTATTATTATTAATTATATTGTGCTTGCTAAGGTAAGCATCATGAATACAATAGCTTTAGCATGTTATCATGTGCCATTCATTGTTAGGTGGATTCAGATGTGTTTAATAATGCGTTTGACTTGAATCAAATTAGTTCATTTAGATTTTACCACATGAAGCACATTTTTAGGCTTACATTGTTTAGGACTCAAGCTACAGTATATGTCCAGAATAACACAGAGACTTGTGAGTTGGGCTCTTTCGACTTGGAGCAGCAGGCAACCACCTAGCAACCTCCCAGAACATCACAACAACTGCATGGGAGCATGGGTCTTTATGTATCATTTAGAGTTAGGATACTCAAGTTCGGACTGCATTTTTACTCTGACTTGACTCGGACTCGAGCCTTTGGGACAGCCGAGTCCATGGCATTTGATTTGTGATGCAATGAACAAAATAAATACATAAAATTAACAAAAGAAAAATAAATGGATACTCTGTTTGTAAGCAGTTGTAGCACCCGTGTTGAGCAAATCATGCTTGAATTTTACTATGGAGACTGCTATATAACATTGTTTACCAAGGTGGCTGGCACAACAAACACATAAAGATAGGTATGTATTACTGGAAACTACAAAGCAGTTTTGCACGGTACGGGACCTGACAACTGGTAAAATCACACACGGCAGCCAATGTGCAGCCAAGACGGTGCTCGCATCGCGGTTTCATCGTAGTTAAAAACTTCATTAAGTTGGGCTTCCGGTTGGAACATCAGCCATGACGGTTGCACAGTAAAGAGCTCCCGATATAACCCGCGAAATTCTATCAAAAGCCCCTTTTATATCGAAGTTATAGTAAGATTTTATTTTAAAGATTGGGGCAAGACACTACCGTATTCAGTTAATTTGCTTCTGAAGCGTCTTGAGTAGTGAATTACAATTTTATCCTCGACGGTCAAAGCTAACTAGCTCTATTAGCAATCAACAGAAAATGACGGACTCAGAGATTCTGCAAGAACTGAGACAATTCCGCCAGGAGAATAGACAGCAATTTGAGGAACTAAGAAGTGACATAGCGGGTCTCAACAACAGACTGGGAGAGGCCGAAGACCGGATCGAAAAGGCCGAAGAACGGATACAAACCTCAGAAGATGCAGCAGTGGAGATGCTAAAGCTACACATGAGGTTAGATGAGAAGCTGACAGAAATCGAGAGCCACAGCAGACGCGATAATCTAAGGATTTATGGGGTAGCTGAAGAGACCGAAAAAGACTCCGTTGACATGCTGCCTTTTGTGGACAAACTTCTTCGCGAGGGCCTTCAACTGTCTGATGAAGTGCCCGACTTGCAAATTCAGAGGGCGCATCGCTCTCTAGGCCCTCAGCCGGCAGCAGGTGCACCGCCTCGCTCTATTGTGGTCAAGTTTTTGAGCTTTAAGGTGAAAGAAATGTTACTGCATAAAGCGTGGCAGACAAGAGGATTCAAGTGGATGGACAATCAGGTAAACCTTGATCATGACTATCCGCCGTCCATCATCGCTAAACGGAAGGAATATGTCGAAATCCGGAGGGTTTTGAAAGCTAACAATGTGAAGTTTCAAACGCTATTCCCCGCTAGGCTACGCGTGATGCACGAAGATGGAACCAGAATATATGATTCGCCATCTGAGGCAGCCAAAGACCTTGTGAAAAGAGGTTACGTGATCACGACAATGCCAGCACCGCCACCGGCATCTCTGGCCGAACGGATAAAACAGCTGTCATGGACCCGAGTGAATCGGCGCGCCAAGAAAGCTACACGCGACCCCACTCGAGACATCAGCTACAAGGATAAGCTTCGCACATTCCGGAGAAACACCCCAGGCACGACAACGGATTAAATCGAAATGAAGTGACGGGGAAAACCTCCAAGCGATTTCAGTTAGTATTAAGACACGGTGGTGAGTGGACTATGAAGTCAGAATAGATGGGTTATGGAGGTAGAGCGTTCAAGATGCTGTGAACCAATAAGGACCCCCTTCTCTGAATCTCAGCTGAAGGGTTCTGCCTTAGAGCGCCCCTGGGGGATATTAGGGTCTAAAGGGAAGACCCCCGCATAGGAAGTCACCTTTTTGTTTTGTTATTTTGGGATACTTTAACTTGTTCTATATGTTCATATTGGGTGGATGTTTTTTTCGTTATACTCTGCTGTTTTGCGCAGGGAGGGGAAGAGCACCATGTCTAGTTGTTTGGTTAAATATTGAATTAATCACATGTCTCATAGTTCTATAAAACTTGTATCACTTAATATAAATGGCATACTTAACCCAGTGAAGAGGTCAAAAATGTTAACTCAACTGAAAAGGGACAAGGTCCAGATAGCATATATACAAGAATCCCACCTTAGTGATAGTGAACATGCTAAGTTAAACAAAATGGAATACACAAAAGTATATTTCTCTTCACATAAATCAGGTAGACGTAGAGGAGTGGCGATTTTGTTGTGCAATGCACTAAATTTCGAATTCATATCTGAACACAAAGATGTAGAGGGGAGGTACATTATGATAATTGGCAAAATTGAGGGAACTTTAGTAAGTCTGTTCAATGTCTATATTCCTCCAGGAAGTGACTGGGCATTCTACAAATATGTACTTGAAATAATGACAACAAAAAGTCAGGGAATGTTAATATGTGGGGGAGATTTTAACATTCGACTAAATCCGAAAAAGGACAGTTCAAATGGCAAACCCGATACAAAGAAATTATATAAGAAAGTAAATAATTTCATGAAAGAAGTGGGAATAGTAGACGTATGGAGGGAAATTAATCCGACAGGGCGGGATTATACTCACTATTCTGGGGCACATAATGTTTATTCCAGAATAGACTTAACTCTGATGTTCAAAAACGATATGTTTCGAGTGATAAATTGTGACATAGGAATAAGTGCACTCTCAGATCACAATCCGGTATATGTGTCACTTAGCCTTAATGGTAAAATAAAATCTACCCTATGGAGGTTAAATAAGAATATTCTGAATGACAAGGAAATCAGGAATAAATTGAAATTTGAAATTGAATCCTATCTGGAATATAATGACAATGATGCAGTCTCACCAGGTATATTATGGGATGCTTTGAAAGCAGTGCTTCGTGGGAAAATTATTGCAATTTCTTCTAATGTAAAGAAAATGAAAAAACAAAAATTACTAGACCTCGAGACTAAACTTAAAGAATTACAGAAAGAGCATTCATCTTACCCACAGGACTCCGTAAAAGCAAAAATGTTCGAAATAAAGGAAGAGATAAATGAAATAAACACACAGGACATTCAGAAAAAACTTATTTTTACAAAACAACAATATTATGATACTGGAGGGAAAGCGCTTAAACTTTTGTCATATAGATTAAGGAAACAACAGGCGGAGAGAGCAATCTTTAAAATTAAACATCCTGAAACAAATCAAATTGAAACTAACCTAGAAAAAATACAACAATGTTTTGAGGAGTATTATCGGACACTATATTCTCAACCACAATTAAAAAGTGCTACTGAAATTGATTCATTTTTATCTTCACTAAATCTACCTAAAGTCACAAATGATCAGAACAAGAAACTAATCTCAAAAATTACGAAGGAGGAATTTATATCCGCAATTAAGAGATTAAAAAATGGAAAAGCCCCCGGTGCAGATGGATTCAATTCCGAATGGTATAAACTCATGCAAGACCATTTGGCACCGACATTAATGAAAGCATTTAACGGGGTGCTCGAAACGAAGATTATTCCTCCTTCATGGAGAGAAGCTATTGTTTCAGTCATCCCCAAAGAAAATAAAGACAAACTTGAATGTGGAAATTATCGCCCCGTTAGTGTACTAAATATCGACTACAAAATATTTACTTCTATATTATGTAAACGTCTCGAGGTAGTGTTACCTGACCTCATACACAAAGACCAGACAGGCTTTATCAGACAGAGGCAGACGCATGACAATATTAGGAAAGCGCTTCTGATAATGAATCATGCCAGGCAGTGCAAATTAGAAACTCTTATAATAAGTTTGGATGCCGAAAAAGCGTTCGATTCAGTACGATGGACATTTTTATATAAAGTAATGGGTGCATTCGGTTTTCATTCCGATTTGATTGAGACTTTTTCTGCACTGTACAACAAACCTACTGCCCGAATAAAAATAAATGGGGATTTATCCAAATCTATTAAATTATAAAGAGGAACCCGCCAGGGCTGTGGTGCATCGGCTCTACTTTTCTCTTTATTTATTGAGCCCTTAGCTCAGTGGATTAGACAGAACACAGAAATTCAAGGGGTTTCTTTAAAATCAGGAGAACAAAAATTAGCTCTATTCGCTGACGATATACTAATATTCTTGACAGATCCCACTCAGTCACTTCCTAAATTAATGAAAACATTGGAAGAATATGGCTCTTTCTCAGGCTATAAAATCAATGTTACGAAAACTCAGGTTTTAAGGCTGAATTACAATCCGCCCACAAAGATCAAAAAGGCATATCAATGGAAATGGGAATCAAATAACATTAAATACTTGGGAGCAGTTCTGACAGTAGATCCGGCTAGATTGTTTGATGCCAACTATGGGCCTCTAATCTCCAAAATTAAATCAGATTTACAAAGGTGGAGTAATGTCCCATTTTTGAGTTTACACTCTCGAGTAGATTCAATTAGAATAAATATCCTCCCTCGTTTCTTGTACCTTTTTCAATGTCTCCCTATTTGGATAACTCAAAATCATTTTGATGAATGGGAGAACATAGTGGCAAAATATATTTGGCAAAATAAAAGGGGTAGGATAAAATATCAAACAATGCAGTTGATGAAGGAGAAAGGAGGGCTAGGCCTTCCCTGCCTCAGGGAATATTACTACGCTGCCCAAATAAGACCTTTAGTCTGTTTATGCTCACCCATTTATTTGGCAGGTTGGAAGGATGTTGAAGTGTCTATTATGAAAGATATACCTATTATGGCCCTTTTAAATGACAAAAAACTTCAAATGAATAACAATATAACTGAGGATGTTAGGTATGAATCTCTCTTGAACTCCTGGAATAGAATATTGCAAATATGCAACTTAAAAAAAGTGTCTAGAATTTTAAGGTGGTGTGCATATGATTCTGACTTCAGACCAAATGCCCTGGACGGAAGATTTAAGGGCTGGGTCTCAAGGGGAATTACAACCTATTACTCGTTTATGCACAAGGGAGCATTTATGAGTTTTGATTTCTTACAGAACAAATATGGTTTAGGTCAGGACGATTTCTATAGATACTTACAGGTTAGGCATTATTTTGAACAAAACATAAAAATATCGTGGGAAAAAGATAACAGGGGGTTCCTACAGACTTTCTTATCATTAATAACATCCTTTTCCCTAAGTGGGTTGGTATCTAAGTTGTATAGAGCCATTCAGCATGGGAAAAAACCCAGCACAGAGTACATTAAGAGGAGATGGGAAATGGAAAGTAAGATACAAATTTCAAATGAGAGCTGGGTGAATATATGTAGAGTACAATGGATCACTACTAGTTCGAACACCTGGCGTGAGTTTGGTTGGAAGAATATAATCAGGTTTTTTATCACACCTATTCAAAAGAGACACCAGGGTAGTGGTGACTCATGCTGGAGGCTCTGTGGTTCCTCGGGAGCCGGCCATTTCCATATTTTCTGGGACTGCCCAAAATTAAGCCCTTACTGGTCACAAATATGTGAACATATTAATCATGTATTTGGTAGTAAATTACCTTGCAATTTTGAAAATGTGTATTTAGGCAGCGCTGATGTTAATAACTGGAGAAATAAGGACAAGAGGTTGCTTTGGATACTACTGGCAGCGAGTAAAAAAGCCATAACCAGGAAATGGTTAAAACCGGACCTTCCGACCATCGAAGAGTGGGTCAACATAATCCATGAAATCTACAGGATGGAAAAGCTATCTTTCACTCTCAGGAATCAAAGAGGCATGTTTTACAAAATCTGGACTAAGTGGACTGAGTATGTCAAACCCATAAGATCGGATTTTGTATGAGTGTTACAGTTTTAAGTGAAAGAAAAACGTTTCTGTACGGATGCTCTTCCCAATGTTTGTTCATATGTAAAAAATGGTAAAAAAAAAAAAAAAAAAAAAAAAAAACTTCATTAAGTCAAATCACCCACATCATGTCTCTCACAGTTTACTAAAACAACATATAAAAAGTAAAAATTCAGAAAAATATTATTAATACTGGGCTATTAAGTCTTTTTAGGAGTAATGTTTCCACACATGTAGGCTTCTGTAGTCACTTGTGGTCCATGCAGTGCTGTCAACTTAATCTGTTCCTTGATGAATTAGCTGTAACCTTTTAAACAGTTGGGAAAAATATAATATGTTATTTGACAGCAACTCTGAAAAACAGATTCATTATTTATTGTTTTTATATTTTAAAACCATTGATGATCTGCTTAAAATATGTTCTTTTACAGTTTTTTTTCCACAATAAAATGACCAATGAAATATGAAGTTATTTTGGGCAGTGAAATGTTTTGATTATAATTTAATTATAGATTGGGTGACCAGACACCCCAGTTTATTACACAGGACAGTCCCGGTTTTTGGTAGGGTCACTGATTGTTTTCTTCTTAAATCTCCTCATTGTCCTTCTCGCTATTATCTCTGGTATCGTTTGCAGAAATGAAATCAATTTTATTGCATTGCATGTTGATTTGACAACACATTCATTCTAGTCTTAAGCAAATCAGCTAAAATGTATCTGTTACCATGGCAATGACATCATGCACTTAGTGCTCATGCTCTATGTCGTCCTGTCGGTCAGCGCAAATGACCAAAATAGTGCAAAAATGAACAACGAGCTGAAAGAAGCCGATCCATGTATTTGCGCAATAAGTGAAAATGTAAGCTGGGTGTTTTATCAAATCAAAACATGAACTTGACTTAACATAACTTTACATGACTTAGTAGACTATGAAAAAAAAAACATGAACTTGACTAAACATCCAAAAAACGTTACAACACACAATACCTGACAAAGGACCAATGTAAACATGAGGGTATAAATATGGACTTGGGAGAACACATGAACAAGATCACCAATCACAAGTCTGAACTAATAAACAAGATAACATGACAATGACCACGAACCAATGAAATAACAGAAATAATAACAAGACTATAACCAATGGGAACAGGACACATGAACATGACGGAAACAGGATATTCACATGACTTGACAGGGAAACAGGAAATAACATGACCTGAAAACACTTTTCAAAATAAAAGACATTAACACAAAACGTGAACAAAAACACATCTAGGCGAGACATACATAGTACAAGCAATAAAAGGAATATTCCGGGTTCAATACAAGTTAAGCTCGATCGACAGCATTTGCGGCATAAAGTTGATTACCACAAAAATACATTTTGACTCATCACTCCTTTTCTTTAAAAAAAAAAGCAAAAATAGAAGTAACAGCGAATCACTGTAACTGCACTGTAACTTGAGCTTTTACTTTCTTTAGTCTATGTTTGAGTGGAGGGGAAAACGCAACAAATAACAGATATGTCAAAAGAACACAATAAGAAATGTGTTGAAGGACAGTTTAGTCTTCATACACCTAAAGCATATGCTTTCATTTTGAAACCACTTTGAAGTCTCTTCAGCAGGAAACTAATCATAAAATATAGAGATGTTTTTGTTACATTTATATTAACAATTGTGTTTTCTTAGTTGTGAAAGTTAAAATAAGCTTAAAATATATATTCATTCAGACTCGACTTGTTTAGAGGCTCGGACTAGACTCGGACTCGAATAAGGTGGACTCGATCCCAACACTAGTATCACTTTTTCTCAGGATAAACATCTGAAAAGCAGGACACGAGTGAGAAATTAAAGAGATGCCATTTGTAATTTTTATTTCATGTGGCTGCAATAAGAAAGTAGAGCAGGAGTCTTCAACCTTTTTAAGGCCAAGGACCCCTTGGTGGATAAAGGGCTGGTCTAGAGACCTACAGTTACAAATAGTAAAAAAAAAATGGGTGTTACATTTTACATAACCATTATTGATGTCCCTCCTTTAAAACAACAACAAATAAGAAGCAAAAATTTAGGTTACAGTGAGGCACATACAGTGAAAATGAATGCGGATAATTTTTGGAGGGTTTAAAGGCCGAAATGTGAAGCTTATGATATTATAAAAGCATTTGCATTACATCTTTTATAATTACATCTTTTATAATAACGTGTATATTATTTGAGTTGTAAAGTCAAAGCAACCATGTTGTAAAATTGGATCAAAACAAACTCCCTGTTGAAGTCCCTTAAACTAGAACAAGAGAAAAAATAGGTAAACTAGCTGGCTAGTGATGCCTGCAAGATGAGGGTTGTGCTCCAAGACTAGCCTCTTGATCACATTGCCCTCAACCCCCCTCTACTGCAGCCTGCATCATGTGAGCAGTGCCTCTGACCACACAGCAACATCAATTAGCCTCAGCAGCTCTGACTGATCAATTGGCGGCACAGCCATGCTTTGTCAGGCCCAATAAATCATTTGGTTTATGGTGATTTCATTCCTGCAGGAGCTGCTGCCTGGGGCGGGGCAGGTCTGCTTTGCCGCTTTAGCGTTGCATTTCTTGCAGATATGGCTAGCACAATGTATTAAAGCTAAGAGATAAACAGAAATCAAGTTAGAGTGAACACTGACTCTCAAGTTCATTGCAGGGGGATAGTGTTTCATAGCACTTCATTCTCCTTGTGGGGGAAAAATCCCTAGAATGAGTAAACACTATTATCATACAGCTGTCAGACCAGAATGCATAAAAACAACATTCAGTTTGCTATATTGCAGCTACCTTGAATTGGACCAAATCGAAGTCAGCATGAAATTGACCAATGTATTGATCAAATCAACAAAGATGCAATGTCATTGATTCAACACTTAAACACCAATGTATATTTTTTAAGATGCAACCTTTACTGACATTCTCATGCCAGCCACGTCCGTACGCCTTTCCGTCAGGTAATGCAGCAACCTTTTTATATTTATCTCACATGGGGTGGCTGTAGCTCAGGTTGTAGAGCCGGTCGGCCATAAATCGCAGGGTTGGTGGTTCGATTCCTGGCCCACATGACTCCACATGCCAAAGTATCCAAGACACTGAACCCCAAGTTGCTCCCAATGGCAGGTTAGAGCCTTGCATGGCAGCTCTGCCACCATTGGTGTATGAATGTGTGTGTGAATGGTTGAATGAGTCACAGTGTAAAGCACTTTGAATACCGTTAAGGTTAAAAAGGCACTATACATGTGCTTCTTATGTGGGACACGGATGTGCTCGAGTGATTGGAGCCTGAAGTTGAACTGATTGTGTTAAATAGGCACATAATATTGTAATATCGATCGCAGCCCTGAATCGAACTGAATCAAAATCGCATTGCGGCAGACTTTGAGGTATTGGCAAACATCAGATCGCTGGGTAAGAGAATCGATATAAGATCGTATCATGATGAAACTTGCCATTTACACCCCTACTATTTACTTTCTCAAAGCACATTCCTAATGTTCTTGTGCACAATTCATTGGTACACATTCCGAAGGGAAAATGTATTTTATCAGAATGTAACTTGCTCTGTTTCTAAAACTACTTTCCTTTTTGCCTGATGTCACCAAACCCTCCTACTCTTCCAATCATTCCCCAATAGATCCCAAATCCAATTCCAGATGTATCCCCAGTACAATTCATGATGGATCCCCAATCCAATTCCAAAAGAATCCCCAATCCAATTTCTGCTGGATCCCCAACCCCAAGCCCTACATTTTTCTTTTTGAATATCTTGTTTTGCTAAGAAACATGCTACAGTACATTTCAAAATTAATGTTTTGGAATTGGAAGCAGTCAATGGAACAGTAATTTAAAAGTACTAAACTCTACAGTATGTTCAGTCTTACCTATAGAACAATTTTGTGTGGGATTTTTTTTTGCCTGTTGACACCTGGCATAGCATCTTCAAATAGGAAAACCATAAGCTCTTCTTCAGCATAATAGTATGCGAGTTAACAAGCGCACAATTTTAACTGAACAATGAATATGACCATTGCAAGTGATCTTTCAAACACAATTATAAGCCTAATGGGAACAATGTCATCTGAGGACATGCATTTTGTTTTCAATCGTCAATATTTGAACCAGCTCCCTTTCATCTCATGTTTCTCCTTTTGTTTGGTAAGAAATGACAACGGCTTTGTGCTGAGATGGAGACTTTAGACAGATCTTATTTAGATTCTCTTTGATGTTTCTGTTTGCCATCAATTCAGCCTAGGGGTAATTAATCAACACAAACCAAATGGAAAAGAGAACACGAAAACTAGGAAAGGATAAAAACATAGGGCAAGAATATGCTGCTAGAACATGATGTCTATCATGACACTTGACAACTAAAAAGGCAACTGTTTTTGTAAGCATATCAACAGACAAGGAAGTCATACAGTATGCCACACACAGTGTGTTTTGACTGAGTATAAGCTCATAAATGAAAAGGTAAACAGTGTAAAATGAGAGAGCTGATTCTGACAAGATTTGCCATTGGAGGAAATGGTGTAATGGATAAAGAGCATTCCTAGTGTGTACTTGGTAACTGTGGGTTGCTTAGTCTCATCTTCTGATATGACCTATCGAGGAAAGACTGAAGGCACCAGCACACTCACAGCAAAGTGCTTCTTCGTTTTTTTGCTCAAAATCCAAAATAAATTAGAAAGCAAACTGTTTGTTTGCAATGAGAATTTGGCAATGAAGGGAGGCATTTAGGGGAACATTTAAATATGAAGAAGCAACTACTATGACATCACATTATGTTAACAATGACTTCATGAATGAGCAAACAGACAGCAACACATTCTATGTGTGGAATTCACACGAGATTGGTAAAAGAAGCTCTTTTAACTACTCAATTATTATTTAAAGTAATTTAGCATTTATTAATTAAAAAGCATTTATTAATCTTTGCAACCATCTATGGACACATTGGAGAAAGGATCACCATTAGCTTTTAAATTTTTAAGTTTTTACTCGCCAGACTTTTGACAACATGTAAGCCGAGATGGTACATTTATATATGATTATAAATATAAATTTTAATCATATATATATATATATATATATATATATGATTATAAATATAAATTTTAATGATGCCATGAAATTGCATCTTTAATAATGATACAAGCTGTTGTCACTGTATGAAATTTCATAAATTTGACAAAATGGAATCTAATGAAAATAGAATTGTGGCACGGTGGAGGGTGGGGCCGGGTCATGATTCAACACGCCCGGTCCCGTATTAGGCTAATCAAGCCTCCGAGAGGGTCACGCCAGTCCAGTGTTGGCCTCAGAGAGAGAAAAGCTACTAGTATTGCATGTCAAGAGTTAATGTTCATCCCACATTATTATTTGGAATTAAAAAGCCTTTCATCCCCGCTTCCGTGTCCTCCTTCCTCTTCGGAGAAGCCGAACTCGTTCACACTTGTGCCGAAACCCAGGAAAAGTAAAAGATTGGAACCGTTATGTCCATGGAGAAGGGTCACCCCATAGAGTCCTCCCAGCTGGCCGAAGTCCTCCAGTCCCTCGCTACTCTACATCAGAGCCACCAACAGTCCCTGCTTGAGCTCAGGCAGGACCAAGATCGGCGGTTCTTTGAGATCATGCGGGCTCAAGCAGAGGATCGTCTCGCCATCCGGAGCCTGCTCAGCCAGGAGGCCACACCAGCCACAGCCACGACCCCGGACACCCACGCCATGTTGCCCCCGCCCACGTTACAGAAGATGGGGGCGGGTGACGAAGCAGAAGCGTTCCTCGATTTATTCGAGTGAACTGCTGAAATTTGGGGCTGGCCGCAGAGTCAGTGGGCAGCCCGCCTTGTTCCTCTTCTGTCCGGGTAAGCCCAACTCGCGGCTCAACAACTGCCGGCATCAAGCCTCCTGGCCTATGCGGACCTCAGAAGAGCCATTCTGCAACGGGTTGGTCGGAGCCCCGAGGAAAGCCGTCAACACTTCCGGGCTATGAAGCTGGAGAAACCGGCTTAACGTATAAATTATAGTTTTAATGGAAAACTCAAAAGACAAACACATAGGACAACGGACATGTCCGTGAACGATCTCTCTCTCACGCCCTTCTTCCGCGGTCGGCCTTTAACCCTCTCGGAGGCTTGATTAGCCTAATACGGGACCGGGCGTGTTGAATCACGACCCGGCCCCGCCCTCCACCGTGCCACAAGAATTACTAATTAAATTGTAAAAATAATAATACAAGTACTAATATAACAAAACTTCAATGCAAAAAAATAATCCGATATTTAAAAATAATCCTCCATTTTAAACAGCACCCATTGTGTAATAAATTAGTCTGCTGTGTCTCTCGGCTGTGATGAGCCATAATGCTGAAGTTGTTAGTTTAAAGCCATTTAAACCCATTTCCAAGCTTTAGTAGTAGTAATACAAGCAATCACGAAGAGCTGTTCTATGTAAACACTAGTTGACACAAATTCAATTCACGTCACCTAACTGTTTCATAATACACACAAAAAATATCTTTTGCCACCACCTGCTGGCTAACATATGCAATATAAAAAAAAAAAAGGCAAACCATTGCTCTTAACAGATCTGCACTGCTCTTACACTTTAGTTTAGCACGAACACAAGTGGAGTGATACACAGTGTCAGACCATCAGTGCTAATGGAACATCTCTCAACCAATCAGATTCGAGGACCGGAACTAACTGTTGTGTGTGTGTGTGTATATACAGCTCTGGAAAACAGTTTCTCTGGATATACTATTATATATAATATTATATATTATAGATATGTGTTTGAATAAAATTTTTAATTTTTGTTTATTCTATAAAGTACTGACAACATTTCTCCAAAATTCCAAATAAAAATATGTAAAAACAAATGATTTAACTTGGGAAGAGTTCATAAATTAATATTTTGTGGAATAACACTTTTTTTCAATCACAGCTTTCATGTGTCTTGGCATGCTCTCTACCAGGCTTTCACATTGTTGTTGGGTGACATTCTGCCACTAGGCTTTGTTTGAAGGTGTGCGACCATCCATCTTCCTCTTGAACACATTCCACAGGTTTTCAATGGGGTTCAGGTATGGACATTGGGCTGCCCATGACAGGGTCTTGATCAGTTGGTCATCCCAATCTCCAGACCTGAACCCTGTTGAAAACCTCTGGAATGTGATCAGGAGGAAGATGGATGGTATATATATATATATATATATATATATATATATATATATATATATATATATATATATATATTTGACACTTTTTATTTTTGTTTTGGTGTTTATATACTGTATATGTGACACGTTTTATTATATTAAGTTAACTACATTTTTGTTTTGTTGTTTTTGCTATTTTCATTATATTTGTTTAACTATTTGCTTAGTTATATTTTTTTTTGTTGATATTGCCACTTTCATTGTATTTGGTTAACTATAGTTTCGTTAAGTTTTGTTGTTTATGCCACTTTTGTTATATTTGGTTAACTATATTTTGTTTTGTTGTCTTTGCTGCTTTCATTATACAATCAAGTGAAAATTAATGGGGAGAGAGAGAGAGATCAGGATGCAACACTACAGGCCAGAAACAAACCTGTGTATCCCATGGTCTCCCACACAAGCAACCACAGCTCAATGCTTCTAAAGCACACTCACTAACATCTAGGGCACAGCTAACAAATGTTAACAACAGCCTTTTGGTGAACATACAGTATAATGTATAAAGTTTTTTTTTTTCTGTTTCCCCATCTATTTAATCTTTAATGGGGCCAGGTGTCATGTTCACTGGGGTAGGGAATAGCTGGAATTCTTTAGAACTCGCTGGTGTAAACACCACCATGATTGATTGAGGCTCTCTGCTCTTTCCATTTTCAATTTGACTCACTTTCATCCACACCTATGAGCATACTGTGCACAGAACAAAATTACATCTGTCTTCTCATTACGTCAGTGACATAAATGTGATAACTGTGCTATTTTTGAACTCATGATATCATCGGAGATTAACGGCCAATAGACATATCCCAGAGAATGTGACCGCTAAAAAAGTTTGAGTGAAAAATCAGATTCTCGTATGCACAAATGCTTCTTGTTTCTTTCCAAGTTTGGGGATTTCTTAACTGTTCCTGTCAGACTAAAAGATTTTTGAGTTGTTTTCGATTTGTGTCAGTAACATAGCATTTAGATAAAAAAAAAAAAAAAAAAGAATTTTGGTAGAACAAAAAAGTAGAATTGTAGAAGAATCGTCCTGGAACTCTTCCATACAATGACAGTTTACAGTGCATGTGCCCAAGTCTTCTGAAGCCATTCGATTGCTTTGTGTGAGGAATAGAGAGTCATATGGACAGATTTTATGATGTCAAGCTTAGAGATTTAAAGCAAACATTTTAAAAATTAGCGATTTTTTCATTAACTGCAAACCCGAACCCAATCCATACCCTAAATTATGTCTGAGCAACTGACCTGAACCCAGCCCAAAAGCCAAGAGTTTATTGGGTCTCATCGTGCTCAGGTCAGGTAGCAGACTTCTAGTATGCTGCTATGGGGATGAGCATGTATATTCTGGGATGCTGAGCAGCAGTTCCAGTGGCATTGGCAATCTTACCCCAAAGCAGCATGGCGTCTCGTTATTTCAACAAAAATCGATAAGATTGAAGGACATTTTGTATGTGTGTGTTTGGGAGGGGCCAGCCTAATGCTGCACTGGGCCAGGCTGCCCTTGTATAACCTTGGGGTTTGTCCTATGAGCAGCTTGCCATCCCATCCCCGTGCACTCCAGCCAAACACTGACAGACAGATCAGAGCATCGATAACAGCCTGCTGCAGCTGCACCATCCCCCACTGGAGTAAAGAGCCCTTTAAACACACACACACACACACACACACACACACACACACACACACACACACACACACCAACTTCTGGCCATCGAAAAGGCCCTGTGGTCTCCACCTTGCATAATCAACAACACACAAACCGTACAATGCTTTTGAACATAAATGCATCAACAATGGTGCTCAGAAGTAGGTGGACCAAAATCTTACATCATGGTATGAGTAATTTTATTCACAATAGCAGTACATATGACACTATTGTTACTCACAATTCTGTAGCTAAGTTGTTAAAGGATGGCACAGGCAGCAATAAGGTCAAGGTTAGATTCCCAGAGAATGCACATGCATAGCTCTAGTGCATGAATTTCATAAAATTAAATGGAAAAAAAATGCTTATTTATGAATTAACCAAACTGCCTATTTTTGCACAAAACAGTAAATTAACTTTACAATTGAAAGTCTCTTCATCTCATTTGATGTTTCACTATGTGCTACTAATGTGTCAATGTCTGTTTGTAAAGTGCTGAAATATCACCTCACTGCATATCATTTTAACTTCATAGTATTTTGGATAACTTTATAAATACTAGGAAATTACTTGGCTAATGGAACTTTAAAAACTTTTTTTAAAGCCCAATCATCTGCATAATTAAAGACTATTTTGTGCAGAATTATATATTACTTTTAGACAATAACTTTTACACAACCAATTGTAAAAAAAATTTAAAATAAAAAAAACACGAGTAGCCTATCAAGAAACAACTTTATTATTAACTTGTCTACTGGATAATACATGAGAAAAAAATACAGTTATTCCAGTGAGAAGTAGCTGGTTCTCTTTACACATTTAGTTTTATCATCCTTTTTGAGCATTTTCTCAAAAAAAGACTTGTTTACAACAATTTGCTTCTCATTCAAAATCTTGTCAAATGCTCCCCGGGTGCTTTTTTTTTTTTTTTTTTTTATAAATTCTAACCTGAACTTAGTAGCATCTACATCTGAGATGGAGTTTGTGTGGATCGTTCGCATTTTGCGAGCCACTCTGAGAGCTAAAAACATCAGCACTGCTCATTGAGTGAAGTGCACTTTGCATGCAGACTGTATATTTATTTATTAAACACAGCCATTTTTCACAAAACTATCATACTGTGTGTCTTCAAGAGACTGAACAAAATGCATGAGAAAATGTTTGGAATAATGTACAGATTTTGCTGTTTCCAAAGGAAATTGGTAATTTAATTCACCAAAATGGCAAAGTATAGTCAGGACATTACTGATGTAAAAAAACAGCACCATCATTATTTGAATTTTTTTATTTTTGATCATATCAAGACAGGCCCCATTTACAGCAGCCATCACTCCATCACCTTGTCCTTGAGTAATCATGCTAAATTGCTAATACAGGAGAGGAGAAGGCTTAGCTTACCACACCCCTTATTACTGAAAGCATTACAAAGCTCCTTAGTAAACACTTAGAGAGAAAATGATACCTGAAGACAGACACTCCAGCAGACAGATAAGAGTCAACTCAGGCTTATCATTGTTTTGACTAGGCTGAGGGCACAGCACTGCTGTACTCATATTCAACTGTCTATGTCTGCTTGAGGATCTGACAAAATAATTTTCTAGCCTCTTCATCCAAATATTTCCAACAGACTGGGTCTAGAAAGTTACAGTACAATCAGCAAAGTACTGACATTTGTAAATTGGCATTTGTTGTTTTTTGTTAATTGACTTCACTATGTCCCAAAAAATATTTGGAAATAAGATCAATAAAAACTGTATGAAGTTACAGTATTTGCATTACAAAACAAATTATCATATTAAGTTGTGTCAGCAAACAAATGGTGCTAGAACTTTTTTTCTAACTTTGTTATTTTTGCTGTTTTAATTAAATGGTCCCAAGCATTTTTTATTTATTTTTTAGATCTCACTGGTGTGCTAGCACAGTAACTCCAGGTAGCACCAAGCTCTTCCGGCATTTAATTACATGCAGGATATGAATTAAAGATATCAAATTCAATTTGCAATATTTTTATATCAGTTTTATGTCAGATAACATTTACACTAGTACAAATATTAATACTTGATTATAAAAATTATTCACAGAAAAACTAATTCTTGACATCAAAAAATATATTTTTGTGGAACTAGTAAAAAACATAATCATTGATATCTGTAACTGCATTTTAGAATTAGTATAATTTTACAATGATCTGTCATTTACTCGTGTTCGATCGATTTTAAATATCAATCAATTGAAGAGTAATAAAATAAATTGTAATTGTGCTCTGAACAGGATTGAATGACAGATCATTGTGAAATTATACTAGTGAAAATGCAATTACTTACATCAAGAATTACTTCCGATATCAAGCATGAGTAATGATGTAATTTTTTAAAACAAAGTATTTTTTATTTTTATTTTCTAGTACAAATGCAATTACTGATATCAGGAATTAGCATTTTCTCTAGTTGTAATTCCATTAGAATTAGCATTTTAAATCGTGAAATTGAACTGTCAATATGTATAACTTACATCCTGCAAATGATTAAACATCAAAAGGACTTGCGCTATTACGACAGTGGTTCATTACATTAACCATGAACATTTTCCACAAACGTCCAACAAAGAGAAAGCATGCACATACTGTTTGTTCTCATTTTGAAAAGTATATCCATTGTGAAAGTCAGCTTGACTTCACAACCCCTTCTATTTTACATATGTATTAAAATGTGTAATGTGCATATTTGTACTAGTCTTAAAATCACCATCAACATAATTCTGAGTTAAACAGGATATTAAATCAAAATAAATGTTTGACGGGACTCAATATTTTCCACCAGGAATTGATTGGAATGTGGAAATTGAAGCCAGGCTTGGTGACGTCAACCTAAAAGAAAAGTAATTTCCAAGGTGGGGAAAGTTATATTAACACTTTATTTAAATGGCGGTATTTTCACTTAGTCAATTCATGCAATTTTCTAATCAGATAGCTAAGATGGATTCGAGACGATTATAAATCTGATCACTCGTTTCAGATGAAACTTGGTCAAGTGTAAATGCATATGGCTGTTCAAGTTACATATGTAAACTTTTCTCCGCCCAGTCAGAACTGAGTCAGCATAGGGAAAATGCGAAACATAACAGCTGCTACGAATATTTGCAAAGGGCTTGTGTAGCGCAAACATTAATAACAATTTAAGAAGCTGATGCATTTTGTAGGAGAGACAGAATTTTTTTCTTCTTTATTTATTTGACGCAGATGGCTGACGAAACTGAAACACTACAAATAAGTGCAGGTGATGTGCATGGAAATATCTTAGCTACGACAAGCCCTGTGGAGAAAAGTACTGTACACAGAGCATGCACACAAGACGTGCACTGCGCAAAGTCACTTGGAATCAAGTAATAAATCACATCTTTTAAATTTTATTTTTGCATAATCACTTAAGTAAAATCTGTTTTATTTGCTTATAGTGCGGGAATTGATGATTGATCTATATTCGTTTGGCGGAGACATTTATTTGGCCAAATGTAAATGGTATTATTCAAATGATAGCAATTTTATCTGTAAAAACGGATTACATGATCAAGTGTAAATATACCCATTGTTTCCTTTGTTTAGGGTTTATAACGGGTATTATTATTGACTAAGAAGTAATTTATAATGCATTATAAAACATCAATATGCAGTTATAACAACATGCATAAAATGGCTGATAATACTTGCCAGACAGTGAGTATTTTAGCTACATGTTATAAATGCGTAATAAATACAGCTATTCATACTTTCTCTTAATCAAAAACATAGAATATCCTAATTCGTGATTTATATCACAATGCAGCAAAATAGACTATTTTAGGTAGATTAAAAGGAGGATTATGTAATTTTGTTACAGTCCGCTTTGTGTTTACTTTAATTACTGTAATATCTCGACTCACTCATCGCTAGGTGCCCAACTTACCTAGTCCTAGTTACCTAAATTCCTCTGCAAAAACACTTTTCAGGTCTTCATGCTCATTCACAGCATATATCATATAATAAAGTCTGATAACCATTAAACCATACTGAACTTTATTTGCATAGTATCTAATGTTGACAACTATGTAATAAATTCTACATATGTGTCCACTTTACATTAACAATTATTTTTTACAGGTTTTTAATATTGCTTACTTTAAGCATTTGTAATATGCGAAGTGAAATGGCTCACTATTTGGCAGATATTGAAAGAATATTACCCTTTTTACGCATGTTATTATAACAACATATAGATAAGATAATTATTATAGATAATTATTTAAAAAAAAAAATTCTTTGGAGAAAAATGTACAGTTAATCTGTGCACAATAAGACTAGGAATGCAAATTAAGAATGGAAGCAGTTTAAATTCTGATTTCATCTTAAATTTAAACCCAGACACAAACAAAGTCACCCACAGTCTAGCATGAGCTTACAAATGCATGTTGCTTTTCCCCACACAATAGACCTACTTCTTGCAGAAGATCTTAAAACACAAACATATACATGACACACTTAAGTTTTGTCCCCATGAAACATTACACATGCAAGACACGTCCCCAAAGCTATTGCAGACAGAGACAATGCGCTGCAGAGTGACTATCAATGCGAAGTTCCTCTCAGGCAAACTGGGTTCTCCCATTTTTCATGCACACAGTGCAGATGATAACTTGATACTCACTTAGGGAAAAGAGAGTTGGAGTGCTGTTTTCTTCTGGGGAGGGGAGGAGAGTCACTCTAATTTACATTACAGTTGCAGTGTGTTTGATTCTCTAAGAGACTGCGGCTCATAAAAAATGGTTCTGTTTAAAATCAGCCTTTTACCGCTTTGCCCAAGTACATGTATGGATGTGACCACATCATTAGAGGTAGTTTATGTGTGTGGCGATAGGGTGGCTGTGGGTACTTGTGTCCGGTTCCTCCAGAAAAACGGTGTGTGGAATCTTGATCCGTGCCGGGGCAATATGAGCTGAATAGCCTCAGTCTGCTTTTTAACCGCTGAGAACTGCTGGGTAAAGTCCTTGATGGTGTTGCCGAATAGGCCAGCCTGGGAGATGGGGCATCAAGGAACCGTGCCTTGTCAGCCTCCCTCATCTCGACCAAGTTGAGCCAAAAGTTACACTCTGTGACCGAAGGGCAGGCGATGTCCACCTTGGTGGTCCAGGAGCGCAACCTTTGGCTCAACTTGGTCAAGATGAGGGAGGAGCTCCTGCATCAATCTCATGTCAGAACTACACTTGTGCAGTTCTCTCAGTGCCCTGGCTTGGTGCACTTGCAGGAGAGCCATGGCGTGCAGGGCAGATGTGGCCTGTCCAGAGGCACTGTAGGCCTTAGTCGCCAGTGACGACGTAAACCTACAGGCCTTGGACAGGAGTCTCGGACGGTTCTGCCAGGAGCCGCCTTGCGGGCAGAAGTTGCCTTATCCTCATGCACCTCCGGGAAGAAAGGGACCGGGGCGGGGTGCGGCCATGAGCAGCACTCTGGGCCCAGGAACCAATCATCAAGCTGCGAGGATTCAGAGTGAAGCTGGGGAGAAGCCGCTGTAATGCACCGTAAAATACAACAGCTTTTTAGAGGTGAATGGATCAAGGGAGGAATTCAGCTCGCTGAAACACAACCGCTCGGCTCCGAAGAGACAATCTGAATGAGTGGTTGAGAGCCAGCTCCTTTTATACCCGCAGGTCCAGGGGAGTGGCATGAAAATTACACTCGCTAATTCCCATTGGCCTTTTCTCAAAGATCAGAGGTGTTTGCGGCTCCAATGTGTGACCTCTTGTGTCACTACATCGACACAACGTCTAGTGAGTGACAGATTGGGAACTGGAAAGCACTTTCTCAATCTGGCTAACTGTAATCACAGTTTATTTGATCATCCAATGGGACACAAATATGTGTTTAAAAAGTACTACTTGGTACTTTGTACCATAAGTACTTTTGAATATGAAATATTCACTGAATTTGTTCACCAGGTAAGTGGCATCAAATTTGATGAGATATTTCCAGTTTTGTTTGAGACACTTTGTAGCAGGTACACTATCTAGTTTCTGTATGCACAAACAGAATTGCAGTTTTAGGGAAGCTGCTTTTGAAACTAAAGCTGCTCATAACTTAGAAATAGCTAACTACAGTCAATCTACTCTTTTAAAAATAGTAGTTAGCTACATGTGGCACGGTGGAGGGCAGGGCTGGGTCATGATTCAACACGCCCGGTCCCGTATTAGGCTAATCAAGCCTCCGAGAGGGTTAAAGGCCGACCGCGGAAGACGGGCGTGAGAGAGAGCTCGTTCACGGACATGTCCGTTGTCCTATGTGTTTGTCTTTTGAGTTTTCCTTTAAAACTATAATTTATACGTTAAGCCGGTTTCTCGCCTCTTCCTTGCCCGTGAGCATGAACTGTTTTATACTACAATACAAGATATACTGAATCTTTTTAAAGAACATATTTATCTTTATACAAACCCAATTTCAAAAATGCTGGGACAATATGAAAAATACTTGAAAAAAGGACTGACTTATAAATTCTATTCGCCACATCCTATATTGAAAGCACTATAACAGCACACTATTTTATGTTTTATCTTGTGAACATAATTGTTTTTTTAAATATACACTTATTTCAAATCAGATGATTTCAAAAATGTTGGGCCAGTCAAGTGTTTACCATGGTGTAACATCACCATTTCTTCTAATGACACTTACCAAGCATTTGGGCACTGAAGACACAAGTTTGTTAAGTTTAGCAAGCAGAATTTTTCCCTATTCATCCATTATGCAGGTCAAAGCTGCAGCATTGTACGTAATATTTTTTGTATTATGCGCTTCATAATGCCCCACACATTCTCAACAGGACACAGGTCAGGACTGCAGGCAGGCCAATCTAGCACCCACACTCTCTGCTTATGCAGCCATGCACTTATAATCCGGGCAGTATGTGGTTTGAAGTTCCTGCTGGAAAACTACTCTCTAAAAACTGTGACTCATCTGTAATGGATATCATGGCATGGGCTCGGTAATACTTCGGTAAACATTCGTCATTCAACACCATATGCTGCTGCAGACACAAATGCAAGTTAAGGCTTTACTATGCAAAGCAAAAGCAGAAAGATATGAATAAATGTTGGAGCAACATATACTGCCATCCAGATGCCGTCTTTTCCCTGCATTTTCTACCAGGAAAACACCAAACCACACTTTTACACACGATTACAAGTGCACGGCTGTGTAAGCAGAGAGTGCGGTTGCTAGATTGGCCTATCTGCAGTCCTGACCTGTCTCCAATTGAGAATGTATGGTGCATTATGAAGCATAAAATACAAGGCCCTGTACAATTGCACAGCTGAAGACCTGCATAATGGATGAATTGTGCTTGTTATACTTAACAACCTTGTGTCTTCAGTGCCCCAATGCTTAATAAGTGTTATTAGAAGAAATTAACAAAATAGACATGGAAGAATGCTGCATGATTGACTGAATTAAGATTGAAATGATTTTAATATGGCCTTTCATGATTGCAGCAAAAGGCTGTTGTAAAGAGATGATTTCTTGTTTTTGTCTGACTGATAGCAAACATCAAATGTGCACGTAAACTTACTGATTAATGTGAACTTGTATTATATTATGCGTCTGAATGAATTGACTCAATAAAATGAAATTGAGGATCCAACGCTAAATACGCAACAAGAGAATCAAAGATTTTGTTCAAAAGAACTGATTCACTTAAATTATATGGATTCCCCAGCATTTTATAAGAGAGAGACAGTTTAGGTAAGTGGCTGAAAGTGTTGGATTACTCCCACGACCCCTCGGTACAACTACAATTTGGCCAGAAAAAGCTGCAACATGGATCAGATTTTATGATGATTTTATTACTCAAACATCTCTCTGCACAGGATTATAATATGTCCAATATGTGACAAACAGCCAGTTAAAAAAAGGTCAGATGAGGTTTTCTCTGATGCTTTGAATACAATTGCCAAAGACGATGCATGACTATCATTATCAAGACCATCAACCTCTTTTGCACTCTCATAGCACAAGTGGGAGGAAACAGTTCTGTTTAACAACATGAAGCGAACAATGCAATAGCATATTAGGAAAACTAATGACCATGTGTCACAGATCAAACATGGACAATACAATAATGGACACAAATTGGTGTGAAAAGTTCAAGAGACAATCTTTTCTATAAAAGACGGAAGACCTTTCTTTGTGTGATCCATGTATAACACAACGGGAGAACAGATTAGTACATCGCGGAGACTGCCCTAGATATCCAGGATGATAGATATTTAAATGTCTGTGTACTCATTTTGTGCAATTAATTCCCATGACTTTTCTGACTTTTGAGTTTTTCATAATTATATTTTTAAAATCCAGTTTATTGAGATTGCACAATGAGTGTTTAGAAATAAAATATTTTACTGCTAAGTATACTTAGAAAAAAAGTGCAAGTTCACCATAGAATGACTTCTTAACATTTTATTGATTTCCATGACTTTTCCAGGCATTCAAATCACAATCTTAAGATCTCCAGATATTTCCAGGTATTCTATAACCATGCACTTGTGTACTTTTCCCATAGATCAAGCTTCTAAACTGTAGTTTCTAAAAGTTTTCTCTACACTAAAGAGGCTGTAGGGTGATTAAACCCAATTTTTTATATCCCAGACCTAAGGGATAATATCTAGTTGTGTTAGGATTTATTAGGTAACATAACAAGCAGCAGATTTTTACAAAACAAGGATTTCCACATAATATACAGTATTATAAACATGAGCTCAATATGCACGTGTGTTAAAACATCTGAATTTGCCATGTTTAACATAGCATTAAATCACACATGTTCAGCTTACCATCAAAATAATCAATGCTTTCCTTAACTTTGAGAAAGAATCCGGTGACTTCAGCAAAAGACTAATTTGAATCTGCATTTCTTCTTATTTCTATTTATAAGAAACAATTGAGATTGTTATTGAGATTTTCGTTCCAATTGGAATGCACACTCTATTATACCATGTTTTGCTAAACACATTTCTTGTTTTTATTTAAAAATCTTATATTTTACAGTAAAACGTGATACAAAATCAGATCATAAAACACAAGCAAGCATTTAAGGCTGTCTGTTAGACCATGGTTTTTAAACATGATGCTAGAGAGGACAGATGTACTGTACATCTGATAATATAATCTTTCTGCTCGCACATGGATTTTCTTTGCTCTCACTCAAATATAAGCTGCTCTATGACATTTCCCTGCTCTTGCTCAGAGAGTGCATGTGCACCCTCAAAACGTGTCTTGTGCACCCTCAAATTTAAAGCCATATAGCTCTGCCTCTGTTTACGTGCTATATAGGAGGAGAAACAATACCAGAGTTTGAGTACTCAACTCACTATTTGGCCAGTAACTTTTTTTTTTTTTTTAGGAAATGCAGCATAATGCCATGGCTAAATTTGTATTGTAACAAGGAAATTCTGATGCTCCCTGATGAAGTTCGAGATGTGAGTAAATCAAATGTCATATAAAACATTAATTAAGAACATCTGTTTGCGACACACTTTTCTGTCATCTCAATGGAAAACTAGCTGCACAAGTTTATCTTGGACATTTAAAGGATTTTCCAAAACTTATGTGGCAGCACATTTGTAGAAAATATACAGAACAAAACCAAAACATTATTAGAAATAATAAGTTTAAAATCATAATGGGACAACATGTTTTCATGTGTTTGTGAAAAGTGCAGTTTCACATAGAGACTGTTTATTACAAATATACTGTAGGAAAAAGAAAAGGTAATCCCATTTTCATAAGGACAAACATGTATTTTTAATAATAATAATGCAAAATACTGTTTCATGTTATTAAATAGAAATATTTATAGACAATAATGCACCAGCGTATGATGCATTGCTGAATGAGTCTGTCAGGCTGAATTTAAGGTTATTGATAATTACTGGTGAATTACTCCAATTGCTGAAATATGCTGAATATTGATAAAACTAGAAATAAAATGGATAAAATACCTGATAAATACCTGATAAACCTTCAAAAAAGTGTCCAGAATGTACTGCGGTTATTAGTGGAAGTTTTGTTTTTTTTTTACTTTTAGCATAAGCTATCTTATTTATTATTAACATGCCTATATACAACTTTTGGATTTGATCTTGTACATTTTATCAGAGGGGGAGCTTACAGTTGAAGACTTTCAAGACCCCCGCTCTAGCATAAACACTGCCATTGTGTCTGCAGTGATGGGCAGCACTCACTACCCTGTTCTTCAACAAAACAAAAGGAAAAAAAAAAATCAATAAACCTTTCTTTCACTGCATCCATTTGGCAGGGCTGCTCCAGCCCAATGTTCTCAAATAACACAGAGAAGAGGTGGAGGGTAGAAAAAGAGGAAAGCAATAAGACATGCTATCAGGTTACATATGATTGATCGTATCAGCAGTTTAGAGACAAATTTTGCACATTGGTTAAGATAAAAGCATTAATACTGTAAACAAATAATGTCATTAAATATTTTAACACTACCTAAAGGCTTTCATAGATTCATAAACAAAACTTGAAAGCCCCAGAAATATTCATGGAACATGTTATAAACTAGAGCACTATACTGTAATTCAATGTCCATGTCTAAAACTGTATAGTAATAAAAACAACAGTATTATGATAAAATCGTAATATATTGCACGACTTTGCTTGTATGAAAATCTACAACATTTATTTCCATAGAGATCAACAAATCAAGAAACAGAAGTAAAAATCGTTACAACATAGGTATCAAATTTTATCTAGCATTCAGCCCAACACTTTATTTTTAAGAAAGAAAATGTCTGTAAACAAATTTAGTTACCCATTCCAATTTATATGCCAATAACCTGTAATAAACACCCCTCATCTCATTCCAAACCCTGATATATATATATTTTTTTAAATCTTAAGAATGCTCATTCAAAACCTCAAAGTTTTCTGTTTTCCGTGGTATACGACAGTGATGTTCCTATAAAAATCATGGCAAGGTGTAAAAGATAGCGGGAGGCTAAGAGATCCAACTCAAAAAGGTAATTTATTTTCTCAAACACACTTTTCAGCGCAATTTTAATAACAGCACAGTCTCAGTATATGCGTGGCATCTCTCTCCCTCTCACTGCCATCCGGCTTGCTCTAAAGCCTGTCATTGCAGACAATCATTGCCAGGTAATAATCCTTACTATTCTCATCTCCTGATCTCCCTCTCCATTTACAAGTCAGCACTCAACCATACCCCCACCCAATCACCTGACTCAGGCCAGGGAGCCATCTGGTACACCCAGTATTCCACAACAGCCATCTGTGCCCCGGTCTGTGGGCCACATCAAACTTAAAAGGCTGAAGAGCCAGATACCAACGGGTTATCTGCGTGTTGGTTTCCTTCATGCTATGAAGCCACTGGAGTGGGGTGTGGCCCAAACAGAGAGTGAAAGCCCATCCCAGGAGGTTGTACTGAAGGGTGAGGACTACCCACTTGATTGACAGACACTCCTTTTCAATGGCACTGTACCTCGTCTCTCTCACTGAAAGCTACCAGCTGATGTACAGCATATGGCGCTCCTACCCCTCCACCACCTGGGACAACACGGCTCCCAACCCCCTGTCCGATACGTTGTTCTGGTCAACAAAAGGGAGAGAAAAATCAGAACCATGTAACAACTTCCCACCACAAAGTGCAGCTTTCACCTGCATAAAAGCCTGTTGGTGTGGCGCTGACCACTGGACCGGGTCTGGGGCCGGTCAGCGGGCTGGTGACATCCGAATAATTAGACACAAACCTCCTACAATAGCCAGCCAGCCCCAGGAACTGTCTAACCTACTCTTTGGTGTTGGGTCTTGGGGGTCTAACTCCATTAATCCAATTGTGCACTTCTTAGGGTTTGCCGTGAGTCCCGGCCATCACAGCAACCTCAGAACCACCCTCAGATTCTGAATATGCCTCTGCCAATCATTACTGGATATAATGATGCCATCCAGATAGAAAGCGGCATACGTAGAGAGCGGTATGAGGAATCGGTCCAAAAGACACTGAAACGTAGCCGGGGCCCCAAGCAAAATTTACGGAAGGGTCAAAAATTTGTATAAACCAAACGGTGTGGAGAAGGCAGTTTTCTCACGGGACATTGGTGTTAAGAGGATCTGCAAATAACCCTTCATTAAATCCAGTGTAGAATAAAAGTGAGACGCTCCCAACCGTTCAAGCATTTTGTCAATACGAGGCATTGGATAATGTCAAATTTATGATGCATATCCAGTGCCTTGGAAGAGCCGTCACTCTTAGGCCCAGTCATTGTGGCATTCTTCTACTACCCCATATCAAGCATGGCCTTTATTTCTTCTCTAAGAAATAACCAGTTTTTGCAACCAGGTTACATCAGTGATTTGCGATGGTGAAAGGTAGTATCTGCAAGTGACCAGGGTGCCACGATTGGTTTTCACCCTCTCTAGTACCACCATCACCAAAGCCACAGGGACTACCTCCCTCCATGGTTTTAAGAGGTTGAGGAGGGAAATTTCCCCTATCCATTCATTTAACATCATAAATTACTTCCCCTACTCACCATGTGACCTCAAAGGACCCTTGTCACATTGTGAGTAATTTAGAGCTTGGTGTGGGTAGTACAAGGACATTATCTCCCTGTGTACATTACCGTAGCCAAAATCCCCTGTAAAATAGCCGGGTCTGACATTCTTTTTTTGTATGCCCAATGTGCTCTAGGTCCTCGTGGTGGCATAGTGACTCACTTCAATCTGGGTGGTGGAAGACAGTCAATCTGCACATCACATGGCTTGTTGAGCGAGTTATTGCACAGACGTAGCGCATGTGGAGGGTTACACTTTCTCCGTGGCATCCATGCACAACTCACCACGTGCCCCACCGAGACATAGAACCACATTATAGCGGCCACAAGGAGGTGAATCCAACGTGACACTAGCCACCCTAGCAACCAGGCCAAATGGTTGCTTAGAAAACCTGACTGGAGACATGCAGCACGCCCTGGATTCAAACTTGCGACTCTAGAAGGTCTGATGTTCTTGAGCCTGTAGAAAATTCTCCTGTGATAGTTGCCCCAATGTGTGAAGTTTTGCTCTCATGTCAAGAATGTATTGAATTTCGTTTTTGCTGTTTGAAGGTCCCTCCTCACAATTTTCCCTCACGACATCTAAGACACCACAGCTTACACCCATATAATAATTCAAATGAGGAGAACCACATGGAGGCTTGCAGGACCTCTCAAACTGTGCTTGGACCTCTCAAACTGACACTTGTCTGTATCGATTTAATACCTAATAAATTGTAAAGTTCGAATATTGTACATGATATAAAATGAGTGCCATGATCAGTGAGGATTTCTTTTGGAATCCCCACTCGGGAGATATTTCTGAAGAGTGCCTCAGCAACACTATGTGCTGAAATGTTGCGCAAAAGCACTGCTTCCATATATCGCATTGCATAGTCCACCAGTACCACCACAAAGTGATGCTCACGTGCCGTCCGCTTTAATGGCCAGACGAGGTCCATACCAATTCTTTTGAACGAGACCTCGATCTAATGAAGCAGATGCAAAGGCACTCTTGAGCCAGCGCATTCACCAGCTGACATTCACGGCATGCTGCACACCATCTGCGAACATCCCTGCGAATGCCCGGCCAACAGAAACTGGCCATTAGACGTTTCAGTGTCTTTTCCTGTCCTAAGAGATTATAATGAGCTGTCTGGAACAACATTTCCTGATGTTTCTTCTGTATCAATAACTGGGTTGTATCTTCCCTTATCTGAGCATCCTGCGTCACTCGATACAACCGGTCATTTATAATAGAAAAGTATGGATGGGCGAGTGCAATGTCTGGCTGAAGATGGTCACCATCAATCACTCTCACTTGATCGAAGGTGTAACTAAGAGTCTCGTCTCACATCTGCTCCAGATGGAAATGCCCGGTGGGAAATCCTCTAGGTGGTGGGGAAGCCGAGACTTCCCCTCCCTTACATCACCCCGACATGGAGTTGACATAAATGGCCCTGGCTCCGCCTCCCTAGTGGGAGCAGCCTGTGGCACATCGGGGACCCAAACCAATGTCCCCACTTCCATCACCGGGAATGCCTGGGCTCCCCGCAGCTCCAACAGACTGGCCCAGCTTCCAGGCTCCACGCCCGTGACAACAAGTCCACCACCCTGAGAGTTAGAGCGGAGAGGGGCAGGGAAAACCGCTGAGTAGTGCTTATTGTCCTACAATAAAACCTCCTTATTGTCTTGAAGGCAGGGATGGGGCAGTTGCGGGGTCCACGGTTGAGGCGGCAACACCCTCTTGGTGCAGCAAGCTCCAGATGAGCGCAATGAACTGCTGCTCCTGTTTGGTGCACAACTCAAGGAGGGCCTGATGTTGTGTCTGGTGGATGCTGGCAAGGGTCTTGACAAAGACCTCCACAGGTAAGGGATCTATGGCGGCCTTCTTCCTCCCTTAACTCCCAGGTTTCGGCACCAATGTAAAAGGTTTCTACTTTAATAGACAGGAGGAAGCGGCAGATGCCGAGATCCAACACAAAAAGGTAATTTATTTTCAGCGCAATTTTAATAACAGCACAGTCTTCGTACGTGCGTGGCAGCTCTTTCCCTCTCACTGGCATCCGGCTCACACATAAAGCCCATCTCCACTCTCACTGCAATGACAAAGCTGTTTGAAACAATCTTTGCCAGGTGATGATCCTTACCATTTTCATCTCCTGATCTCCCTCTCCATTCACAAGCCAGTGCTCAACCACGCCCCCATGGCCACACAAGGTTTAAAGTTTGGATCAAGGGGTCAGACTTAGTCAGGTTTAGGTTTGTGTTAGGGGTTAAACATAGGAAAAATCATAATAACATTGTTCATGGTTCGTTTACTTTTCCCTATAGGAATTCGTAAGTTAATTGTACAAGCCAATTCATAAAATTTCTTATAATTTCACCAATTCATACTATTCTTCTGACTTATTATTATTAGTTATTTTTGCAAATGTGTTTGGTAACACTAATGAATGTACAGTAGACATGATTGTTTTACCAGGGTGACTGTCCTCTGACTGGTTGAATCCACATAGCTGGCAGATTGAACGCACCCAGCGGTTCATCTCCTCTTCTGTCTCTGCCACCAGGTAGAACGTTCTCTCAGCCGTCTTGATGTCAAACACAAAGCTGTCCTGAAACTCTTTGCGTTTAAAGGTGAGGCCTGCATCTACTTGCTCGCAGCAGTGCAGGTCTATGAGGCGAATGGGCTTTTTAGCATGATCACTCTTGTAGTATTCCAGCACATCCGGATCACCACTCATGCGCCCACTGCGCAGGATAAACCAGCGCTTCTTCCATGCCTATAAAAACAAAATAACCATAGAATTAAAATATTTGTACTTGACAAATAATGTCAATGCTTTATTTACTAGACAGAAAGACAGACAGGCAGATAGATGGATGAATGGATGGATGGATAGATAATATACATGACATGAAATAATATGAATACAAAAACAGAAGTTAACCAGTGCATACTATGAGCACATTTAGAGTGTTAGCGTGTTACACTTTTACTAGCAAACAATCACCTATCAATGCAATGACAACCACCCAGAACACCCTAGCAACCACAATGTAACACACAAAAAACCTTCAGAACATGTTAGCAACTAATTTCCCTAGAAAACACCCACAATGCATTAAATTGTACAAACATTTTTCCAAAAAAAAAAAATATATATAATAATAATAATAATAATAATAATAATATTATTATATATATATATATATATATATATATATATATATATATATATATATATATATATATATATATATTTATTTTTTTTTACAAAAGATGGCTTATGTATATAAAAGTTCCTTTGCAGTACAGTAAATTGTAATTACATTTTTGTCATTAAATAATTAAGAAAATTACGTTATTTTTCAAACAAGAATTAAAATTAAAAATAGAACATGTTCAGTCTGTACTTATCAAAACCAAGATTCTAAGAAAAAGTGTATCTGCATTTGTATGTACACAAGTGTGTGTGTGTGTGGCTTATTTGAGACAGGTGCTACTCCCACACACAGTTTCCTGCTCATATAGAGCTTTATGGAGGAGGCAAACAAACACACATACTGTATTACTACCTCCATTATGACAACAGTAATAATAGTATACATAGCTGCTAGTCTTCTGTTTGAGAATCCATACAGTTTTATGTGATACCCATATACACTACCTTAGCATATTTATATATACAAATACAAGGATTCCCATGTGTGTACAAACATACAGGTGCTTCACATGTAGCAGCTGGGAATTCCCCTGTTTTGAATGTAAATTGCCACTTCTGTATAAAAACATGTATCAGAAAAGTAACATATGATAACAAACATCATGACAGTTATTTTTATCAACAAGCTAACTATGTGGACCAAAAACATGCCGCTAAAGGTTTCTCGGAATAAAATAATAAAAAATGAACAGGTATTATGCACCAGAACATGTAGCTATTAAATATTTTAATTTAAATGTATATTTTGTTTTAGGTTGCACTAATACAGTGATCGCAGGGGCCATTCAGACTAAATGAATTATTTTTTCCATTGAATCACTTTTTTTGTCTCTTAACCCAGTAGCAATGATCTTTTTCTTCTTAAAAGCATAAATATTGCTAAATTATGTTAGACTTCTGTCCTTTCATTTTGCTTCTTATGTAAATTTATTTAGTTTCAACAGTTTTAGATATTTTACTGAAAAACTGAAAATTTTTAAAGAAAAACAGCCAAATGTGGTGCAACACTCAAAGATAAAAAAAACTGTGCAGACAAACACTATGATAATTTCGGTTTGAATGGCGCCTTAGACTTTATACTGACACCTGTCAGCGTGGATACAGCATAATGCAAAAGCATTGTAGTCTTATGCACATTTATATTAATTACACGATTAATTATTAATTGCTCATACTGAAGTTAGAAATATGAACAACACCCAAAAAGTATTAAACTGTGGCATAACTTTTGTGCTATGGTCATGAATGATGCTTGTGTGACGTAGTTAGGAGAGGATTGCTATTAATGATCAGATTTTCCCTTGGTGGATGATAAAATGACTGGGGAAAAAAAATAAATCACATAGACTTACAATGTACAATATAATCAAGCCATATTTAAGGACTAGGATCTCATAAGTATTTGTAGGGATCAGCTAATTTATCTTCAGTCTTTAACATACGCAAGTTAACAGCATTTTAAACATATGAACATCTTGAAATCCAGTGAAAAGACTTCTGAGACTGACGAAACGGTGTAGTGATGGAAACAGGCAGATAATGGAAAGAGGATATCTGGCCCAATGCTAAGAATTCACTTCCGCTCAATCTCTCTTTTTTTCTGAGCAGCTCTTGCTGGCACAGGATCCCACAGGCTCTTTTTCTTCCATCAACACTGACACAATCACACACATATGCGCCAACTCCGCCACCAAACCAGGGAACCAAGGACATTATTTCCACTAAGCACTGCACCCCTTCTCCTCCCCGTCCTGCATCCAGCCTCACTGTCCTGCAGGAAGCGGAAAATGGATCCCCCTACACATCCTGTGTTTTCTCAAGCCTGCTGTTGACCTGCCACTCACATCAATACTCTCACTCCATTCTGCCTTTACATTCACTGGCTGTCTTCAAAACAGAATTCTAGCACACTATATACTGCACAGCATACACAGAACTTGTACAATAATAAAGAGTAAAATTTGAGCTTGTATGTTGAAATTTACACTTACAGCCCCAATGTGACAATTTACAAATTTGAAGTATAATATTAACATTTTATACACGCTCAACAAATCGACACCACTCTCCCATTCCTGTTAGAGTTTCCAATCAATTCTCTCCACTCAGTGATACAACCACTGAGAATCATGTTGAAAAAGCCCTTGTTATTGGCGATTCTATAATAAGGAACGTGGAAATAGAGACTCCAGCCACTATTGTTAATTGCATTTCGGGGCCAGAGCGTCTGACATCAAATCAAATTAACAAGTGCTGGCTAATGCTAAACGTAGATTTTCTAAAATTGTTATCCATGTCGGCACTAAAGATGTCCGACTTCGCCAGTCAGGGATCACTAAAGATAATGTTAAAGAGGTGTGCAAATTAGAAAAAATGATGTAAGACACTGTAATATGCTCTGGTCCCCTCCCTGCTCGTCGTGGTGACGAGGTTTATAGTAGATTAGTGTCACTGAATGGCTGGATGTCTGAGTGGTGTCTGAAGAATAAAATAGGATTTATAGATAATTGGAAGAGTTTTTGGGGTAGACCTGACCTGCTAAAGAGAGATGGACTCCATCCCTCCAGGGAAGGTGCCGCTCTCCTCTCTAGTAATTTGGCTCATAATCTTAAGGATAGTATTTGAATAACTGGGGCCCAGGTCAGGAAGCAGACAAACTGGTTAATCTGAACGTCTGCTAGCTGCCTTACACTACAACACATAGAGACTGTATCACCTGGATATCTCATAGAGACTGTGTCTGTTCCCCGAACTACAAACACAACACCCTCACTAAATCATTTAGAAAAAATGTGATTATGGTCAAACTTGAACAAAACTAACAAATTAAAAATACACATCATATAAAAATAGGGCTACTAAACATTAGATCTCTTTCTACCAAAGCACTAATTGTTAATGAAATGATTACAGATCATAGAATGGATGTGCACTGTTTGACTGAAACCTGGTTTAAACCGGATGAATATATTAGTTTAAATTAATCTACTCCCCCAGGTTATTGTTGGAAACATGAGCCTCGTCTGAAGGGTCGAGGAGAGGTGTTGCTACAATTTACAGAGAAGTTTTTGGTGTTACTCAGAGGACAGGATATAAATGTAAGTCTTTTGAACTAATAATGCTTAATGTGACACCGTCAGATATAAATAAAAAATCTCTGTCGTCTTTTGTCCTTGCTACAATGTATAGATCACCCGGGCCTTATTCTGATTTCCTTCTTGAATTTGCTAACTTTTTATCAGATCTTGTAGTTACTGTAGATAGAGCTTTAATTGTTGGTGACTTCAACATTCAGATAGATAATGAAATGATACATTGGGATTAGCATTTAATGATATACTCAACTCCCTTGGAGCCAGACAAAATGTAACAGGACCAACTCATCGCCATAATCATACGCTAGATTTAATTCTGTCATATGGAGTTGATGTTGATAATATAGAAATTCTGCAGCAGAGCGATGACATCTCAGATCATTACCTCGTCTCTTGTATGCTGCAATCAGCTAATGTTACTCAGTCTACACCACGCTATCGTTCAGGTAGAACTATTCTTTCGACCACTAAAGATAGCTTCACTAATAATCTTCCAGATCTATCTCATACACTCAATAAACCCCAAAGCCCAGAAGAACTTGATGAAAAAACAAACAATATAAATGCAGTCTTCTCTAGCACCCTTGATATTGTCGCCCCACTTCGATGAAATAAGCCCTGCACCATGGTACAATGATCACACTCATGCTCTCAAGAGAGCAGCTCGGAAAATGGAAAATGGCTAAATTGGTTAAGAATAAAGCCTCAACAGAACCAGATATTACGTCGCGGCACAAGAGTAATGACTTCATGAATTTCTTTACAGATAAAATTTAAATACTCAGAAATAAAATTGGAATAATGCAATAATCTGTCATAGTACCTCAGAAAACAGAGTCTAATAATTTTCCTCACATTCAACTTCAATCCTTCTCTGTCATAGGTCATGAAGAGCTAACAAAACTTATCGAAACATCAAAAGCCACAACATGTTTGTTAGATCCTATACCAACTAAGCTCTTAAAAGAGGTATCTCCTGTAATTTCAGAACCTCTTCTTAATATTATTAACTCCCCGCTATGCTTAGGACATGTCCCAAGAAGCTTTAAAATGGCAGTTATCAAACCGCTTATTAAGAAGCCACAACGTGATTCTGGAGAACTGGCTAATTATAGACTGATTTCAAATCTCCCATTTATGTCAAAAATACTACAAAAAGTAGTATCCTCCCAAATAAGTATCCTCACTTCAGTCTTTTTACTTCAGAAGATGAACTGATGCCAATTGCCTGAACCTTGGACTTAGGATGTACCCCACTGTAATGACCTGCAGATGCACCTCATTCATCTCTGTCTGCATCATCTTTGTCTATTAATGGACTACACTCTTATAATGGAATACATAGACTATCAATTAATTGACAACAAAACCCTTCATCAGCCAACTAACAAAGGACAATGCATTAGTTCTGCAGTTAGTCCAGGATGAACTTCAATATTAAAGTTCATCCTGAACTAATAATATTGGCATTATATTCAAGATGTTATCCAGAGGGGAACTGGCCCTCACGGTGATCCTGGTTTCTCCCAAGGTTATTTTTCTCCATTAACCATCTTATGGAGTTTTGTGTTCTTTGCCTCAGTCATCTTCAGCTTGCTCACTGGGTTTCTAAATACATTTTTTATTAATGACTTATTTTTAAACACAATTCACAATCTTATTTTATCAAACTATACAATAATGACTCTAATTATTAGATATTAGATATTACATTAGATATTACAATTTCATTTTCTGTTAATGCATGATTTTCTGTATAGCTGCTTTGAAAAGATGTGTGTTGTGAAGGGCGCTACACAAATAAAAATTACTTGACTTGGTTGACTATTTTCAAAGCATTGACGAAATGCTTAAAATTAATTCTTTTACAGCATTTGTCCACCATTCACAACATTCAACCATGCACAATAAAATATTAGGATATATTGGGCAGTGAAATATTTTATTTATAATTTCCTTAGTGACTATAAAATAAATGTATTATTTGATGACAGAGTTTGTGTATGAAGATAAACTTCATGTTATGAGATGAATTTAGTTGTTATGATGTTTTAATTAAAAAATTATATTTTTATATTTTTATTGTAAACCACAGGGTAACTTATGCATGTCTTTTTTTTAGCTTACTTCTCTGACACTCTGGACAATTCTGTTAAATATTTGACTCAAAATTATGTTTTTGCAGTTAAAGAATAGCTCAATTAAATTTTCTTTGGTTGGTGATTTCACACCAACGCGGTTCAAGCAAATATGAATGATTTTTTTTTATCTTCTGCAGCAGGTATTCGGACTCAGCCCGTTATGGACTCAGTCTTGTGTCCAGCTCTGCCCCTTTTGGACTTGATAAATTCTGATTTGATTGTTTAAAGACTCGGACTTGACACAGACTTAACTAAGGTGGACTCGAACCCAACACAGACAGACAGACAGACAGACAGACTGACAGACTGACAGACTGACTGACTGACAGACTGACAGATAGATAGATCTGTGTTATCAATAGGATGTTGCTAGGTGTTTGCTAGGGTTATCTGGGCGGTCGCTAGAGCTTTGCTAGGCAGTTGCTAGGGTGTTCTGGGTGGTCGCTAAGGCATTGCTAGGTGGTTGATTGGATGTTTTTGGTGGTCGCTAGGGCATTGCTAGGGTGTTTTGGGTGGTCGCTAGGGGATTGCTAGGCAGTTGCTAATTTGTTCTAGGTGGAAGCTAGGTCTTTGCTAGGCGGTTGCTAGGGTGTTCTGGGTGGTCACTAGGACATTGCTAGTTGGTTGCTAGGATGTTCTAGGTGGTCAGTAGGGCGTTGCTATGCAGTTGCTAAGGTGTTCTGGTAGTCACTAGGGTGTTATTAGGTGGTTGTTAGGTGGTGGCTAGAGTGTTCTGGTTGGTCACTAGGGAGATATTAGGTGGTTGTCTGGGTGGTAGATATATGTAAGCGATAATCCATGGCTAGTAGTGCATTAAACAATTTTAAATACATATCGTGGAGGCAAAGAACCAACCGACACGAAGCGCAGGCTGGTTGCCTCCGGAAAGTGCATTTAAAATTGTTTAGTGCACACCTAGCCATGGATTATCCCGTTTATGCCATCACTTGCCAGAACTGATTAGGTACAGCTGTCATAGGTTTTTGCAGTGCAATGTTTTTACAATGTCAGCATTACCTAACTTTTGTAATGTTTTTTTTTTTTAAACAATTGTTTTCAAAACAACAGCAGCAATTGTTCTACTTACCTGCAATTAAGGACATATTTTTTGGATATCCATCTTTTTCTTTCGATCATTATTTTTATTTATTTTTTGAATGGGAAGGGGCGAGTTTTGTTATCGTTAGTGACAATTGCTCTGATAAATTGATCACCTGTGACCATGGTTACACTGGTACTACTCAAACTATCAGATTCATCTATGCAGAAGAGCAGAGCCAATGCCCAGCTCACATAATTACCAAACAGTGTTCCTCCGAAAGTAACTTGCAGTGTTATAGTTCAACCACTAAAGGGCCAAAAGTTACATAGTGTAGCTTTAAAATTCCTTAAATCCTTAGGGGTATTGGAAACTTGTCAGAGTGCATTTCCCAAAAGCATCGTTAGCCAACTATGATCACAAATTCCATTGTTTCCAACATAGTTCAGCGATTTGGTGTTTCCCGAAACCATATTTCAAAGGAAAATTTTCAAACTGCATAGCACAGTTGTCTGGTGGGAACTACAGTTCTTTACCTTTTGTTAGAAGTGTAGTTCCCTGTTAGTTTGCATTTGGACATTATTTCACTTCGCTGAGGTTTCTAACTCTCTCATTCCATATATATATATGTCTTTCATTTTCTCAACACTTTGACCACGTTTACATGCATTTAAGGAATAGGCTAGGGTTTTGCAGAAAGTGGCATTTTGAAATGTCATGTAAACACGAATGCAGCCTTTAAAGGAATTAAAGGGTGTTAAGAGAAAGTGCTTTATCACACGCTGTTTCTGTGGTAGAACGCTGCTTTAATGTGTTTATGTTAATGCATTAGCAGCGTTTGTATGTTTTTCAAGAGTGTGTATGTGCTCATGTGCCTCAGGTGAACACCAAAGTCTTGATGTAGAGGGAAACCTCACTATTGCAGCATATGTATCTGTTGCATTACACAGTGCATGCAGTTTTTCTGTCTTCAACTTTTATTGCATTAAATGGCTTTCTGGTGTTCATGTAAATTAGTTTTTTATAATTTCATATTCATGGTAAGTAAGTTATAGTAAGTTATTACTACACCCCTGCGTAACATAATTAATGACAGCTCTGTTTTTAACCAATGTGTTTTGAATGATGAATGTGCAACATAGTTACAACTGTGTCATTACTAACTAGTTAACTTATCCAACAATGCATCATCCTTTGGTGGTTGAGCACAGAGTTACGTCATTGTATGGGAAACGCACCCCAGGCTAGGACAACAGCTAAACATCATTTTCGCCAAGTTTGTAGACCAGCAAGACAAGACCAGCAAAGCAGGTTAGACTGGTTTCAGCAGGGATAACTCAGATTAGTTGGTTTTGGAAGAAAGTGGTGAGAAATGTTGAATTCATTGGAATTTCTGACATTTGATCACATAATCTCACATCTTGCCAAATCTAAGCACAGTTTGAGACACTGTTGAGATCTCTAGAGTAGAACATGTATAAAATGTAATAGAGAAACAGTTGTGATTATTGGGGTCTTTTTCTCATGAGAAAAATCTGAGGGTAGATGACTTAGGCCAAAATTTCCATTTGTTGTCCATTTTCTCTCAATCTCTTGGAAAAACAATTGAGATATCAGATTTTATACTCTCAAAACATTCCCTAATTCTCAGATTCCATCAGATAGCAAGAAAAAATGCTCTAACAGTTTGTCTGTGTCTTACAGATATGACAAACGCCAGAGACATCGCTGTCTACAAATGCACAAATCGTGCACGTCAACTCCATTATGACCACTGTATACGCACTTGTGAGTGTACTTGTTGAAAGTCTATTTGAAGTTCTATGTCATGCTCAAACATGTACACTACTTTAGCACATACTGTATACACAAGGATTCCCACTCATGTACACACAGGTGTTTCAAGTGTAGTTAGTTTGGACTGTCCCTGTTTTGAATGTAAAATGACACTTCTGCATTAACCACAAACAGCATTAATGTAACTCATGATAAAAAAGAAGATTCTCAATTGATCTAATTGTAATTAATACTAATGTTCTAGGTATAACTTATAATGTTGATATCTGTGGACCAATTATTGATTCTCATGAACAGATAATAGAAATTGTCATGTCAATGGCAAAGTGTTTTTGTGTTTTACATAACTTGTCCTGAAACATTCTTCTTTCATATCACATGAAAAATGGAGATCTTAACTAAATGTACTGGCTGGTACTTGTGTGATCTGATTGGAGAAGAGGCAGTACTACTTGGTTATAGAAATATTTTTTAGTAACTCTAGCTTGATCAATGGAAATTGTCTGGGAAAAACAAATATGGTCCGTCCATGTACCCTCTATTTTTATTTTTTCAGAAAGATAAATGACAAACACCAAAGATGTCTTCAGACAGATTACTGACCATAGATGATGGGTGCGGCAGCAATTTATCAACAGTGTGTTAATCCCAATGAAGCTCAAGAGGTTTAAACAACAAAAACACATTGGAGATATATATATATATATATATATATATATATATATATATATATTTCAAATGTGTTAATAGAATTACTATTAATACAAGTGTGATAAAAATGAGACCTTACTCTAAGACTTACTCTATTATTGTAGGATGTTTTTACTGTATCAGTATAACACGTTTCACTTTCAGTGTAGTCAATTGTGGTTTAGATTTACTAAAATCAGTTTTTGGCAGATTTTTAAAACTGGCTTGCTTAATAATTTTTTGCTCTAAATAATTGCAGTATAACTGATTCAGTAGATTAGTGATGAGCTTTTGTTGTTTTTAGAACACATCCGTAGTAGATCCTTCTTTGTGGTTTTTGGTGTGGCAGCTGCAGTATTATACGAGAAGCTCCACCCTCAATAGCATCCCATGCCACACCCATTCAGAGCAGGGCACAATGTACAGTCACTACAACAAAACATGATGTAACATTTGCCTGATGACACATACACAGATAGAGAATTGCTCCTTAACATTAAGCACGTTTTTGAAAATTGTGTACTAGTTTTGTCAACTGGTGCAGTGTATCTTGTGATTACAAGAGAACAAAGAAATAAAGATGAGGAAGAAAAAGAGGGGGGTGGAGAGAGAAAGACAAATGCAATCACTCTAGTGCCTTTCACCCATCTCTTATTTAAATGTATTGCACTCTCATGGCTGTAACATGACTTAATGAGATTTGGAAAAAAGCCCAGATCAGTGGAAAGAGGGCAACATGACCCATCTACCTCACTCCTATAACACCAAGCACATATGTCACGGCTGCTCTTAGATCAGGAAAGCCTGTTACGCATTTTATAGGGCTTTAAATGGATTGAAATTTGTTTAGCTTTTAACCATTATCTAAAAGGTTTTCTTTTATAATTGCCTTTGATTCCTGACACAAACCGTAAGACAAAAAAGTGAATATGTACAACCTACCAAACTATAACTGAATTGAATTGAATTAAAGATGGAATCGCAACTGAAGGACCTGTTTGAAGAGGCAAACATACATTCCTTCATTAAAAAAAAAAAAAAAAAACCTAAACCTTTTCCTTGATCCATAAAAAAAATTAAATAAATATATAATCTACATAAATATCTGAACTTTATATATATATATATATATATATATATATATATATATATATATATATATATATATATATATATATATATATATATATGTATGTTTTTGGGTTTAGCCCATATGAGTGCTGTTTGTGATAGTGACACTGAAAGCTGCCTAACCAGAGGAGATTTAAAAAAAATAAAAATTCTGGTCCCATAGGAAGTAATCACATTCATCAATGAAGAGCGTGATTTATATAACTTATATACTCCATTGATGGTTAAGTTCAGGATTTGGGTTTGGATTTATGGTTAATAAAATTATGCATTCCTGTTGACTATATTACATCATATACAAATAAAACCAACTCGCTTCACAACTTGCTTTTGGCACCACTAATTGGATATTTTCCCCAGATTCTGGAGCTCACATGTACAACATCACATCAAGCTTTGACCACTGCATGCAGTGATTCGTATTTGGGGTTCACCTGACCCCGACTGAATGTGTTTCTTAATGTCCATTTAGATAAGATATGTTACTGCATTAAAACAGCTAAACAGCGTGCAATGGAATTGAATAAATTGCAGGGATATTTTTTTTTCCCTTGACACAGCATCTTAAAAATGCAACACTTGTGGACGCTCTAAAAACAGCGCGAGACGTGTAAACACACTGATGGACAAAAGTTTTAAATAATGCACAGATTTTGCTGTTTTAGAAGTAAATTGGTATTTTAATTCACCAAAGTGGCAGTCAACTGATCTCAAAGTATAGTCAGGACATTACTGATGTAAAAAACAGAACCATCATTATTTGAAGTTATTTTTTATCAAATCTAGACAGGCCACCTGTCCAGCAGCCATCACTCCAACACCTTATCCTTGAGTAATCATGCTAAATTGTATATTTGGTACTAGAATTTCACTTGCCATTATATCAAACACAGTTGAAAGCTATTTGGTCTGTTAAATGATGCTTTAACATTGTCTTTGTGTTTGTTTTTGAGTTGCCACAGTATGCAATAGACTGACATGTCTTCAGGTCAATATTAGGTTAAAAATGGCAAAAAAGAAACAGTTTTCTCTAGAAACTTATCAGTCAATCATTGTTTTGAGGAATGAAGGCTATACAATGCTTTATAATGGTTCTGAGTGGATACAATGACACCGGGGACAGAGAGGTTTGGTGACCTTGATGTACAGAGATGATTTCACCTCTAAAGAACATAATGCCAACAAATGACCAAAAAAAGGACTAAAACTGCAATTGCGATGAGGTGGCCAATGGGACCCTAGCTCCGACACTGGTACCTGCTAGTCTTGGTTTTGGGGGTCACCGCCACCCCCCCCCGAATATACGCCCCTGCAATCAACGTTGATTGTAGCATTCTCATGACTGATAACTGGCATGTTACTTAAGACAACTGTGTTGATCTGTGGGAAATGTAATGGCATGAATCCAGAGGCTCATTATTGATTGGGCACTCCTCAAGGATGCACTGCCAACACACATGCCAACCTAATCAGCCCAAATGGAAAGACTGCAAGTCTAATCATGTGCTGATCTGCAGATCATTTGAAAACTGGGTTGTTTATCTTATCGCTTGATTTCAATTCTAAAACAATTTCTTAGTCATCTACCAACCCAATATAGCTGACACTGAGGTTAAAATAAGCCAGATCTATTGTAGATTTATGTAAAGCAAATATCCAAAGAAATCTGTTTTGAGGGAGGGAGTCACCTTCTAAAATTAGACGCAAAAAGCACTTTTGTTTATATTCCGGCCAAAGGCCTTTGTCTCTTCTGAGCTGATAACTCACAAAAGCCCTATTTTAAGAGACACAAAACAATACTGTATGAGAAACAAACAAATAAGACAAACTCCATCAGGTCTTCCACAGAGGAAGTAGGGACTCAGCAAGGTTTTTCCACAAGGGATGGAAAACAAATCAAGATCATCTATGAAGATCAAAATGCACGGTTTGGTTCATTAGAACACACATATCTCAGATCTGACCAACAGATCTGCTTCAACTTTCACTCCAAATGAAAAAGTGACAGTCCAAAACAAAGAAAGATATCAATCAGCTCTTGATTTTGCATGTGTATGGACTAAAGCGGTCAGTAGATAAAATGTTTTAATCTCGATTAATCTCATTATTTTTCTAGTTAATTGTGATAATTCTCAGATTTTAAAAGTGCTGAAATGTGACTATATATACTAATTTCCTGTCAAAATGCATTTATTCTCACCTTTTCTCCTCAATTTGGAATTCCCATTGCACACAAAATACTTGTGGTGACATAGTGACTCGCCTCAATCCAGGTGGCAGAGGACGAATTTCAGTTGCCTCTGCATCTGAGACTGTCAATCTGTGCATTTTAGCACGTGGTTGTTGAGCGTTTTACCGTGGAGACTGGGTCAATTTGGTTGCTTAGGAGACCTGGCTAGAGTCACTCAGCACACTCTGGATTTGAACTCGCGATTCCAGGGCCTCAATACTTGCTGAGCTACCCAGGCCCCCATAATAATGCATTATTAAAATTTTCCAAACTCTACAGAGAAAGAAATTCACTTAAAAAGCACCAATTCAAGTAACATTATACATTTACCAAAGTCTAAGTGGGATTTTGACTGATTGATAGATACTATTCATTGCAATGTGCATTAAATCTCTTGAATCCTCATTCTCTACAATATTTATTGTTATCAGTCTGTCTTGAACTGCATATGAATAGCGCATCTTGTTCTGCTTTTATTGCTGGCACAGCCGATGGAAATACAATTCATCCAAATGATCTGGTAATCATTAGCTGACGCTTAAAAGCTCGACGGCAACGTGTACAAAGTTGAAATTATGTTAAAATTGAGCGGCTGCGGAGCATCAACAAACCCTCCATGTGGTAAAATGCTGACTTAAAAAAGACGCAAAGACTAACTTATGTCACAAGTCCCATCAGCATTTGTTTCGTAAAAGGCCATTTCTCTGGCATGGACTCACTGTTGTGTGTTTGTTTATAGTGTGTAACCAAGTGTAATGTCCCCACTGGACACATTGCAAGGGTTCCGCCCTCTAACGAGTGTTGAGAACTCACACGGAGCTGAATAAAATGTTAGAATCTTACGTCAAATCGGAATATGCCTTAATTGCAATTAAGAAAAAAAAATATACATTTTAAATTAATGCATACATTAGTATGCACTACTATGGACCAAATACACCCTAACCAATATCGCCACGTGACCACCTTAAAGGAATATTTCGGGTTCAATCCAAGTTAAGTTCAATCAACAGCATTTGTGGCATAGTACTGATTACCACAAAAAATTATTTTTAATCATCCCTCCTTTTCTTAAAAAAAGGTAATTATCTGGGTTACAGTGAGGCACTTACAATTGAAGTGAATGGGGCCAATCCGTAAACATTATAACACTCACTGTTTCAAAAGTATAGCCACAAGAATTAAACAATCTGTGTTATCATGATTTTAGTGCGATGAAAATCACTTACAAACGTTCAGCCCTTTTAAAATGAATTCTTCTGTTAAAAGTTTTAACAGAAGAATTAATGCTTTTAGAATTAGAGTTTAAACCCCCCAACAATTGGCCACCATTCACTGGAAACTCGATTTTTCTAAATAATTGTTTGTATTAATCAATATTATGCCACAAATGCTGTCAATTTGGCTTAACTTTGGCTGAACCTGGAATATTCCTTTAAATGGCACAGTTGTCCAGTAATGGTTTTAACCACCATGCAAACCATGCAATTGCATGGGGCCCCAGACATTGGTGGGCCCCGCTCTAGTAGAAAAGCTCAGCAAAAACCACTTGAGGAGTGGCGTGTCACATGTGGTTCTATTGTCATGCGGGAATACGCTGTTGTCAGTGCTCTCAGAGCCGTTCATGTTAGAGGTACATCGGATTGGGTCAAGTAAGACTTTTAGTTCGGGTTTGCAATTTCTCCCACACATGCGCACTCACAGATACGTGAATGGATGAGTTAGGGGCCGTTCATACCGAAAGTATTTTTTGCTCTGTTTTCCCATTGTTTTCCTATGTAAACACGGGCTGGACAAATGTCCATGCCTGCTGCAATGCATCTCGCTGTTTCCCCCAAAAACATTCTGTTTCATTCGTTGCACTGCATCTAGATTGTTTTTAGCACGTGTCAAAGATTTAATGTTCTGAACAAGTTCAGGTTGCAAAGAGGTGACTGTTACAATGTTTAACTTTATTCCAGACTGTTCTGCACCAAGCAAATTTTCAGCCCTTTCAGCAATTTTTTCCCCCTTCTGCTCTAGTGTGATGAGGGGCTGTCATGCCTTGTGTGTTTACTGTTACAATACTATTATTATTATTAGTTACATTTATATAGCGCTTTATCAGTAACCTCAAAGCGCTTTACAAGGAAGGGGGGGAATCTCCTCAACCACCACCAATGTGCAGCATCCACTTGGATGATGCGACGGCAGCCATATTGCGCCAGTACGCCCACCACACACCAGCTTACTGGTGGAGAGGAGACAGAGTGATGAAGCCAATCGGTATACAGGGATGATTAGGAGGCCATGATGGACAGAGGCCAAGGGGCAAATTTGTCCAGGACACCGGGGTTATACCCCTACAATACTGTAACGAATGTTGCCAACGATGCTAACATAAAATACAGCCATTTTCAACATGGTGAACAATACACTGCAGTGTAAAATATAAGCTCCTGGTAAAAGTAAATTAAATAAAACAGATTACTATTGTATACAGCAAATCCTCAAAGTAATAATACTATGTATCAATTTATAATGACAAACTGGACAACCATTAATAATTGTTGCCTTATATAATAATAATAAAAACTGAATTACAAAATGTTAGCGACTGTAGTACGTTTTGCACACCTTGTTCATTCAATTTACAAGTTTTGTAAAAATATATTTAGGTAAATTTGGTTCTATCACTGTATTGTGGAAAACTTGAAAACATGCATTAATTAACTTTAACTAAAAAAAATTTTCAGTAAACATTTTGTATGTACTTGGCTACAATGGCTGATAGGATGAATTTAAAATTATTATTTTAAATTAATTTTAAGTTATTTATTAAGCAAATATTTTCAAAATGGTGCCCTGGTTTGATCATTTGCTTTGGGCCTCAGAAATCGTAAACCCGCCCCTGCAGTTGTCAACAACACTGCAACCTTTCTGGTGACAAAAATATGCTCAGTGTAGAACCTTCCCACCCGTAGTACCTGTTCTGTCTTAAAAATACACACATACACACTCACAGCTGAAGAAACATCGCTCATCCAGACTCCTGTTTATCAATCAGCCCTTTTCTATGACAGACCCTGATGTATATAAAGGTCAGGCCTCAGTAGTGTGCAAGGCAGTTGGGGCCTTTTTTAGAAAGCAGAGAGTGTGGCCCTTTGGCCAGGCACACTTTGGGGTAAGCAGCTGCTTTTATGTAGGTCACATGGGCAGGTTTCTGTTGACTCTCTCCATCTCATTTTCACTTTCTCTTCTCTTTGTTTGAACTCTCTCAGGGCAGATTTATAATTAAGCCTAATGTCATTCTAAACTCAAATGACTTTCTTTTTTATGCGGAAACAAAAGGATATCAATAAGTGTCTTTTTAATATAATGGCAGTAGATAGGGCCTGACTTTAAGGGACCCAATAGTATAATAGAAGTAGTCCATATGGCTTGTTGTGCATCATATTCCAAGTCTTCTGAAGTTACAGTATACAGGATGGGTTTTGGTGAGAAACATTTTTTAAGTGAAATTTTGATGTCTGAAGTTGCCTCATGACAACTTATGACAAGAATGCAAAATCATAAGATATCGTGGTATTGTAACAGATACACAGACTCGGTAGTAGAGTTATAACCCAGAGGTGTCGTTTATTGAATAAGCAAGTGGATGGAGTGAACCTGATGAAGACTGCAGAGTAATGAGAGGAGATTACTGGAACTAGGCGATGGAGCTATGGAGCGTGGAGCAGAACACACAGGAGTGCTGGAGTGGAGTACTAGGAAGATTGTTGCAGGAACGTAGGAGCGAGGAGCTTGGCAGGTAGACAATATAACGTCTCGAGGAAAAAGCAGGTAAGGGAGTCTGTGATCGATGTTGTAGACAGTAGTGACAGGAGAGTGGGGTTTATATGCGGTGAGGTTGATTGATGAGGAGACGGGTTTCAGGTGCAGGTGATTAGAATTAGGGAGAGAGTGATCGTGGAGTGAAAGTGCTGGGAGTGTCAGGAGGAACTGTGACATTACCCCCCCCCTCCAGGGGTCGCTCCAGAGGGGCGTGCAACTTGGTGACGAGGGCGTCCACGACCAAGAGGAGCTGGACAATCTGGGTGGGAATCGTGGAAATGGGCGAGAAGGGCGGGATCCAGGACGTCATCCCGAGGGACCCATGATCTTTCTTCAGGACCATAACCTTCCCAGTCAATGAGGTATCCCAAGCGACCTCTGCGGCGACGTGAGTCCACGATGTCCCGGACTGCATAGGCCGGACCGTCTTCAAGGAGTAAGGGTTGGGGAGGAGCGTCAGAAGGGTCCGGTTCTGAGGAGTGGGGAGAGAGGGGTGGGTGGTGAGGCTTCAGAAGAGAGACATGAAAAGTAGGATGAAAACGGAATTCTGGTGGGAGCTGGAGTTGGTAGGTGACAGGGTTAATCTGTTTGGAAATCGTGAAGGGACCAATGAAACGGGGACTTAGCTTTTTGCAAGGGAGGCGGAGTCTGATGTCTCTAGTAGATAGCCACACTTTTTGCCCAGGATGGTAGGTTGGAGTGGGGGCTCTACGGGTGTCTGCGGAACCCTTCTGGCAGCGAACTGCCCGTAGCAGGTGGTGGTGAGCTAAGTCCCAAACCTTTTCAATCTCCTTGAACCAGTGATCGACAGCTGGCAGCTCGGAAGGTTCACTGGACCAAGGAAATAGGGGAGGTTGGTAACCCAAAACACGCTGGAAGGGGGTTAGTTTGGTAGAGGATTGACGTAGGGAATTTTGGGCATACTCTGCCCAGGGTAGGAAGCGACTCCAGCGGTTTTGACATGCAGACAGAAGGTTCTTAGGAAGCGACCGATCTCCTGGATCTTCCTCTCAGTCTGTCCATTGCTCTGCAGGTGGTATCCAGAGGTGAGACTGACGGAGACACCCAGGAGAGAGAAGAAGGACCTCCAGACACGGGAGATAAACTGAGGTCCGTGGTCGGAAACGATGTCTTCAGGGATTCCGTAGTTGCAGAAAACATGATTGAAGAGAGCCTCAGCAGTTTCTAGGGCAGTGGGAAGCCCATTGAGGGGGAGTAGTTTGCAGGCCTTGGAGAAGCGGTCTACCGTGACCAGGATGCAAGTATAACCCTCTGACGAGGGCAGATCGGTGATAAAATCGACTCCCAGATGTGACCAGGGATGACGAGGAACGGGTAGAGGGAGGAGCTTACCAGCAGGGAGTCAACGTTGAGTACGGGAGATGGCAGATTCCATGCATCCTTGGAGGAACCTTCGCACGTCACGTTCCATGCATGGCCACCGGAAGCATTCCTTGAGCAGGGAGAGGATCCTATTAGTCCCCGGGTGACCTGTGCCTAAGGAGGTGTGTAATGAGTCAATGAGGGTCAAATGTAGGGAAGAGGGAACATAGGTCTTGTTCGTAGGGCAGTTAGGAGGAGCTGGGTCTGTGGTGGTAGCTTCAGCGATGTCGTCGTCTAAGGACGATTGAATAGGGCTAACCACCACGTTGGGAGAGAAGATGGTATCCGGGATCTCCTGGGTTTCTTCCGGGGCATGGATACAAGATAGAGCGTCCACTTTGATGTTCTTGTTACCAGGACGATAAGAGATAGTGAAGTCGAAGCGGGAGAAGAAAAGTGCCCATCGTTATTGGCGAGGGTTGAGACGGCGAGCTTCTCGGAGAAATTCCAGGTTCTTATGGTCAGTTAACACTTGGAATGGATGTTTGGCCCCTTCTAACCAATGCCGCCACTCTTCTAGAGCCAACTTGATGGCCAGGAGCTCACGGTTACCGATATCATAGTTTAGCTCTGCCGGGTTGAGTGTCCTAGAGAAGTATGCACAAGGGTGGAGTCTGGGCGGCTTTCCCCGATGCTGGGAAAGAACAGCTCCCACGCTGGTGGTGGAGGCGTCTACTTCTACCAGGAACGGATGGTTGGGATCAGGATGGTGGAGCAGAGGTGCCGTAGTGAATGCTACCTTAAGTTGTTGGAAGGTGCTGGAGGCTGCGGGGGACCAGACGAGAGACTTGGGCTTGGCCTTAAGGAGAGAGGTCAGTGTTTGACCCCCTTTCACCTTCAGAACTGCCTTAATTCTACGTGGCATTGATTCAACAAGGTGCTGAAAGCATTCTTTAGAAATGTTGGCCCATATTGATAGGATAGCATCTTGCAGTTGATGGAGATTTGTGGGATGCACATCCAGGGCACGAAGCTCCCGTTCCACCACATCCCAAAGATGCTCTATTGGGTTGAGATCTGGTGACTGTGGGGGCCATTTTAGTACAGTGAACTCATTGTCATGTTCAAGAAACCAATTTGAAATGATTCGAGCTTTGTGACATGGTGCATTATCCTGCTGGAAGTAGCCATCAGAGGATGGGTACATGGTGGCCATAAAGGGATGGACATGGTCAGAAACAATGCTCAGGTAGGCCGTGGCATTTAAACGATGCCCAATTGGCACTAAGGGGCCTAAAGTGTGCCAAGAAAACATCCCCCACACCATTACACCACCACCACCAGCCTGCACAGTGATAACAAGGCATGATGGATCCATGTTCTCATTCTGTTTACGCCAAATTCTGACTCTACCATCTGAATGTCTCAACAGAAATCAAGACTCATCAGACCAGGCAACTTTTTTCCAGTCTTCAACTGTCCAATTTTGGTGAGCTCTTGCAAATTGTAGCCTCTTTTTCCTATTTGTAGTGGAGATGAGTGGTACCCGGTGGGGTCTTCTGCTGTTGTAGCCCATCCGCCTCAAGGTTGTGCGTGTTGTGGCTTCACAAATGCTTTGCTGCATACCTCGGTTGTAACAAGTGGTTATTTCAGTCAAAGTTGCTCTTCTATCAGCTTGAATCAATCGGCCCATTCTCCTCTGACCTCTAGCATCAACAAGGCATTTTCGCCCACAGGACTTCCGCATACTGGATGTTTTTCCCTTTTCACACCATCCTTTGTAAACCCTAGAAATGGTCTTGCGTGACAATTCCAGTAACTGAGCAGATTGTGAAATACTCAGACCGGCCCGTCTGGCACCAACAACCATGCCACGCTCAAAATTGCTTAAATCACCTTTCTTTCCCATTCTGACATTCAGTTTGGAGTTCAGGAGATTGTCTTGACCAGGACCACACCCCTAAATGCATTGAAGCAACTGCCATGTGATTGGTTGATTAGATAATTGCATTAATGAGAAACTGAACAGGTGTTCCTAATAATCCTTTAGGTGAGTGTATATCCACTAGAAATGTGAACAGACACTTAAGTGTGAATTAACAGAAAAAAAACACTGCCCAATAACTACAGCTTCCCTGGACCAGATTGTATTAATGCATTGCATTGTTTCACACTGGTCTTACAGCATCCAGAACACCCACCAAAAGTTCCTTTTAAACTATGACTAATGAGTATATTATTGCTCTTAAGCAACACTATTTTTGAAATATTTTATTTAACAACAGTTAACATGAAATAAAAATTATAAATTCTTTTACAGCATTAATTAATCTTGGTCAATGTTAATTTCAACATATATTAATACTTCTTTTTAAATCAAAAGTTGTATTTGTTAATATTAGTTAATGCACAATGAACTAACTTGAACAATAATTAACAAATATTAATAAATGCTCTAACAAATATATTGTTCATTGTTTGTTCAAGATACAGTGCCTAATGAATTAATGTCTTGTTACAGATGTAACCTCTGTTCCCTTATGGATGGAACAAGATGTTGTGTCGATGCAGTGACACTAGGGGTTCGAGCTTGAGAGCCCCAATCACCTTTGTTTTAATTAGAAAAGGCCAATGAAAATTGGTGAGTGGAATTTGCATGCCACTCTATGCCCCAGACATACGGGTATGAAAGCAGATGGCATGCATCATTCATTCAGACTTGTTCTAAGGAGAAGAGAGTCCCAGCCATGTCAGCGGTTGGTTCAGCGCAAAGGCAGGAGGGACACAACATCTAATTAAAGAGGCGTCCAGTGATCAGAGTGTTCGTCTGCCCATTGCAAACAGCACCCCAGCCCAAATTTGAGGTATCTGCCATGACCACAACGTGCCTCAAGACCTGCTCTAAGGGAACCCCTGCCCATAGAAATGCCAGATCTGACCAAGAGCTGAAAGTTTGTTGGTACCGTGGCGAGATAGGCACATGCTGGTTGCCGTGGCACCATGCTCACCTCAGGACTCGAGTCTGTAGCCAGTGCTGGAGTGGTCTCGTATGCATCAACCCGAGGGGGAGTACCGCCACAGAGGATGCCATATTCCCAAGGAGCCTCTGAATTTGTTTCAATGGCACCGTTACCTTCAGCCTGAAGGTTTTCATGCAGGCCAGCACTGACTGGGCACAACTCCAGAGTCCAACTCCATACAGAAAAAAGAGAAGCTCTGCGCAGGGGAGAGCTTGCCCTTTTCCCAGTTGACCAGAAGCCTCGTCGGTTGAGATGCTGAAGCAAAAGTTCCCTGTGTGCACACAATAGAACTCGCGAGTGAGCTAGGATCAGCCAGAGAGCGGGAGCTCAGGAGACTCGTCCACTTTCGAAAGCAGGAGCCCACCCTGATGTTGTAACCGAAAACTCATCCTCTTTGTGAGCCATGAACGAGACATTTAGTCTGCCCTGAGGCAGAATGCCTGCCTCACTCGTGAACTCTACTGGGCAGAATGAGCGTGCTGGGGGATGGGAGGTCTGCGGGAACTGAGCCGGCGGAGAAACTACCATATCCACATCCAAATCGCCCACGGCACTTGCTGACCCTGTCGCCTGAGTTTCAACGCAGGACGGACGGGGTCGGGAAGCAGTCGCGGTGGGTCTCTTCTCACGGGTATGTTCTCATAATGAGAACATGACCTCTCCGCAAAAGCTGCCTCGGCGTGCTGGTGTCCCAAGCACTCGAGACAGATTTTGTGGTCATCCAGTGGGGAGAGATAATGGCACAAGGCGAAAGGATATCTTTAAAAAGACACCAATCGTATGTGCAAGCTCTTTTAGAGGAAATATCCTATTTTAGAATATACTATTTTTTACACCTGTAAACTCAGCCGCCAAAGCGCCCAGGGGAAACACAACACTCACATTGATTTTCATGAGGGGTGACCGCTGATACATGCCATAATTGCAGCAGGCAAACAGCAAGGTGATGGGGCGAACATATACATCAGGCTCCGAAGAACAAGTCTGAATGAGTGGTGCAAGCCATCTCCTTTTATACCCATATGTCCAGGGCAGAGAGTGGCATACAAATTCCATTTGCCAATTTTCATTGGCCTTTCCTGAATAAAGCAAAGGTTATTGGGGCTCTCAAGATTGAACCCCTAGTGTCACTAAAGTGAGTGACAGACAGGGAACTAATGTTAACCAATGTAACCTTATTGTAAAGTGTTACCGTGACTTTACTTTAAAACCAATTGAACTTGGTCTGAAGTCTTAAAGTCTTAAAGTTGTTCTTTTTAAAAGAACATCTCCACGCACGCTACGTCTCCGCAGTAACGTGCTCAACAAGCCACGTGATAAGATGTGCGGATTGACGGTCTCAGATGCGGAGGCAACTGAGATTCCTCCTCCGCCACCTGGATTGATGCGAGTCATTACGCCACCACGAGCACTTAGAGTGCATTGGGAATTGGGCATTCCAAATTGGGGAGAAAACAAAAAGTAGAAGAACATGACTATGCTACTATTACCAAAAGTAGATGTTTTTCTTTTGAAATGTTCTTCACTAAAAATTTTCAAAAGAGAATGGAAAATATAACTAAAATACAATATGACATTTCATTTCTTTAAGAAAAAATTTAATTAACTGTATTTCAAAAGTAGTGTTGCTTAAGAGCAACAATATGCCCATTAATCATGGTTTAAAAGGAACTGTTGTTGGGCATCCTGGATGCTGTTAGACCAGTGTGAAACAATACAATGCATTAATTAATTTTAGTCAAGGACAGCTGTAGTTATCGGGCAGTGTTATTTTCTGTTAATTCACACTTAATTGTCTGTTCACATTTCTGGTGGATACATTATCACTGGCCTCACAATTCTACTTCTACTTCACAATTCTGCTTCTACTTGCACTGATATTTTTAAAATGCTTTTAACAGATTTGACTAATGTAGACAGACATAACGTGCATGCTTCCTCTTTTTCTAAGGATGTTAAGTGGGAGTACAGTGTTTGTCTCAGTTACACAATACCCTTTTTCACCCTCTTTCCCAAGAACTAAGAAATCAGGCAAGGTGAATCTATTTTGATGTTACCAAAGTGTTATCAAAATCACAAATGAGATATCTCAATTGTAAGTGCTTACTGTATGTTAACAACTGTAGCATTTTAATTTCTCGTAAGGAATTTTCAGAGATAATAGAGTGAAAACAAAGACTCTTGAGCAGCAACAACTAGCAACGTTATTTTTTAAGCTATTTTGCTATTTTATTTTATTATAAGTTCAGCTCTTAAATGGATACAAACTGTCCACTGTGAGGATTTAGTGCATCCCAAGTATAATTTTCCCAGACAATGCTTTAAAGACAATTTCATAAAATATTGCAATGAGTCAGTTCAAATACCTACCCTACTAAAAAAGGCCAGCTTAACCAGCAATACATTTTTTGTATTACATTACAAAACAGGTTAAAGGTAAACAAGCTTTATTGTTGTTCTTAATAAGAATGATGCACATGCAAATGTGCAAGATGCATATTTTAGTCTATATAATATGCAGATGACATGGCACTTGTCAGCCTTTTTGCAAGAAAGTAATAATCTTTATTATAACCATGTAAATTCCCTCCAGAACTGGTGTCAGTTGAGTACAATGGAGATTAATGGGAATAAAACCAAAGAATTGGTTGTTACTAGTAACAAGCGGGAAACTGCTGAACAAGTGCAACCTTTAAAACTTGGTGTGAACCCTGTTGAAATACTGTAGTTTGTAGTTTTAAATATCTGGGATCTTTTGTAGATATCCATATACATGGTTTTACTGAGAATACAGATTACGATTTTTAAAAAAATCAGCAGAGAGACAGCATCTTATGAAGACATAAAAACCAATCTGATGTGAGTAAAGACATTTTTAGAATAAAATTTCCATTTTAAATTAAAAGATCACAATGTAAGTAAATGCATAAATGTTTATTAAATTAATTAATTTATAAATTAAAAAGTGTGTGTAAATCTAAGCAAAATTTACATGCCAGCACAATGCGCAAATGGTTGTGGGTAGTGTTTGTGCTCTCTATGGTTGTATTGCGAGTTAATTAAGTGTCACAAATCACAATTAGCTAGGTCCTTGCACTAAGACGTATGAGAACCACATTTATTCCTGCCGCATGTGCCTGTGCACAGCCAGTGTAGAGCGCTCTGTACATGCATCAGGAAGTGTAATCAAGCTTCATTTACATTTACATTCATGCATTTGGCAGATACTTTTATCCAAAGCGACTTACAGTGCACTTATTACAGGGACAATCCCCCCCTGAGCAACTTGGAATTAAGTGCCTTGCTCAAGGACACAATGGTGGTGGCTGTGGGGATCGAACCAGTGACCTTCTGATTAACAGTTATGTGCTTTAGCCCACTACGCCACCACCACTCCAGCTTCAAATCATGATCGTGCCTAGGAGACTGCAGATTGCAAGATTTATGGTGAAAAAGGAGTTACATGTTGATCTGTTTTCACCCAAAACCAATCGGATCACTTGAGAAGACATGGATTATACCACTTTTGGATTACCTTTATGCTGCCAATATGTCCTTTTTGGAGACAGGAAGTGTTGGGTCCCATTGACTTGCATTGTATAAATATATTCATCATCATATCTCTATCAGAGTATCTTCGTTTGTGTTCCGCAAAAGAAAGAAAGTCATATGAGTTTGAGACGGCATAAGGATGAATAAACGATGAGAGATTTATCATTTTGGGTTAAACTTTCCTTACCTAATACACACACACACAAATAAATAAATAAATTAAATAATTAATTGAAAATAAATTGAAAATGTGTTCACTATTTTGCAAAATATTTCCACACTTTAGACTTTACTAAATTATCTACCATTCTGCCTAAGAACTCCTTTTATGTTTCATGGAGTCAAGAATTTCAAGTTTGGAAGACTGTTTCACTAATTAAATACTAACCCTAACCCTGAGTATGGGAACTTTCTGCCAAAATATGGTACATTTGACATTCCTAATTCAGAACAAAGTTATGTGTGCAACATTTGGCTTCTCGTGAAAAATCACAAATTGGGCAGTAGTTTTAGAGTTAGTACAGGTTTCTGTTCTTTCCTTTTCTACCTTTTATCTTTTGTTTTTATGCATATGAAAACACATTGATTTGTGGCTAAAATCTGTGGCACTTGTCTTTCCCCTTCACTCTTGTTGTAATTTTGCATGCACATAACCAACAACTCCCTCCCTCTATGCATCCCTTCCACACACACACACACACAAACACACAAAGCTGGATATGCCAGCAATGCTAATTCCTGCATGCTGAGCAGGTGTGACGTCTCTGTGTTTACATAAGTGACATCAGTTTATGGCATTGGAAAGTCATTAAAATAAACTCCATACTGTATCCACATGCAACTGAACAGTCTAAAGATGGCTCACCGTTTACATATCATCCCTAGAGACTGTGCACAAGTGACTACTTTATAACAAACACATAGAGTAGTTGGCCACTTCCCAAAGATTTGGGGCCCTCCACAGCATCTGTCTGGTATTCAGTATGCCAGAAAGGGGGTCCTTATTTTCATTTAAAGGCATAGGTCACCCAAAAATGCAAACATTGCAATTTGCTCCCATTAAATCATGTTACTATAGCTACATTTCTGCAAAATATTTCTGGTGAAATGAACAGTAGAGGCACTACAACAACAATGACTTTTATTTACATTCATACACATTTTCTGAGCTTGGCAGTATAGAGACTCCTCCATACTTCCAATGAAATCAAAGAACAAAGAGGTGTGACATAATCTAAAACAAAAACTTCATACCGGCTGATAAACACCTTACTATTATTGGTCCACGTTATCAGTAGGTGTGACCTGGAGTTCTACTTACTTAGAGGCTGGCAGCTAATTCCCGTTCAGTCAGTTAAGATCATTCAACATGAACACACTGGCATGTAGAGTTATTAGCAAGTTATTAGCGTACCTACATCTGTACAATTGTTTGCATAAAGACATTTTCCAAGACCATGTCATGCAATTTTTTTTATTAATTAGTCTACAAAAGGAATCAAATCTATTCAAATACATGCACATTCACTCTATTGTGTGATATGCTGCTTTACTCCTGTGCCGTCTGCAGCTGAGAGATATTCACACATCTGCCCAATGTAAGATATGCCTCTCTTATCATCATTCTTTTGTCTGTATTCTGCCCATTAACCTTCTTTTATACACAAATCTTTGTAGTGGTATCAGTTTCAATATAATTGACAAAAACAGAGTGTAACCTGTGCATATTATGTCTGCTTATATAATGTTAGCACACCAGCTCTATGAATTCAAAAGGTAAACATGACAAATTACAGATTTTCTACTGCACAAATACTGCTTTAAATCACCGATTTGAGTCACTATCCACTTTTGTTAAATGCAAAACATCAGATTGGACATTCTGCTTAACATGTCCCTCCTCACACACAGAAGAAAAAAGTATTTAAATTTTAAAGAATTTGTACTTTTGGGTGAACAACTTTTTAAATGGCAGCATGCAGCGTCCCTGTTTGAATTGATCAAGACACCCACAGGGTAAATCAAAGAGGAAGTTAAACAGGGTGTCAGGCTCCAGAAGGTAATCTTAGGCAGATGCTTGAGAGTCCCACTGCAATTCACATTAAACCTCTCTAGTTCCTCAATAGTCAAAACAGAGATGTTTGAGGGCCAGCAGCTGGGTTGCATTCCATGTCTAGATAACCCCCACAACCGCACACACCCACGTACACTCCAGATCCATTAAAGAGAACTCACAAAGATATTAACAATATATAGCAATAGCAGACACCAATATGTACACCATGGCTTTCACAGTAGCTTGATAGTTTGAGTCCACAACTAAGGACTGGAAACTGCTTAAAACAGACCATGCAAGAAAATCCAGCTTAAGATGTTATCCTCGATTGCTGACTTTTTGCATCAAGCATATTGCTGCCAAACCTGGGGAAGAGGTCCCCCTCAAGTGTTTCGCCTCTTAAATATGGGACATAGGATGTCCAGGCTAATATGGGAAACTTGGAAATCTTCATGGTAGCAGTGTGATAGCAGTTAGTCCATAGCAGTCGGTCATACTATCTTAAGGAGATCAAGCTGGTTTTTGGTGTTAGATGGTTGACCAGTCAATGGCCAGCACGTACCAGCTATTAACCAGCTTGGATCAGCTAAAAATCAGCAACAGTGTTCCAAAACACAGCTACCATCTTAAGCTGGATTTTCCAGCAAGGGAACATAGCCTACCCTACACAAGTATGTCAATGCAAACACTTCTATGCAAGCTCGATTTCACACATCGTTGTAAGTCCAAACACAATTCTTAATGCAACACTGTCGTGGTGGAGCAACAGTTTGAATCTTGCTCAGCAAGCTAAAGTAAGTTAAACCGTAAGTTAAACCGACATTTGTTGGCATTTACAGCTAGCTACAAATGTAACACATCTGGTAAAATGGCACAGGCATTTGAAGGAAACTACTGCTTACTTTAATACTAACCACACATAAAATGGACCAATTACCAACAGATATTACTGAAATAGGTGTCATAAAAAACCACACCTGTAATAATTTTTGTGTGCCTGTGCAATAGCTTTATCCACCCCTTACGAAAACAAACCATGGTTTTACAACAATAGCATTAAATATGGTATTTGTAGTAAAACGATTGTAAAGACAAAGTATACTGTGGGTTTGCAACAGTACAATATTTTAACCATTATATTGGTTGTATAACCATAGCTCTAATACAATAAAACCAAAACTATAGCAATACAAATCATAATCATTCTGGTAATAAACCATGGTACTACAGTAACACTACATTTATTTTGTGGTACGTGTACCATGGTTTTTAAAACCATGGTTCCCTGTCTGTCGCTCACAGCGACACTAGGGGTCTCTCTTGAGCACCGAATATACATCTGATTAATGAAAAAAGGCCAATGAGAAGTTGGCAAACAGAATTTGCATGTCCCGCCCCTGGACATACGGGTATAAAGGCTGGGAAATAAGTCTGTTTCATTCAGAAATTTTCTTCGGAGCCGATGGTCGTGTATGCGGCGAGCTGTGAGTCATACAAAATTCCTCTTACCGCTGAGCGATCTGCTGTAGGATCTACGGCACACTTCAGCAGCTTTCTCCTTCACTCCACGCCAGTGCAGTTTGCCTCTGGGTGCGTTGACAGCACAAACTAAAAGAGTTTATAAAGAGTGATTTACTCTAAAAGAGATTTTCTTCTAAAAGAGCAATACACAGCGGCGTTGAACGTCCTTTTTAGGACGCGTCTTTATAAAGATGCCTTTCCGCCCCTGTGTAGTTCCTGGATGCGGTAGAGTGGTCTCCGCTTCAGACGGCCACAGGCGCTGTCTCGTGTGTCTGGGCTGCGATCATACCAAGGCAGCGTTTGTGGATGGTTCATGTTCTCACTGCGAGAACTAGACCATGGCAACGTTGCAGTCAAGGCTTTCCTTCAACCGAAGTAACGCCACTCTAGCAACCCCCCGCGTTGCTCCTTCCCACGGGATTGAGGATGATGCGGCTGGCGATGGAGGCGATCTGGGGATGGCAGCGGGCTCGGTTTCGCCGGGTACGCCCCCGCGAACCACCCGCCCCCCCGGCATGCTCGTTGACTTCCGTCCGGGCTCGAGGCAACAGCGGATCACCTCACAGCCAGCCTGCCAATCCTCTGGAGCCCCCCAAGCTGGATGAGCTCGGAGAGTGGTCAGGCATCTGACGTGGATAACTCGTCTGGGCTGCCACCTTCAGGCCAGCACGCCCAGACTAAGGCTGACCCACAGATGTCCGACATGCTTGGGGTTGGACTGGAACCTTCCGTCCTCCCCACAGCCGTCGCAGCTGGATGATTGGTTCCTTGGGTCTGCGCGCCGCTCACAGCCACACCTCCCCGGTACCTTTCTTCCCGGAGGTACATGATGAGCTGACAACTGCGTGGAGAGCACCCCTCTCCACTTGTCACAAAGCCCCTCACTCATCTGCTCTCACTACCATCGATGGCGGAGCGGCCCACGGGTACATGACGATTCCCCAGGTGGATAGGGCGGTTGCCCTACGACGTCGTCACTGGCTGCTAAAGCCTACAGCGCCACCGGACAGGCCGCTTCCACCCTGCATGCCATGGCCCTCCTGCAAGTCCACCAGGCCAAGGCACTCAAAGATCCGCACGTGGGTAGTAATGATCCCGACTGTGCTCAGCGACCGACCTCGCCCTCTGGGCCACAGCGCAGTCACTCGGGCAGGCGATGGCTACACTTGTGGTTCATGAACGTCATCTGTGGCTGAACTTGGTCGAGACGCACGAGACGGACAAGAAATGCTTCCTCGATGCCCCTGTCTCCCAGTTCGGCCTCTTTGGCAACACCGTCGAGGACTTCGCCCATCAGATCTCCGCTGTGAAAAAACAGAAGGAGGCCATCTCACACATTCTGCCCCGCTGCAAACCTGCCACCACGGGCCTCTCTGTCTCTGGGTCACCTGGCCTGCAAATACCGTTCTCATGGCATTCTGCCGCCACACCTCAACAGTCCCGGCATGCTGGACGTGGACCCCCCGCCTTCAGCCCCACGACTGTTCCCCGGCCGGCCGGTTCTGACGAGTCTAGAGTACGCCTCCACCGGACCTCCTCCTCAGTCACTAACCTGCCCCCTGCCGGGTGTTTGGACCAAGGTAAGTGCTTCAAGTCTTTTCTAAGCATCAGAGCCTCAGGAGGCAAAGGTGCGTACTACCTGCTCTGCCCCGCCGGGTACGTCAAAAATAATCGTCCCGTTAGTGCCCCTAGCACGGAGCTTGGATGCGTGGCTTTCACTTCCCAACCCATCATGCTGGCTGGCCAGGACCATCCGACTCAGTTACGCAATTCAGTTTGCCAGGCCCCCAATCCACTTTACCGCAGTACACGGCAAACATGCCAAATCCCCACGTGGAAATCGCGACCCTCTTACTCAAAGATGTGATAGAGCCTGTCCCTCCAACCAAAGTGAAGAAGGGTTTCTACAGCCCTTACTTCATCATACCCAAGAAAGACGGCGGCTTTTACGATCGATCTTGAACTTGCGAGTTTTCAACCGGGCTTTATCTGATGGAGGGAACGAGACGTTGTGTCCTCCCGGCCACATCGCTGAGCCGAGTCACTGTTGTGGCCGGATCATTTCTGGCTCCTCAGAAAAATACTGAATGAAACAGACTTATTATCCTACCTTTATACCCGTATGTCCAGGGTCGGGACATGCAAATTCTGTCTGCCAACTTCTCATTGGCCTTTTTTCATAGATCAGAGGTATATTTGGCACTCAAGAGGAAGGGAATCAGGGAACGGAGGTTACATCCGTAACCTAGACGTTCCAACTAAAAAAAAACATGGTTACTACAATCATGGTTACTGCAGATTTGCATGGTTAATTTTCAAAAAGGCAGAGATTTATTTCATTAATTTAATTATTAAATTATTTGATTATTTATATTGTTGTTATTTATTATTATTATTATTATTATTATTATTATTATTCTTGTAGAACCATGTTAAATTTAGGTTTTACTACAAATATAATCGTTCAACTCTGGTTAATGTAGTAAAAAATTTTTGCAATGGATGGATAATGCTATTGCAAGGGAATGCAAAACTCAATATGAGTGAAGGCGTACTATTGCGAAGGAATGCAAAGCTATATCAGAAAATAAATTCCCTTCCTGTCCTTTAAGAGGCTCCATAAATCAGAAATTCTCTGTGCCCCTAAATCTTTTTGCACATTCAGGTCTGTTGCTATTGGGTTTGCTCATGTCTTATGGGTTTCGAAAAGAGGGCACGTGTTTAAAGTAAGCAAAATCGTGGAAGTTATTAAAACAGCTCATATTAATTACAGAACCTTTCAGAGACAGACTCTTGCATTCTATTGGCAATTTGGGATGAAAATAAAGAGTAATTAAATTGACTGTCTGGAATGGAACAGGACAGGAGTGGCAAAAAAATGGTGCAAGGAAAGAGAAAGACTGACAGATTAAAGACGGAGAAGCATTTAAGCTGATTGGAGTCTTATTCTGCTTGATGAGCCAAGCTGCAACTGCAACCTTCTACATTCATCTGGCCAATAAGTGCAGAGTGCAATTATGCAGTGTTTTAACAGCATCTGAGTCTTGATGAGCAAATACAAGTGCGTCACATCTGAGTGAAGCCACTGGGTACTGATCACAAGATCCAATCAGATGTATTTTGTCGACACCCACTCATATCAAAAAAGGAGTAAAATCTCTAAAGCTTAGGTTTAATATGCATCCCGATCCATTTATAAAGCCATGCGTGAGAGTACTGAGTGACAACAAAACATTTTGGCTAATCAACTCTGTCACTTCCTCTGCTCTCTGCCATCTGTGCTGTTTTGTGCTTGAAAGCTGAACTAGAATCAGCAGGGCACCCTTCAATTGGGTATGACTCAAAGCATGACAGCTGTCTGGGACAAGATGGACGTACAACATAAACTGCCCTACAACATTTACCTCGCTTTAGCAACACAGAGTGGACTTTTCACCTCAGAACTGCTGTGATCTGTGTAACAAACCATGTAATATCATGTAATGTCAAAAAAGTTGCCACAGTAACGTAATTTTCATGAGATCAGGCTGTGCACTTGAGTTAAGAAAACCTCTTTCACACCAACCAAACTAACCGAAACGCTGATGACAGATTGACTCAGATTTGCATCAAAAGAAAGTATCCTTAACTGTACTGTTTTATTACATGTTTATCATACTAACACATGTTAAGACAACTAACATGACCCTCTGATGAGAGAGCTGTTTTCACTTTCAAGGTTCAGCCTAACTGTTACAGTTGGCCACATCCTCAGTCACTCAAACAAACCAAACTGACCTGTATACATTGGTTTAAACCACATGTTGTACAACAGGTGATGTTGCAATCAAACACATGTTTGATGCATATGTCACTGCAGTCGAAGAAAAACACTAACAAGATGCAGAACTCAGCAGCTACACAATTGTTATTTTCGGTTTGGGGGAATGTGTTCTTAAAACAATCATCATTTTGCTAATTAGATTGGTGCCGCAAGTGGATATAGTCCCTTACACAATTAAAACATGACAATACTCAAAAACTGCCAAACATCAGCTCTAAAAACAAGATATATGACAATAAAAAGACATTATATGAAAGAAAAATAGCATGTCTTGTTTCAAATATCAGTCACTTTTTGAGTAAAAGCTTTCTGTGTGAAAGACTGTTTTGACTGTGCGAAAGACCCTTATGTATGTTCCCATTTTTAAGTACCATTATATACAGATTCATTTTGTGTTGTTAAATGATGTTGTATGTTGAGTGTACAGCAATACATTATGAAGTGAATCGACAATTCGAAGAAATGCACACCTCATTTCAGCTTTTAATGCAATAAAGACAATGGAAATTCCAGCTTGTTACAGCATCACAGACCACAATAATGATTAACCCATCCTTCAGCAGTGTGTGAACTGATGTATACAGGGAAAAATGAAACAAATCTTTTATGCATTTCAATGGTGTGTGATAATGTTTTAACAGAATCAAATACAGCATTGTTTTACATGGAGAAAATTGTTTAATTTCAACAACCGTTAAAAGCTTCTTTATTATGCATAAATGTGGCCTTATGGTGGGCGCCATGTTGAGATCACATGATCAGCTGAATACTACTTTAGGTAAACTTTTGTACACTTTTGGTTGTAGAATAAATTAATCATAGATGACAAATATTACTGTAAATATGAAATTTATTCAATGGAATAAGATGTCAGAGCACACACACACTCAATACTGAATTTGTGTGCCTCCAAATTTAAATTTAACAGTTTGTGCTTTTGTATCCAAGTAGAAATCAGGAAAATGCTTAGCAAATATTAAGTAAACCTGTTAAGTTTCCAATATGTTTGTGTGGAAAACCTCTAACAACAGGGTATCCATTGTTTAAAACATGGTTTGTTCCATTCACATTATAGAGCGCAACCAGACTGATCTCACTGTGAAGTCGACAACAGAAAGTTCTTCAGCCAAACTCGACCTGTGCTTACCGAAATTCGAAGCACAAACCAGGAAGTGATGTTTAACATATGGGGATGTATGTGTGACCTGTCCACTGTGGGATGCTGAAAGCAAGTTGTTTTATTTTGTCAATGATATAATACAGTAAAGAGGAATGCATTTTTTGTTAACAATATTCCCAAACACAAACCCCAACCGTAAACATAACTGTTGGTGGAGAAAATAATCTTAGAGGGGAAAATGTAACCTTCAAATTGTGCTCATTTGATAACCCAGGTTTCTCCCGCTGCTGACGCAATACACCATCGGTCATGTCACACGTCACAGAAAAAGGTAAACACATTTGAACTGATGAAAACATTTCTGATGGGAGATGCCTCTTGTCAGTAATTGGAAGAATTGGATTACGTTTGTGAATTGGCAGAATTGGGTCGATGTCAGGGTACTCGAAAATTCAGTAGCAACCTGTCGGCTTCCCATGTGATCATTTTGCTGCAACAGTGACTAGCCTTGGCTCCAGAAGTATTTTCTCCATAGTAATTTCAGAAAATTCTTAGGTGCTGTAAGCGATTCTTTTTATGGAAAAGTATGCAAAAAATGTCCCACTCCCATGAAGATATGAATGAAATAAGTGTTTTAAGATATCTCACCGGTCTCTGTGACAGCTGTAGACTTTATAAACAACAAACAAAAATGCGTCTGCAGATCACGGACATTGACATTTTTCACTTGTCAATCATTTTGCTTGTTCTCTTAGTGTTAGGCTATGAAGCTATAATTCATAATGTTTGTCAGTTGAGGGTACTATTGTGCCACTGTTGAATTTGACAGCCACAGGAACAAACAATGCTGCTCTTGTTTGGTTAAGGTCTCAAAATTATCTTTGGAGGGCGGGTTTCTAGAATGAGGGGGCATGGCTAATTTCAACAGCTCAGTCATGTGAAAGCTTCAGAATGCTGAAATCGCTTACAGAACCTTTAAGGAACATAAAGAGTAGCCTACTGTTTGAAACAGATTACAGCATGTATTCAGTGATTATTTGAACGAGCAACTGCTTTGTTTCCATATCACACTAAATAATAAAAATATGTAAAAAGAAAAAAAAAAAAAACCATTTGGGATTAGGGCCTCTTAATATTTAGAACAGGTCCTGTATGAATTAAGTGTATCATTATTAAGATGCCCATTTTCAAGAGTCATTGCTTAAGTGATTCTGACTTGCTCTGTGATTCTGACTTGCTCTACAGTTAGACATGAAGGGCTGCAAACAGATAGCGAAAATAAACAAGAAATAAAAATACGAATATACGTGATGTAATGTGAGTCAAGACAGTAGCTACTGTATGTTTCCATTTTTATGCATATTTAAGGATATTGCATGAAATCTGCAGGATGGAAACACCAAAATGCAAATAAAATCTCCAAAATGCACATAGAAAACTTATACGGTTGCTTGAGGTGGATATGTTTTTTATTTGATAAAAAGAAATGTGCATAAACTATGATGGAAACACATTTGTCGAATAAACTCCTACTGAATTTAACATGAATTTTTGTGCATTAAAAAAAAAAAAAAAATCATGTGACTGATTAATGCATTCATAACTGGACGAACCAGTGAACCAGTCATCACATCTGAATTGTTGTCCTGGTCAATCTGAAATACCAGTGTCCTAAAGATCCAAAGCCTGCATAGAGTTTGCAGAGCAAATAATTTAAACACAAACTTGCACTTTTTCCCAAAGAGCAGGTTTATTAACACTTTTAAAGAATATCACAAAGTCATGATGGAGGAACGCACACATACATAGTGCTCCCAGAACTGTGCTACGCGCTGTCATTTCCAGCCATTAATTAAGTTATTGAAGTGAAACCGCAAGTATTATATTGAGTCACATAGTCGCTACAATTTCCCCGGAAGTGACGATTTTGTTCTTTTGAATGCAAGGGATGGAAACGCTGCTTTATCCACACATTGTTTTTGCGATATTCAGATATTTTTTTCTTTGCTTAAATTAAATTTGCAACTTAGATGGAAACATAGCTAACAAGACTGTGTGTGGAGCGATACGGAGAGATTGAGTGATTAAGCACGCTTTTAGTTTCACTTCATTCACTCTCCACTCCAGGTGCTCCCAGGCCTCATCCACACCAATAACTTTTTTATTAGAAAACACGTTTTTCTCTACGTTTTGGTCTTCCGTCCACACTGAGCAGGCATTTTTGTAAGCGAAAATGGAGCTCTTTGTAAACGTTCTCCCAAGTGGATAAACTAGGAAATGCTGTCTTCGCGTTGTAGCACGGACTGGGAAAAATGATGACGTATTTGTTGACATGTGACGTATTCATGTCCATTCAACCAAAACAATCAAGATGGCACCCTGTGTTATAGCAGTACTGTTGTGCATGATAGTCACTTTGATAGCATTGTTAAAGATAAATGTTATTTTTACAACATTCACATTGCATTCCTTCAAAGGCGATGGATAGTTTACTCGTAATTGGTGTCCGGCGATGGAACACAAGGACAATTGCATTTCAGACCATACATACGATGGCGATTTTTCACAGTAAGGGGATTTCATACGTTTCAGTGTGGACAAGCAACTTTTGAAAAACAGAAGTGTGGACGGAGAGGGTTTCAAAAACAAAAACGCCGTTTTCAGATGTATCTGGATTCATTTAGATGTAGCCTCAATCTCACATCAGTCAATCATCCAAGTGTTATTTTGTGAGAACCCTGATTTAAATCAGAGATATATGCTTGTCAAAGTCCCACTACTAACAGTTCATACCTCAATAATGGCACAGCATTTTCACACAGTTGCTTAATAATTTACAGATACATCAGTGATGAAAAGAAATTCAAATTATATTTGTCTTTTCTTCGATACAGCCCAAAAAAGAAAGAAAAGATGACTGAAACTTGCTAGCAATGCAGACACATTGTTTGTCTTGTACTGTGCAAACTTTAAATACATATAATTTAAAACCAAAAATTATAACATTTTGGTCTCATTTAAAAAACATGAATGTGTTTAAAGCCTTTATTTACTTTTTTTAAAAGGACAACCGCGACCCCCCCCACTCCCAAAATGGTTTGGTCCCCCCCAGTGTTCAAGACATGGTTACTTATGGCTTCTACAAAATACCACTGCTTAAATGGGTCATGACATAAAGAATAAAATTGGCCTTGATCTTTTGACATATAAGAGGTCATTGTACTAGAAAAAACATCCTGTAAGTTTCAGAACTGAGAAATTCCTCCTTAATAGAAAAATAGCATTTATTTCAACCAGGCTGTATCAACGGGCCGTTTGCAATTTGTGGAACTTGTGACATCACAAGAACCAAATACCAATGGATACCAAAGGACCAATTTTATTCTCTCTGCATATGACTGCCTCTTCAGCAAGACATCAATTATTCGTCATTGCACCCTTGGCCAATGGAAGAGGAGAGAGTGCTTGTCATGTGAGATTCATCCAAAAGAGACTTACACAGAACACCTTCATGTACCTGTCTGGATTTAAATGTTTTTCTACATAATTATGCACTAGATGAGGAGCTTTAACTGCTTTCATACATTTCTCGCCACTTTTAAAAGACGCAATATCAAGTTAGAACTCTAAATAGAGACCTCCATTCATTCAGCTGCTCTGTGTCTTGCTGTTGTTTTTTGTAAACATGCACTGTATGGACGTCTTTGATCGTTTTGATCTATTTTGGGCGATGTGCGGCACGTTTTAAGAGCGGTAAAAACTTGAAACACTTCTCATTTTGCTGCTGCCACTGGCTGGGAGAAGCACATGCTGTTCTGTGTGTAAACAAAAACAGAAGATGTGTGAGATGTCACTCCTGTGAAGTCCAGTGAGACAAAGAGACTTCTTTGGCCTGCTGAAGAACCCAACATCACCGCTGATTGTATTACGTTTGTGAATTCGTAACATTTCAGTGTGGATCACTTTTGAACCAGTCACAATAGGATTCAAGCTTTGCAAAGGAACTGTTTGAAAGATGGGGCATTAAAACACATCTGGATTGCAAAAACACAAGTAATGAATATTTCATAGGTCATGACTGTTTGAAAGTTTATGGTGCTGCTTGAGTGAACAGTTTATAGGAATGGTTCACTCAAAAATAACAATTCTCTCATTATTTACTTACCATGATGCCATTCGACATGTGTATCACTGTCTTTCTTCAGCAGAACACAAATGAAGGTTTTTAGAAGAAGATAGAGCTCTGTCATGTTCTTATAATGCAAGTATACGGATGCAAGCACATTGACAGTCTAAAAGTCACATTTAGGCAGCATAATAGTAATCCACACGACTCCAGTCAATCAATGAATGTCTTGTGCTTTCGTCCAGGGCTCTGATGCTGTTTGAAATGGCCTAACTCTCAGTGATGTTCGTTTCTGAATTCTCACGTGAGCTCGCCAACAAACTAACATCACGTGACAGCTACGTGATGCGTCAACTGCTGGCAGGAAGTGCTTTTTAAATAACTTTTTAATGATCAATTTATTTATTGATTTTCTTCAGAAGACATTAATTTATCGACTGGAGTCACATGGATTACTTTTATGTTAAGTTATGCTAAACCTTTGGACTTTACATTATAAGGACCTGACAGAGATATATCATCTTCTAAAAATCTTTATTTATGCTGAATCAAGACAGTCATACACATCTGGGATGGCATCAGGGTAAGTGAATAATGAGAGAATTAAAAATTTTTTGGTGAACTATTCCTTTAATGTATTCCGATGAATTGTGTTAGATGAGCGTTATACGTTTATCCTAAAATGTAGTTTTATAAATGTTGTGGTTTGTGGAGTTTGTTCAATTCCTGCAGATTGTGTTTCTATGATGACTATATTGGAAGGGCTGCACGATGTTAGCCAATCATAACAGTGGACGTTTATATTGAAGTCTTACATTGAAGGCCATAGAGCTTAAAACTGAGCATTTCAAGGCCAGAGACAGGGAGGACATTATAATATATTACTACATTTTGACTGTTTTGGTGCAAAAAACTATACAAACATTGTAAATGGACATCAGAGAAGATAATAAAGTTATTTTAAAAAATGTCCTGACAAGTATGTCATGACCACTTTAACCTCAGAGCTCATGATAAAAATTTAAAGCATTTATGCATCATTGTTAAAAACAACTTCTCTATGAAAAAAATAAGAGATTAAGAATCTAACAACACATAAAGAGTTTCAAATGTAAGTCCTTCACAAGTAGCGCAAATACCTTTTTTTAAAGCTTTCACCATACTGTCATTTAATAATATTTCACACAGGCCTGTGATAAGTTGCTACAGAAAGACAGGGCTTTGACTTGGAACATCATGTAAAGCCGAAATGAAGAGAAGCAAACACATCCCCCTTCCCATCACAAACAAGCAGCATGGAGCACTTTTAATCAAGCGTGACCCTCCATGTGTCATGTGACCTCTGTCATCTGCCATGCAAAAACACACTGGATCTCATCCAATCACACTTGTCATCCTTAATATGATGAAATCACCTGTTAGGGTGCCCTCAACTGTCTAAACAACAAATGTTGTAATGATCAGTTTCTATAAAAAAGTCCCTTCCACAATAAATGCTCAACATCTCTTAGTATAATCGAGTAATAGATCCGGACACAGCCCTTGAGCATTGGAGTGCTAGGTCACAGAGAACATAGTGCATTTGTGTCCATATGAATGTTTTTTTTGGAATTGAATGGAAGGTTATCAGGGTCATTTCGCAATCAATCAATACCAATTCAGTATCATCATTATGCATCCAGGAAAAAAATCTGTATTCTATGTAGAGCGATAGCAACAAAAAAAATGTATCTCAATGTTTTTTTTCTATTTAAGATCCATAAATTTTTAAGCCATCCTGGGGCAAACATGGTATAAATTACTACTTTTTATCTGTTTTTTATCAGTTTATTCAAGCTTTATTGTCGTACTTCATAAATTTGGAGAGGGAAGACTACAGATACATGCCTTAGACTTAAATTACTGTCACCCAGTTGTAAATTAGATACTAAAATAGGCACCACAGCACAAAGGAGGTTTTGAAAGACCTCCGACACTGAGATGTGACCTTAATTTTACACTTGGTTCCTACATGTTCAAACACTTTCAAGCTCAAATCACAAGGAAGATAATATACCTCTGGACTGTAATTCCAATTACAAAATGTCAAGATATATATTTTAGGACCAGCGTCCAATACTCGATTCTTGATGATACAGACTAATGAAAACCCCCAAACTTTTTTGAGTTGACAGATCACATCAATGGGATCTGAGTTCCTATGATGGAAAACATTCACTTTGATTTATGGCTCTGAAAAACAGCAGAATTTAAAAAAGTCACAAGAAACCCCAAACACATCCCACTCACTTCCCCTCCTCATGAGACCCGGGGCTGAACATTTCCTGTAGGTGACATCCAGAGGAAGTCTGGAACATGCTGCTGCTGCTGTTGCGCTTTTAGCATATAGCACAAACAGGTATGTCCACAGGATATGCTGAAGGCCAGGCTATATTTACTATATAAAGATCTGCCATCTTGACTGTAATTTCCTGGCCGAAATAGGTCAGAAAAAAATGTGTCAAATAAGAGGCTCATGCAAATATGTTACTACTAGATGTGGTTGCTTGCTAGGGTGTCCTTATTTTGGTTACTAGAGCATTGCCTGGTGGTTGCTAGATAGTTGCTAGGGTGTTCCAGGTGGTTGCAAAATGGCTGCTTATGGCCCAAGTCTAAAGAGGCCATCCCAGGTCAATGCTAGGCAGGTTGAACATGTCTATGTGGTTGTAACAGTGCCTGTCCATTTTTTTAGCCATCCAAAGGATGTATCCCATTTGTTTTTTCATAGACATTTCATAAAATCCTTCATAAAAGAGTTCTGAGCCATGAGCCAAACCAAACAGCTCCAAAATGAATCACAACTTTACAAGCTTCGATTTGAAACAAAAAAGTATTTTAAAATCAGACAAAAAGGAAAAGCTACATGAATAATATATTTCATGATGGCATGAACTACAATTACATGAAGCAATGTAATTCACAAAATCCAAATCAAAAGCATTGGAAAAATATAAAAATATATGTATAAAATTGTTGACTGTTTAGAAACAATTTATTTAAATTTTATTGAGTTTTTAGATTGATTTATTGATTTTAAAATTTATACATAAGTAGTTTGAGAGTGCTGGAAGACTGACTCGATTGCGTCATGGGAGTGGGCAGTCACTGCAGAGCATGTTTGCCACACTTTGTTGGACACAATTTTCTGATTGGTAAAAGTTCTCTCTTCAGCAACGTGTAATTCTGAATGAGGAATTCTTCTAAGATTTAAAAAAGTGGAAACAACATGGACTAATGGCTTACTAACAGAAGCATCTACCATCAATTAACAATTTTGGAGCACAGTAAGTCTGTCTTTAAAGGATTATTAGTTATCGTTAAAAAATGTATTCGAATATGGAAAAAAAAAATAATGGCATAAATAATGGGTTTTTAAATTAAATGGGAACCCGACAATTACGCTCTATTCTGGTCCCTAGATATGTCTCGGGTCCCAAGTCAATGGGATTGTTTGCCCTTTTCATAGTCCACTAAACTAAAATTGTTCTAGTGATTAGAAAACGTCTAGGTTACGGATGCAACCTCTGTTCCCTGATGGAGGGAAGAGACGTTGTGTCGAAGCGACACTAGGGGAAAAGCGCCTTTTGCATCTCTGATCTATGAGAAAAGGCCAATGAGAAATTGGCAGACAGAATTTGCATGTCCCGCCCCCGAACATACGGGTATAAAGAAAGGGAAATGCATCTGTTTCATTCAGGATTTTTCTGAGGAGCTTACAATGGTTCGGCCGCAACAGTGGCTCGATTCAGCGACGTGGCCGGGAGGACACAACATCTCGTTCCCTCCACCAGGGAACAGAGGTTACATCCGTAACCTTGACATTCCCCGTCTGTCGCTCACTTTGACGTTTGTCAAAAAAGCGACACTAAGGGTCCAATTTAAATCACGCCATGTGCTGAGCCGTGTACGTGTACTGCTGACATAGGAGCGGGCAGGTATTTTACATGCCAAAGCGACCAGCTGTGTCAGACTGCATGAACCCCTCCCCAATGCCCCATAAATTCGTCAAAGCCTTCTGGTTCTTTACCCCTGACGGGGGAACAAGGCGACGTGCCAAGCATGGGAGCAGGCCGTGCCAGCCGTGCCTTTTCTCTCTCTATGTTTCTCGCATAGAGTTAAAGCGGCTGGGGCCATCTTAACACTATCATTTGCATCAGGGAAGGCGATCTTTCCCAGTTCCTATACTTTCAGGGGGAAAAGACCCTGTGGAGACCACACCTGCCCAGACTGGGGGAGATAAAGAGTGGTGAAATGCATCACATGTGCTTTTAGGTCAAATGTGGAAAGTGGCGCGGTGGTAGATCCTGCCTATTGGGAGGGACCAGGGGCCAGTGAGAACTGCCCAAGAGAGACACGGATCCGCTTGCAAGGGGACCATACCACGGAAAATACGCACATGGGGGAAGTCCTAGTAGGAGCCCGACCTGTGGAGCACCTATTCCAGTAGAGGGTAGCTTGAGTACCCGCATTGGATTTGGTCAACGAATTCCTCACCTGAATTCGCGGAACAGAGGGCTAGGGAGGAGTCAGTGGGAGCAGAGTTAGTTGGATCTCCTGGGATAAGAGCACACGATTTTACCTCAGCAGACGGAAAGGGCGCTAGGTGCAAGCGATCCAGCCCGGCAGTTTTACCAGTCAGCGTGTTACCGAGTTCTACCAGCTCGAACCTGAGAAAACATGGGACGAAACTGACTCAACCCTGAGATTGTAAAATCTCGCAAAGGTATTGGGTGTTGCCCAACCCACTGCTCTGCATATGTCTGCTAGGGAGGTGCCCCTGGCCAGTGCCCATGAGGACACAACACTTCTTGTCGAGTGTGCTCAGACCCGCAAGGGGGGGGGGGGGGGGTCACGGCCTGGGTGTGATAGGCCAATGTAATGGCGTCTACTACCTAGTGGGAAAACCTCTGTTTGGAGAAAGTGTTCCCTTTCCGCTGTCCGCCAAAGCCGACAAAGAGTTGCTCAGAACGTCTAAAGCTCTGTGTGCGGTCCAAGTACATACGCAAAGCATGTACCGGACACAGCAACGAGGGGGCTGGGCCTGCCTCCTCTCGGGGCAGCGCTTGCAGGTTCACGACCTGGTCCCTGAAGGGAGTGGTAGGAACCTTGGGCAAGTAGCCCGGTCGTGGTTTAGGATCACATGAGTGTCTACCAGACTGATCTCCAGGCAAGTGTCACTGACAGAGAACACTAGCAGGTCCCAAACCCTCTTGATGGAGGCGAGCGTGATCAGGAGGGCCGTCTTTAGGGAGAGGACCCTGAGTCCGACTGATTCTAGTGGCTCAAAGGGGGGTCTCTGAAGGCCAGAGAGGACCACTGAGAGATCCCAGGAGGGGAACAGGCTAGGCCGGGAAGGATTTAACCTCCGGGCGCCTCTTAGAAACCTGATAATTAAGTCGTGCTAACCCAAAGACTTGCCGTCTACTGTGTCGTGGTGGGCCGCGATAGCGGCTACATACACCTTCAATGTGGAGGGGGACAGCCTCCCCTCCAACCTCTCCTGCAGGAATGAGAGCACTGACCTAACTGCGCACTTCTGTGGGTCTTCAGCCCGGAAAGAACACCAATTCGTGAACAAGCGCCACATCAGGGCATAAAGTTGCCTGGTAGAGTTGTCTTGGTTGATGGTGTCTACGACGGCAGGTGGTAGATCAGCTAGATCTTCCGCATCCTGTCCAGGGGCCAGACATGGAGGTTCCAGAGGTCTGGGTGCGGGTGCCAGAGCGTGCCCTGTCCCTGAGAAAGAAGGTTCTTCCTAAGGGGAATTCACCAGGGAGGGGCTGTCGCAAGGAGTACGAGATCCGAGAACCAAGTCCGAGTGGGCCAATAAGGGGCCACTAGAGTGACTTGTTCCTCGTCCTCCCTGACCTTGCACAGCACCTGTGCAAGAAGGCTCACTGGGGGAAATGTGTACTTGCGCAGTCCCATGGGCCAGCTGTGTGCCAGCGCGTCTGCCCTGAGGGGAGCCTCCATTCGGGTGTACCAGAGAGGGCAATGGGAGGTCTCTCAGGAGGCGAACAGGTCCACCTGAGCCTTGCTGAACCATTCCCAAATCAGCTGGGCCGACTGGGGGTGAAGCCTCCACTCTCCGCTGGGCAAGCGTTGTCGTGATAGCGCGTCCGCCACCACGTTGAGGCTACCCGGGATGTGCACACAGTGACTTGAGTCGACGGGCGAGTTGTGACATGTGGCGGGAGCGTATGCCGCATTGGCGTTTGATCGAATCAAGACGTGTTTGCCCTGAACTAGCGGGAGAAACCTCTGCAGGGCAAAAAGCGCAGGCCCGAGGAACCAATCATCCAGCCGCGAATGCTGTGGGGAGGGTGGAGGGTTCCAGTCCAGCACCACGCTGACGGCAGCCCAGGCAATCATGTCGGACATCGGCAGCCTCAGACTGGGTGTGCTGGCCTGAAGTTGGCAGCCCAGTGGAGTCATCCGCGTCAGATGCCGGACTGCTCTCCGATGCAGCAGTGAGCTCATCCGGCTCGGGGGGCTCAAGAGGATAGGCAGGCTGGCTGTGAGGCGAGCCGCTATTGCCTCCAACTCGGACGGAAGTCAACAAGTGTGCTGGGGGGCGGGTGGTTCGCGGGGGCGTACCCGGTGAAACTGAGCCCGCTGCCATCCCTAGAGTGCTGGGGGGGTGGCTGGAGTGCTGTTCCTTCTGTTGAAGGAAAGCCACAACTGCAACGTTGCCATGGTCATGTTCTCGCAGTGAGAACATGAACCATCCACAAACGCTGCCTCGGTGTGATCGCTACCCAGACACACGAAACAGCGCCTGTGGCCGTCAGGAGCAGAGAGCACTCTACTGCATCCAGGAACTACACAGGGGCGGAAGGGCATCTTTATAAAAACGCATCCTGAAAAGGACGTTCAACGCCAGCTGTGTATATGCTCTTTTAGAGGAAATAACTCTTTTAGAGAAATAAACTCTTTTAACTGCGCTGTCGAAGCGACCAGGGGCAAAGCTTCACTGCCATGCAGAGAAGGGAGAAAGCCGCTGATATGCGCTGTAGATCCAACAGAAATCGCTCAGAAAATAGCTCGCAGCATTCACAACCAATCGGCTCCAAATAAATTTTCTGAATGAAACAGATGCATTTCCCTCCCTTTATACCCGTATGTCTGGGGGCGGGACATGCAAATTCTGTCTGCCAATTTCTCATTCGCCTTTTCTCATAGATTAGAGATGCAAAAGGCACCCTAGAGAGACCCCTAGTGTCGCTTCTTCGACACAACGTCAAAGAGAGCAACAAGCGGGGAACTATTAGTAAACCGCTCCACAACAAGCTGAATGATTTGCGGCCATAATACAAATGGTATGGGATGATTTGCGTTTCAACCTATAATACTTAGGGTTAAGGGTTTTGTTAAAATCTTAGCAAGTACCACTAATTCCAAACATTAAGCTGAAATGCAAAGCATGGAATAGAAATCTATATAGACCCGTAACCCCAAGCCTGTAGCTAATACATTTAGTTCAGTGTCTTTCAGTCTGCGAAAGGACATCCAGCTGTATGTAATTTTGGTAGAGCAAATTCAATATGTGTCAGATGATGTGGAACAAGGAGAATGTCTGTTTGAGCATTGGTTTGTCTGTCAAAGCAGGAACTGGGAGGTGTTCAGTGCTGACCTTGAAGGGCAAGGACTTCCCAGTGCCCCAAAACAACAGCATGGGCGGCAGCTGACACAGAGACTATAAGTTCTGTCTGTTCGCCTGCTCTGGAAAACTTGATGACCCCCACACACAAACAACTGCCCCTGCACTGCAAGAACTAATTTTCTAACAAATGTTCTTATTTTTTTTTTTTTTTTGGTCTTGTTTTCTAATGAAAATATCAAAATATCCTTAAAACATTTATTGAAAAAGCTAAATTAAATACCATTTTTTACAGTTTCCAGACTACAAACAGACTACAAAACAGGGTAGTGAGGAAGTTCACAGCAGGAATAGAACATGCCGCAGCCACCTTCCCTCGATACGATCATACAGGAATGTAGCGATGGATTATGCAAACAGACATGTTTGGGAGGTGACGTCAGATCAGAACCAGGAGAGTGGGTGGTACCAACTACTGCCAGTGCTGTTCATGTTACACATACAAATACACAGTAAAGGTATTTCTATTTCTGCTCATAAACTGATTTTTCTCAAAGAAAATAAAGCCCCCTTTTAGGACCCCACAAATCTCATTACCATAATTAAATTTATATATAATTAAATATGTATACACAATTGTAGTATTTGTGGTATTACCTTTAATTTTTTTCTTTTTTAAATAAACAAACAAATAAACAATATAACATTAATGTAATTAATGTAATGATAATCTAATGACTTTAACTGTTGAGAATAATAATAATAGCAAAACAAAAAAAAAAAGTAAACTGTCCATGGCATGTAATGAGAATTTTAGGGGAAAATGTGCTTAAAGAAATGTTCTTGGTTCAATACAAGTTAAGCTCAATCAACAGCATCTGTGGCAAAATGTTACTTACCACAAAAATGTATTTAAACTCGTTTCACATTTTCAAAAAAATTAATAAATGCAAAAATCGAGGTTACAGCGAGGCACTTACAATGGAAGTGAATGGGGCAATTTTTGAACGTTAAAATACTTAGTGTTTCAAAATTATAGCCACAAGACAGGATATGCTTAAACATTATTTTAGCATGATAAAATTGCTTAAAAATGTTTCTGTGTAAAGTGATAGCCAATTTTACAACGGACTTCAGAGGATGAACTGATGCCTACTCCAACCTGCTTCACCTCGGTCTATTTATGGACTACGATCTTGAAATGGAATGCATATAACTATTGCCAACAAAAGCCTTCATCAGCCAATTAACAAGGACAATTGCATCTATGTGAACTTCTGCCATTAATCAAGGATGGACTTCAAAGACATTGGTCATTAATCTTGCAGTACAAACACAATCAATGTTTAAACACTGACCCTTAACACTTTATAAGTTTAATAATTTTAAACCATGATTTTAACTATACATAATAATATTTACATTAAATTCATGATGTTAGCCAGAGGGGAACTGGCCCCCACAATGAGTCTGGTTTCTCCCAAGGTTATTTTTCTTCATTAATCAACATCTTATGGAGTTTTGTGTTCCTTGCCACAGTCGCCTTCAGCTTGCTCACTGGGGTTATTAATACAATTATTATTTAATTATTTGTAAACACGATAAAGAATAATATTTTATCTAATTACACAATGATGATTCATCGACTTTATAGACATTACGGTTTTATCATCTGTTAATGCTGATCTTCTGTAAAGCTACTTTGAAACGATGTGTGTTGTGAAAGGCGCTATACAAATAAAATTGACTTGACTTGACAACTTAGTTACCATGACGATGTAATAAACCCTAAAACACTCAAATGACTGAAAAAACGACAATTTAAACATCTATACAGCTCAAATAATACACAAGTTTTTACAGAAGAATTAATGTAAGTCCTTTATAAAACATTATAAGCTTCACATTTCTGTGTTTAACCCTCCAAAACTGGCCCCATTCATTTTCACTGTCCCCATTCACTTCCATTGTAAGTGCCTCAATTTTTGCTTTTTATTTTAAAGAAAATGAGGAATGAGTCTAAATAAATTTTTTGTGGTAATCAAAATTATGCCACAAATGCTGTTGATTGAGCTTAACTTGTATTGAACCAGAACATTCATTTAATTGTCATGAATGCATTAAACCACAAATTATTATTTTTTTTAATCTCAGTCATCCTTTTATTACAAAAAATAATGACATAAATAATTAAATAAAGATGGGAAAGTAGTATAAATACATGATGGTAAATACAGACTACTCTCTCAAAAAGGTCAACAAAAGCATCAGCAAACTTACTACGTCAGTTCTCAACTGTTGCAACAAAGGCTGTAACTGCCCAGGGTGTTTGCCTTGTGTATTTGAATATCATTTACATGATATCCAAAACGTGTACTTACCTGCACTACTTTAAAAACAACTGAACCCCCATGGGAATCACATGGAAAACTAGCACATTATTACTGATAATTTTGGTTATTAGTTATATTTCCTTGAAATGATTTGAATTTAAACAGAAAAGGTTGAAGAACATAAAAAACAAATTGAAAAAATGAGGGGAAAAAATTATACAATGAATATGAACAGAATTAGGAATTCATGCTTCTATGAAATCTTTAAAGAAGTCTTGTTCTGAAATGCATTTGCTTCAGCGTTCATAAGTACTAAAACCATTTTTAGGCCAAAGGGAAATGGGACAAGGTGTCTTCCTGAATCCAATAAAATGTGAAAAGGTGAGTTAAACAAATCAGGTATTAGCCAACCAAAACTATGCAATGACAAACATTTTCAAGCCAACATTGAGGCAGCAACATTTCTTTCACCTGAAAACACCTTGCTTGAAGAATCCTGAAATCCACAGCTGCTTAAAATATCTCTCAGCATTAGGATGTCAGTAATGTATGTTATGATGTTAGTAATGTCAGATGACAGCAATTCAGTCTGCTAAATGGCCATCATTGTCCAGCAGCAGCCTGTTTAAGTGGAAAGAATTTTTCGATGGGACAACTAGTCCTCTCAGTACAGGCTGTCCGTGTGCTGTCCAGCTGATTAGTGCATGTCTGCTGAATGTCCAACTTCGTCTACCTGACTTCTTTTACTCTTTTATTTATGTGGGGAAATTTAACGTAAGACCTCAAGACTACTCTCGTGATTTACAACTGCTTGTGATTAATAGTGTTTTCTGTAAACACTTTTACTATAGTGCATGACTTGTAAGGCGATACATTTTAACTAGAGATGCACCGATTGCAATTTTCTTGGCCGATTCCAATTTTCGATTTTTTTTCCAAGTGTGACCTGCCGATACCGATTTTTCCGATTCCAGTTTTCTTTCTAAGAACTATTGACCGCATATACAAATAAAATCTACCTTTCTTCAATGCAAAATTACATTTTCATGATAAAATAAATTATTAAACATTACAATTTCCCCAAAAGTTACAGGATATTCTCTGACTTCTGATATATAAAGTGCTCTGTGATTGGAAAGAGGTAGAAATAACAATTAACTGCAAATTAGTTTCTTTATATAACAAAACAGATGTCATTTTCCACTATTTTTAGAAATTGATTTTTTTCTATTTTGTACTCATCTAACAAAACAATTCCAAATATTACAAGCCTATGAACAAAACTGAAGTGTCCAATACACTCAACATTGACATTAAGCTTACGTTAGATACCAAATATCAGAGGTAAAACTGATTGCTGCTTCGGGATCGGCTTGTCATCACTCACCCCTGTTTTTCCCGGGAGTCTCCCGTATTTCACACCCATCACCCACCCCCCACCCGTTTTGTTATTTCTCCGGGAAACTCACGTAATTTGTATGGCCCAAACCACGTTATATGAATAATCACATCAATATATTATTCTAAGGTTGTCCAGTTGCCAGATCTTGTATGAAACGCATCCTACTCACACAATCGACGCACCATACACATTTCTAATAATTTGTGACCTCAACCTGGCTACCAAAACCCAGCTGCTCTGTTGAAATCTGCGCAGGCAGTAGATGCGAGAAGTTGAATCAAGCAACACCGGTAGATGGGAGGAGACTCAGCAGGTGCTCCGGTGGAAAAAAAAAAAAAAATATAAATATATAATTTAAAATTTAAAATATATAATTTTCCTCATAATTCCTTTGGTCTTTTCCCTTCTCATACCAAGGAAAGATAGGAGAGGATGCTGACTTCTGGCTGGCTCTGAGCTCTGGCTAGCTTTAGCCGCTTAACTTTTTTAGCTTCTTTTTTTAAAAGGGGTATTTTCAGCTGGGTGAGTGTCTAATTAGGTTTGTTGTTCCGAACGTTATCGTGGTGGTTCCCCCACGGTTTACTTTAGACTTACAAATATTACAAATTGCGAACTTCATGTATTTTTCACTCACAGTGAAGATCTTCCACGCCAATGTCATGTTTACATGTGGCTATGGTGTTATTGCCTGCGCTGCTGGCAACAAAACGGACCGGCTCGGAATCGGAAAGACGTGAGACTGACTGGCCTGTCACCGGTCAGGGCCGAGCATCCGGAAAACCGGCTGATTCCAGTCCCTGGCCGGTCGATCAGTGCATCTCTAATTTTAACGTTTGCATTACATAACCAACTTCATTCACAAGCTTGTTCGAACATGAATTTATTAGAACAGAATTCAAATTAGAATTAATTTGAACAGTTGCTCAATTGATAGAACGTTGCACTTGCGATGCAAAGGAACAGGTTACGAGTCCTGAAGAGTGTGAGAGTCAAGACCTGAGACGAAAGTGTCAAGGAACCACCACAAAATTGTTTTTGCGTTTTTCATCTCACTATTGGTTAGGTTTAGGTTGAGGGTAGGGAGATAGTCATAGAGAGATAGATGATTTCAAACACAATACAGTATTAACCTTAAAAACCTCATCATTGTTTCGGCTCACATTTTCGGTTAGCTTTAGGATTAAGGTTTAGGGTAAGGAGGAAGGTTTTGTTGATTTAAAATTTGATAGAGCATTACCCTCAAAACCCTCAACTCTTTTGGAGACCATTTAATTTGCTTTTAGCACCACACAGTGGACATTTCACCTCGGAGCTGCAACGATATTTAAAAGGAGCCAAAAAATAAAATTTTGCAAGTGTCACCACAGTCACATAAATTTCTTTTAATTGTCATTGTCACGGTCACCTTGTCAGGTTGAGGTTCTGCCTGACTGGACTGTGGCAGTATCTGCCCACCTTTGTGTTTCGTATCCGTGCCTTGTGTGGGCACGGGTCCGGCGTTGGTTATCGCAGTGCGCAAGTTGCCGCCGTGTGCCCTCTGGTGATATCACAGTCATGGCACCTTGCCATGTTGTGTGTTCGCCTGTGGCGGACCGTGACATCATCGTCTCCTGTCTGTCTTGTGTTTTATGTTTGCACTTTGTGTAGGCACACAGTTCAGGTGGTGGTTATCACAGTCATCATCATCATCGTTCCCTGTCTGTTTTGTCAAAGCATGTTTACGTTTTGTCCTCATGTGTTAAGGTGTCGCTGGCATGCTGAATCAGCATTTCCATGGGAACGCTGATCATTACTACCGTCAGCTGTGAGCGACATCTGCCTCTTATTTGGTTCTCTTATTTAAACCCCCACATGTGTCACGTCCGATGCCGGATCACTGTCTTCTGTGGTGTATTGTGGTGTTACTGTGACTGTGGTGATAGTTGTCTTGTCAACATTCCTCTCTTGTGCAGTTAGAGCTGGCTCGTGTATCTGTAGGATCAGCCATCATCTGTCTGTGGGCAGCACTGGAAGCGCCTTTCAGTTATTAACATTTTGTGTTTCATCAATAAATCCTATTGACTGCATTCCTCTGGTTTTGAGTCCTGTCTTCGCACATACGTGACAGACATTGCTAATATACAAGTCCATCATTCTATTAAGTTACAGAAGTGTTAGTTCCTCCAAGCGTCAACTGTTTTTCTGTTTCAAATGCTTTCCAAAACATAGTGAGCATCCTCCAGATGCAGCATTTTAAGACATCATAGGCGCAATGCCGATGCAAAGGCTGTTCCAAATTTAGGTATCTTAATTATGCTGCCTCTTAAGACATGTCATTTTGGCCAATTAATATGACAAAAAAACGACTATTTTACCCAAAATGTGTGCATGCAGTGCATAATTATGCTCATTAGAGCAGTGGTTCCCAAACTTTTTACAATAGCGTACTCCTCCAGACATCCTTTTGCGTGTCCCCTCTCTAATGCATAGATAACATTCACACAAGGTATTTTGATATGTATATTTAACATAATCATCTTTGTAAAACAACTCCCAGTGTTTATTCTTAAAAACTGGATTATGTATGCATAGTACTCACATCTGACAACCTGCTCTATAGATATAGCATCAGGATCAGAATACAAACCAGTCACTTCAGAGAAAACCATCTTAAACCAGCATTTGTTAGTTAGTTTGTTTCCCAGCCTGGCTACGATGAAGAGGCTACTTTATTTTGCAGCTTTTAGAGGGGTTTTGGTCACCTGTCAGCTAGTCAGGCTGTGAGACCTGCCGACAACCAGATCAACTAGAGTAAAACCTGTTTGATCAGCAAAACATCTTTGGCTAAACCAGCTGTTTTTTTCCAGCAGGTATTTCAGCCACTAAGTGTGCTGTCCCGCTGGATGTATGACGTATGATGTATGATGCATTTTTGGTCTTGTATTGTGTGGGCAGAACGGTTTTGGATTCAAGACCTCAAGGAGCATTAACCTTCAGTTATAGTGTGTCTGCTTTTCCAGTTATTTTGATATGAGCAGTTCCTGTGCAGCTCAATGTAAGACAGGGCTACTCTATGTGGAAGACAATAAGGAAATGACCTAGCATGTGTGCATCTGAGGACACACAGATATGGATTCTCCCATTGACACTGAGAGAGAGAGGAAAATAGTATGAGAACTAGAGAGATTACATCATGGCAAAGTTAGGTAGGAGGATGGAGAAGTCCTGTAATGCAACACTGTAGATAAATATGAGACAGCTGTATTTATGAGATGTAACACTGAGGGCCTTCCCCAGCTTTTGTGCAGGATGTATTATCTGCACTGGCAAACCGGAAAGCAATAGTCCCCAACATTCAGGCACCAAAGCAGGATGTGGGGATAAAGAGCCACACATCCAACAGTGGTCCACAGTTTACAATAATGCAGCAACTGGTTACCAACAAGCCAATATGGGATAAAAGAAGGGCAGTAAACAGTTTCTGCCCTCTTATAGGGAAAGTTGTGTAGACAGCTGTCCAAAACCGAATAATGACAGAGGCAGTGTCTCTGTGGTGTCTTTAAACCCTATTGTGCACAGCTTCTTTAGTTAAATTAGGATGAATACAGGTAAAGTGGGACACTATCTGATAATTTTTCATTGTTTTAAAATATGATGGCAAATGGCTTAGCCCCTCACACACTACTATTTTAAATTGCTAAGATTTTTTTCTTTTTAATGAAGAAATAATTAATACAAAAACTTACATTTTGGCTGTTTCATTAATTGTTTTGAATATTATAATGATTTTACTGCTTACATAAGCTGTAGCTGAAAAGCCTTTAAAAAGCAGTTTTTAAAAAAGAATCTGTAATTACATGAATTACAATATTTGTAGTCCAAAACAATGTTTGTTTGTTTTTTGCGTGCCTTTTACATTTAGCCATTTTAATTAGTTGTTTTGTATTTTAGAATGGTTTTACTGCTTAAATTTAGCTTTAAATAAAATTATATATTCACAATATTTGTTAGCAAAAACAATGTTTCAAGATGAATAAAGGTAAAGTGGGATGCTTTCAGGTAAAAACATCGGCATTTCAAGATTGCGTTAAATCACTTACATATCTCCGCAGTTTTTTCTCGGGTGGTGACTTTCTAAGCCACCCTTGACAGATGATTTCCCCTCCACTCATTTTCCGAAAAAAATAAAATAAAATAAATAAATCACCGCAGTAATATCACTTTGAACTCCTTAGATGATGCCTTTCCATCTGGGTTAAACGCGTGTGAAGCTGTAATTTGGATGTAAGGCGCACTTTGCTGCAGCGGTCCGGTGCGTCATTTAGTGATGATGCGAGCAGCGCGCGGTAAACTCACTGTAAACACTACACGCGTCGGGAAACGGCTGACGAGAGATGAGGAGGGGTAAACGCTTGAGTTGTACGGTGATGTAGGAAGTGCTGTTGGGTGTCTGCTGTTTGTTTTCGCACTCACACACACACACACCACGCCCACTGAAATGAAGGGACGGGACTCTCTCTCTCTCTCTCTCTCTCTCTCTGTGTGTGTGTGTGTGTGTGTGTGTGTGTGTGTGTACATGAGTGAACAAAGTAACAATGAACCTCACGCGTGTAATTCACTGCCGTGAGACCAGCAAGTTAAACTCACGCATATGATGTATGTACTTAGAATACACTACCTTTTAACTCTATATAAAGTTTGGAAAAGTATATTCAAGGAAATGGAAAAGGATATGTGTGTGAGAGAGAGACAGAGTAAATTCATATTTTGTAATCTTTTAATAGAAAACTTTCAGGGAGTGTCTAATGTTTCTCATTTATTGTAGTAATCATCCTGAGTTTTTTTTTTTTTCCAGAGTTTATTACTTTAGACAAATGGCGACACCTACTGGACAAATTTGGGTAATGCAATTTTCACAAAAAAATAAATAAATAAAATATAGCTGCAAGCAGCAATGCGATTCCTCCTCAAAATGGCAAATCATTTAAAATTGATCAATAGAGGGTTGGGGTTAAACCCTCCCAATGAAAAAATCCAAAAAACATGTCTTTCTGTCTGAATCCTAAACTAAACATTTTCAGTGTACAGGAAAATCCATCATGCCGGACCTTATGGATACTGGAGGGTTTTTTGTTTACAATGAGAAATGAGCTATGTTCACCAGGTTTCAGAAGAACTAAATAAATGGGGCGGAAATACAATCACTTTGAAAAAATGATATTTGGGCATGGCCTGTAGCGCCCCCTAAGGGCGAATGTGAGCCATTCTTGGTTTGTAGGTTCCTGTTGGCCTGTAGTATCAATGTACCAAATTAGAGAGTTTTTGACAAAAAAATGTGCAATTTGGGCATGTCCTGTAGCGCCCCCAATGGGCGAATGTGAGCCATTCTTGGTTTGTGGATTTCTGTTGGCCTGTAGTGTCAATATACCAAATTAGAACATTTTTGACCATAAAATGGGAATTTTGGGCATAGCCTGTAGCGCCCCCTAATGGCGAATATGGGCAATTCTTTGTTTGTGGGTTCCTGTTGGCCTGTAGTATCAATGTACCAAATTAGAACATTTTTGACCAGCAAATGGGAATTTAAGGCGTGGCCTGTAGCGCCCCCTAAGGGCGAATGTGGGCCATTCTTGGTTTGTGGATTCCTGTTAGCCTGTAGTGTCAATATACCAAATTAGAACATTTTTGACCATAAAATGGGAATTTTGGGCATAGCCTGTAGCGCCCCCTAATGGCGAATATGGGCAATTATTGGTTTGTGGGTTCCTGTTGGCCTGTAGTATCAATGTACCAAATTAGAACATTTTTGACCAGAAAATGGGAGTTTTGGGCATGGCCTGTAGCGCCCCCTAAGAGAGAATGTGGGATATTCTTGGTTTGGGGGTTCTTGTTGGCAAAATTTAGAAAAATTTTGACCAGTAACTTTTTTTAGATATTGGGGCTCAAGACACCTATAATATCACTTCAGAAGGCATGGATTAAACCACTGGAGTGGTATGGATTACTTTTATGCTGCATTTATGTGATTTTTGTAGCTTCTGAGTTCTGATCACAATTCAAGTGCATTGAAAGGTCCAACAGGGTTGAGATATTCTTCTAAAAAGCTTAATTTGTGTTCACCAGAAGAAAGAAAATAATACACATCTGGGATGGAATGAGGGCAAGTAAATGATGAGAGAAATTTATTTTGGGGGTAAATACCATTTGTACTTTTTATTTACTTGGAATGTCAATGTTCAGGACGAAAGCTCAATTGTTACTGTCTCTTTAAGGCACTGTGCTGTGCATTCAAGGCACAGTTTGTGCAGTTTGTTTCATTGAGTTTAATCTTTTGAGAACTGTGAAGTCTCATTATTTATTGCGTGAATGTTCAAACAGGAAAGTGTTAACACATTCAACAGACAAACCTTCGTGAAGATGCGAGTAAAAATGAGATCGCCTCACGGAGCGCGTGCTGTACGTCAGACACAACGCAGATAAAACATCATTCTCGGAAGTGTTGATACTAGATTTAGATTCCCGATTTCTTCATCAGCTGTTTACGTTCACTTGAGACAAAACATACTCCACAATATATCATAAAATTTGATGTTTTGTTGTATGAAATTGTCCGTTCAAACGCAAAAAGAAGCGAAAGCGATCTCGCATCGGGGTGCGTGCGTTAGACGCGACTCACTGTTTAACACAAACTGCCCTAAAACATTTACCCTGTTTATTTTCGTTATTTTACAAAAGCTCAAGGTTTTGTTGTATTGTAAGTGTACACAAATAACAGTAGACCTTTTATAGTTTGTAATGATCTCTTCCATGTATCTGAATGGGCAAAAATGACGCAGTATTTTGTTTAAGTTTTTTCCGCTGTTTAGAACAATGCATCTGAAAGGACATTACAGCGCCATTGTTGACCCCCGTAATAATGCCAGAATTCAATAATGGTTCCCGATTTCAGATTCCTCGCAAACATTTATTTGAGTTGTAATGCCATTTGTTGAGTTGAATAGTGTAAAATCGCTTGAATATTCAAACTGGGAAGCAGAAAAACATCTCACTGACCTTTGTGCAGTAACTCTCATCGGGGCTCGTGCGTTAGACGCGACGCATCTCGCGGTTTCACACAAAACTGCTCACAAACATTTATTTGAGGCCAATTTGGGAATGGCCTTTAGCGCCCCCTAAGGGCGAATGTGAGACATTCTTGGTTTGTGGATTTCTGTTGGCCTGTAGTGTCAATATACCAAATTAGAACATTTTTGACCATAAAATGGGAATTTTGGGCATAGCCTGTAGCGCCCCTAATGGCGAATATGGGAAATTCTTTGTTTGTGGGTTCCTGTTGGCCTGTAGTATCAATGTACCAAATTAGAACATTTTTGACCAGCAATTGGGAATTTAGGGCGTGGCCTGTAGCGCCCCCTAAGGGCGAATGTGGGCCATTCTTGGTTTGTGGATTCCTGTTGGTCTGTAGTATCAATATACAAAATTAGAACATTTTTGACCAGAAAATGGGAATTTTGGGCATGGCCTGTAGCGCCCCCTAAGGGAGAATGTGGGATATTCTTTACGCAGTACTTCAGAGTGATGTCATCTTGAAGTATATATATATAGGTCTGTTTCTAACCCACACCTATAATATGACTTCTGAAGGCATGGATTAAACCACTGGAGTGGTATGGATTACTTTTATGCTGCATTTATGTGATTTTTGTAGCTTCTGAGTTCTGATCACCATTCAAGTCATTGAAAGGTCCAACAGGGTTGAGATAATCTTCTAAAAAGCTTCATTTGTGTTCACCAGAAGAAAGAAAATAATACACATCTGGGATGGAATGAGGGTGAGTATACGATGAGAGAAATTTATTTTGGGGGTAAAAACCATTTGTAGGCCTACTTTTTATTTACATGGAAAATTGTTACTGTCTCTTTAAGAGGATTTTAAACGCATTTCATTCAAGGCACAGTCTGTGCGGCTTGTTTCATTGAGTTTAATCTTTTGAGAACTGTGAAGTCTCATTATTTTCGTGCTGTTACATCTGTATTCATTTCAGAGATTAATTGATTGAGATTGTGAAACTACATACAACCGACAAACCTCCATGAAGATGCGAGTAAAAATGAGATGCCTCGCGCTGTCAGACACAACGCTGATAATCATTCTCGGAAGTGTTGATACTAGATTTAGATTCGCGATGTCTTCGTCAACTGTTTATGTTCACTTGAGACAAAACAGACAATATATCATGTATGGTTGTATGAAAGTGTCCGTTCAAACGCAAGAAGAAGCGAATGCGATCTCTCATCGGGGCTCGTGAGTTAGACGTGACGCTGCTCCCTGTTTCACACAAATATTTATTTGAGTTGTTTTGCCATTTGTTGAGTTGAATGGTGTAAAATCGCTTGAAAGTTCAAACAGGAAAGTGTTATAAACACATACAACAGACAAACATTGCTCGCATTGAAGATGCGAGTAAAAATGAGATCGCCTCACGGAGCTCGTGCTGTCAGAGAACACGCAGATGAAACATCATTCTCGGAAGTATTGATACTTTAGGATCGATCCGTCCATCCCTTCTTTCTTTAGACATATGTTTCATGTTTGTGTGATAAGTGTTCGCGGAGTTTCACTTGATTTTTCTGACGTGTATCAGACAGATTATCGCAAAGACAGATTCGGTTTACCCTGTTTATTTTCGTTATTTTACAAAAGCTCAAGGTTTTGTTGTTATTGTAAGTGTACACAAATAAAAGTAGACCTTTTACAGTTTGTAATGATCTCTTCCATGTATCTGAATGGGCAAAAATGACGCAGTATTTTGTTTAAGTTTTTTCCGCTGTTTAGAACAATGCATCTGAAAGGACATTACAGCGCCATTGTTGACCCCCGTAATAATGCCAGAATTCAATAATGATTCCCGATTTCAAACTCCTCGCAAAGATTTATTTGAGTTGTAATGCCATTTGTTGAGTTGAATAGTGTAAAATCGCTTGAATATTCAAACTGGGAAGTAGTAAAACATCTCACTGACCTTATTTGTGCAGTAACTCTCATCGGGGCTCGTGCGTTAGACGCGACGCATCTCGCGGTTTCACACAAAACTGCTCACAAACATTTATTTGAGTTGTTTTGCCATTTGTTGAGTTGAATAGTGTAAAATCGCTTGAATATTCAAACTGGGAAGCAGTAAAATACATCTCACTGACCTTGTGCAGTAACTCTCATCGGGGCTCGTGCGTTAGACGCGACGATTATCGCTGTTTCACACAAACTGCTCGAAAACATTTATATGAGTTGTTTTAACATTTGTTGAGATGAATAGTATAAAATCGCGTGAATGTTCCAAATGTCAAGCATTAAACACACACAATTGACATACCTTTGTGCAAACGCAGGCAAAATTCTTCTGGCTGAGAAAGTCGGGAGCTCCACCCACTAGTAGACAGAATTGCTCCATTAGAGAGATTTCTCCAGTAAAAGTGCATTTGGTAGACAGAGTTACACCAGCAGAGGGAGCCTCTTTGCTCAGCCAATGTAAGTGAATGGGATTTTACTTGTAGACCGTATTGATCCAGTAGAGGGGGCATTTTTGCTCAGCCATTGTAAATCAATGGGATTTTTTACATTTTTGATCGTCATTTATATAAAAAGCTTAAGTCGCATCAGGTAAAAAAAGACATAGCAGCAAACTTCAGAACAGTCCCCAGGTCTGTGGCAAGTTGGGTACTTATAGCATTAAAGCTCTTAGAGGTGAGGTTGTTGAAATTTTAGTAAGTAAAATAGTATTATTAATAATAATAATAATAAATGTATGTAACATAACAATATGTTGGCTTTCTCAAGCCAACATAGTTATGTCATCTTGAAGCATGTTAGGTTTGAAAAACCATCAATCAAATTTACATTTGGTTTATTGACACTAATATATTGAAGCAATGTGGTCATTTACATAAACACGCACCTTTCAGCCATTTTGTATTGTATTCATTTTTGCGAAGTAACAAATTGAAAGACATCAATTCTACACATGGGTACCAAATGTCAAGTCAATTGGATCTACGGTTCAAGAGAGAAGACTTTTGTAGGTTTTGGCAAATTTTCACTGTACAGGACAATCCATTAGGGCAGAAGTTATGGGTCCTTGAGGCTTTTTTGTTCCCAATGAGAAATGAGGCAAGTATACCAAGTTTTAGAATATTTGGAAAATTGGGGTGAAAGTGCCATCATTTTGAAAATGTGACATTTGGGCGTGGCCTGTAGCGAACCGCTAAGGGCGAATGTCGGCAATTCTTTGCACAGTACTTCAAAGGGATGTTATCTTGAAGCATGTCAGGTTTAAAATCCCTCAGTCAAAATTACATTTGATTTATTGACTTATATATTGATTAAATGTGGACATTTACATAAACACGCCCCTTTCAGCCATTTTTAATCGTACCTTATGGGTCCTTGAGGCTTTTTTGTTCCCAATGAAAAATGAGGCAAGTATACCAAGTTTTAGAATATTTGGAAAATTGGGGTGAAAATGCCATCATTTTGAAAATGTGACATTTGGGCGTGGCCTGTAGCGAACTGCTAAGGGCGAATGTGGGCAATTCTTTGCACAGTACTTCAAAGGGATGTTATCTTGAAGAATGTTAGGTTTGAAAAACCCTGGGTCAAAATTACATTTGATATATTGACATATATATTGATTAAATGTGGACATTTACATAAACACGCCCCTTTCAGCCATTTTATATCGTATTCATTTTTGCTAAGTAACGTTTTCAAAGGCATCAATTCTACACATGCGTACCAAATTTCAAGTATATTGGAGCTACGGTTCAGGAGAAGAAGAGTTTTGTAGGTTTTGGCAAATTTTCACTGTACAGGAAAATCCATTAGGGCAGAAGTTATGGGTCCTTGAGGCTTTTTTGTTCCCCATGAGAAATGAGGCATGTACACCAGGTTTGAGAATAATTGGACAAATGGCTTGGAAATGCCATGACTTTGAAAATATTTTTTTGGGGCGTGGCCTGTAGCGCCACCTATGGGCGAATGTGGGCCATTCTTGGTTTGGGGGTACCCGTTGGCATGGAGTATCAATGTGCCAATTTAGAAAATTTTTGACCAGTGACTTTTTGACATATTGGGGCTCAAGGAGAATAATAATAATAATAATAATAATAATAATAATAATAAAACTGTCAATAACAATAGATTCCCTCCTATCGGAGGAATCTAATAATAATAATAATAATAATAATAATAAAACTGTCAATAACAATAGATTCCCTCCTATCGGAGGAATCTAATAATAATAATAATAATAATAATAAAACTGTCAATAACAATAGATTCCCTCCCATCGGAGGAATCTAATAATAATAATAATAATAATAATAATAATAATAATAATAAAACTGTCAATAACAATAGATTCCCTCCTATCGGAGGAATCTAATAATAATAATAATAATAATAAATATAGCTGCAAGCAGCAATGCGATTCCTCCTCAAAATGGCAAATCATTTAAAATTGATCAGTAGAGGGTTGGGGTTAAACCCTCCCAATGAAGGAATCCAAAAAACATGTCTTTCTGTCTGAATCCTAAACTAAACATTTTCAGTGTACAGGAAAATCCATCATACCGGACCTTATGGATACTGGAGGGTTTTTTTTTACAATGAGAAATGAGCTATGTTCACCAGGTTTCAGAAGAACTAAATAAATGAGGCGGAAATACAATCACTTTGAAAAAATGATATTTGGGCATGGCCTGTAGCGCCCCCTAAGGGCAAATGTGAGCCATTCTTGGTTTGTAGGTTCCTGTTGGCCTGTAGTATCAATGTACCAAATTAGAGAGTTTTTGACAAAAAAATGTGCAATTTGGGCATGTCCTGTAGCGCCCCCAACGGGCGAATGTGAGCCATTCTTGGTTTGTGGATTTCTGTTGGCCTGTAGTATCAATGTACCAAATTAGAACATTTTTGACCAGAAAATGGGAATTTAGGGCGTGGCCTGTAGCGCACCCTAAGGGCGAATGTGGGCCATTCTTGGTTTGTGGATTCCCAATGGCCTGTAGTGTCAATATACCAAATTAGAACATTTTTGACCATAAAATGGGAATTTTGGGCATAGCCTGTAGCGCCCCCTAATGGCGAATATGGGCAATTATTGGTTTGTGGGTTCCTGTTGGCCTGTAGTATCAATGTACCAAATGGGCACGGTGCAAGACTCTACTTCCGTTCTACTTCTGCACCCTCGAGTGTGTGGGTCAATACTTCCGGTAAGATGGCGATGTTTTACACAAGATGTCTCCAAGATCTGCCCAAGCTAACCATATCAGACGTCCACAGACTTGTCCGAAAGGGATGCTCTGCCCCCCGGAGTAAACGGGAAAAGGGGTACAAGATGTACCTTTCAAGTTTTATTGACAACTATGAAGGTAAGTTTGAAATTGACAGCAAAACACATTCACATTGTGGTATCGCTAACTAGCTAGCAGGAGCTATGTAGCAAACATTTAGGTCAGTTTTCCTGTAGAGATTTTAGATTTTGTAGAATTATCAAATGTTTTAACGTTTTTCAGTTAAAAACAAAAACTCAGCACCCTGAAAAGGCGCGCATGAGAGAACGAGCAGAGAGAGAGCCCCGCCCGCGCACTCTCATCGCCTTCAAACTGTCTCGCTCTCTCTTGATCCCTCGCGCACTAACCAACATCAATTGAGAATTTAGTTAATGCACTGTAAAGTAACATGAACAAACAATGAACAGCTGTATTTTTAGGAACTAAGATTAATAAAGATTAATACACAGTAACAAATGTATTGCTCATGGTTCATGTTAGTTAGCCTAATACATTAACAAATCAAACCACGTTTACTCCGAGCACAACTTAAAATGAGAATGTAAATGTGCTTACCGCCATTTTTTATAGGAAGAGTGGTTAGCTACATTTAACCTTAATAAACTACAGTATTTTCTGATTATTTATTTGACAATGTGTAGAACAATTACAAAAAAGATTTGTACCAGGTTGAAAAGAAGTCCAGTGTGTTTTGTCTAACATTGCATAAATGATGTTGAATTCCCACAGTGTCAAACAAAGATCCTGCAGGGAGGGTGACTGTCAGGGCTGTGTGTTATAGGTCCATGAGGAAGCATGAGAAGCCTCACGACCTCAGAGTAGGGCGGAAAAAAATGTGTTAAACCAGTTCAAGTCAGATTTTTGTGGCTATAGTTGGTGATGTGGATGTAGAATAACAATAATAAAACTATTTGATTTAAACCTGAACTGTACTTTCATGAATACCCCAGAAACTGGTCGTTACTGCTCCCGTTCTTTGGAGCATAGGCCTGTTCATTATGGGTACATTAGTTCAGTGTGAGGTAAGAGCTGCTTTTGTACCCTCAATCTAGGCTATACTAACCTGTTCAACACTTTACTAACACTGTTGTTCTAACTGTATTATAATAGAAAGAAAATATTTTAAGATACTAGTGAGGCTGGCTTATTTGTTCTGGTTTATTGTTTTTTTTTATAGTTGTTATCTAATGACTTAGTCTAACTGTAATACTAAAATCATGTTTTATTTTTAGATTATGTTTGAGGACAGCTCACCAATTGAAATTGCTTTGGCTGAGTGCTCCTGTGTGGCTGGAACCACTCTCTGCAACCACAGTGTTGCACTACTGTATCAGACAACAATATACTCTATGTTGCAACTGAAAGCAGTACCGCCTGTCCTCACCTAGGTACAAGGTAATATTCACTGTCAAGTAGGACTGGGCGATATGACGATATTATCGTATATCGACGTTGTCTCACCAGTATCGCAATGTCGATTATAACAATCTGTTTCCAGACGTTAATCGTCAATATTTAAGTCAATGTCAGATTCTTTTTTTTTTTTTTAAGAGTTATTGTTTCTTTTTTTCCTAATTATGACTTAACTGTTTTCAAAGGAGCAAGCGCTACAAAGCAGTGCGGGGGGACTTGCCAGACCCAGATGTCCTGAAGGTTGACGAGGCATACCAGGACTTCACGGCAGACCTTGCTCCGCTAATTACCACACTCTCCATAAGTAGTGATGTTCCCCTCGTTGATTCAGCCTTTGGGACGGTTCAAGAAGGCAGCCCTATTTCATACCAGCACCCAGTGCCAGTGAGTAGGGTAATCATCCAGCACCCAGGCGCACCCCCTCCACCACCCCTGCCGTTAGATGGTCACAGGCTGGACCCAACCACATGTTCCTTTGTGTGCACTCACCAACAACACCTAAATGTAATGTCGCTTAACATCACTTTCGACATGGCAAGATCCATCGAGATGGCCACGAGGGAACAGAGTGGCAGCGCAGAGTGGCACAGCCTGAGGAAGATGAGGCTCACCTCTTCCAGGTTCCGGGAGGTGTGTCATGTCCGAGGTCACAGCTCTGCAGAGAACCTTGCAGAACGCATCCGCAAAGGTGGGGTTCAGACAGCCTTGATGAAGAGAGGACTGGCACTGGAGCCAGTAGCTATTCAGGAATATTCCCACATTAAAAATGTCAACTACTGGCCATCAGGATTTGTCATCCATCCAGATGCTCCCTGGCTCGGATCCTCTCCAGATGGTGTTGTATTTGATCCGACGGAGGCACCACCATTCGGGCTGGTGGAGGTGAAGTGCCCCAACGTGAAGAGCTTTGTCGACTGCGGGTACCTGCACATGCAGAGTGGCGCCTTGCGCCTGAAGCTAGGTCACAGCTACTATTGGCAGGTGCAAGGCCAGCTGCTTATCACCGGAATGCAGTGGTGTGATTTTGTGGTTTTTGCAGAGGAAGACCTTCTTGTACAAAGAATTTACAAGGATGCGGAGGTCGCTAGGGTTATAAGGGAGAGGGGGGATTATTTTTTTTTCTATCATTACTTGATCTGATCTTTTAAAAAAATCAATGTTTCATTTAATCAGTTCTGTTTCAATCAGTTGATAAATGTTCTTGTTTTATTGTTCATCTTTACAAATCTGTACAAAGCCTGAACTAAATATTAGATTTTTATTGTTCATCTTTACAAATCTGTACCAAGCCTGAACTAAATATTAGATTTTTATTGTTCATCTTTACAAATCTGTACAAAGCCTGAACTAAATATTAGATTTTTATTGTTCATCTTTACAAATCTATACAAAGCCTGAACTAAATATTAGATTTTTATTGTTCATCTTTACAAATCTGTACAAAGCCTGAACTAAATATTAGGTTTTTATTGTTCATCTTTACAAATCTGTACAAAGCCTGAACTAGTAATAGGTTTTTATTTTTTTATCTTTAACCTGAAGTGATAAACTGAACAATGAAATCTCAACGCCGATTGAACAATTAACAAATCTCTAAAACTAGAGCTAATGTCACTAATGCAGGCCTAAAATTGACCTGAGACCATACCTTTTTTACTGATTGAAATGAGAGCCCGATTGTAAAAAGCTTTGTGGATTGTTGATATTGTATGATTGAATAAGTGTTGTTCAGTATTTCCTTATTAAATTCTACATTTTCTAATGACATCTCTGGTGCATTTTTATTTTCATTTCAAGTAAGAAAAAACAAAGCTAGTGTAATGATGACAATGACACAAAGAATGTTTTTAAGAAGCAAGATCTTTAATTCATTGCTGAGTTGCCCATGCCTTAACTAATGGCCCATTCTGATAATTGACCAGGAAGCAGGCCACGAAACTCCTGTAGGACGCAAACCTGGTATAAAAGCGCACGTCCTCATCTGATGCAGACAGGCGATCTATCCCAAAACGCTGGCGAAGTGTGAGGACTTCTAACTGCTGTTGTAGCTCCCTAATATGGCGACGTAGAGCTTCGTTCTCGTCAGCCAGATTACTCGCCCTTGCTCCTGTTTGAGGGACTACACAGTAGTCATGATCTGGAGCCATTTCGGTCTCCATCTCCGAGTCCGAGCCTGACTCTGGTGCGAGACTCTCGGCTCTGCGGCCTTCCCAGACGCACGGTCTGGGCGCAGATAGTTTGTACCCATTCCATGAAAAGTAAACCGGGACGGCTCCCTTCTTCAGCCTCCTCAACCCCCCGGCAGTCACATTCAAATCAGTTTGTTTAAAATGCCGACTACAGACCCGGGTGTTTTTGGTTGGGTTGAAGTCATCTCTTCGGATCTTCTGCATCCACTCAGCCCGTACCGCAGCGTCAACGGGGAATGCATGAAAGCTGACTTCTTTGTTGTATCTCGACGAAACCGTACATAATGGCACACAACAATGAAGTGTTGAGGTTGTCACCCTCTGAAAGGCAAGTCGCCTCTTTTGAATATTAAAAACACTCATTCAGAAAAATCTCTGTGGTAATGGAACTCGGTCGTTGTTGTCTCCCGCTCTCTGTCAGATAACCGGAAGTTTTCACCGGAAGTACTGGCCCACACACACAAGTTTCGAACGTCAACGGTCGCCATATTGTGCACGGAGCCAATTAGAACATTTTTGACCAGAAAATGGGAGTTTTGGGCATGGCCTGTAGCGCCCCCTAAGAGAGAATGTGGGATATTCTTGGTTTGGGGGTTCTTGTTGGCAAAATTTAGAAAAATTTTGCCCAGTAACTTTTTTTAGATATTGGGGCTCAAGACACCTATAATATCACTTCAGAAGGCATGGATTAAACCACTGGAGTGGTATGGATTACTTTTATGCTGCATTTATGTGATTTTTGTAGCTTCTGAGTTCTGATCACAATTCAAGTGCATTGAAAGGTCCAACAGGGTTGAGATATTCTTCTAAAAAGCTTAATTTGTGTTCACCAGAAGAAAGAAAATAATACACATCTGGGATGGAATGAGGGCAAGTAAATGATGAGAGAAATTTATTTTGGGAGTAAATACCATTTGTACTTTTTATTTACTTGGAATGTCAATGTTCAGGACGAAAGCTCAATTGTTACTGTCTCTTTAAGGCACTGTGCTGTGCATTCAAGGCACAGTTTGTGCAGTTTGTTTCATTGAGTTTAATCTTTTGAGAACTGTGAAGTCTCATTATTTATTGCGTGAATGTTCAAACAGGAAAGTGTTAAAAACACATTCAACAGACAAACCTTCGTGAAGATGCGAGTATAAATGAGATCGCCTCACAGAGCGCGTGCTGTACGTCAGACACAACGCAGATAAAACATCATTCTCGGAAGTGTTGATACTAGATTTAGATTCCCGATTTCTTCATCAGCTGTTTACGTTCACTTGAGACAAAACATACTCCACAACATATCATAAAATTTGACGTTTTGTTGTATGAAATTGTCCGTTCAAACGCAAAAAGAAGCGAAAGCGATCTCGCATCGGGGTGCGTGCGTTAGACGCGACTCACTGTTTAACACAAACTGCCCTAAAACATTTATTTGAGTTGTTTTGCCATTTGTTGAGTTGAATGGTGTAAAATCGCTTGAAAGTTCAAACAGGAAAGTGTTATAAACACATACAACAGACAAACATTGCTCGCATTGAAGATGCGAGTAAAAATGAGATCGCCTCACGGAGCTCGTGCTGTCAGAGAACACGCAGATGAAACATCATTCTCGGAAGTATTGATACTTTAGGATCGATCCGTCCATCCCTTCTTTCTTTAGACATATGTTTCATGTTTGTGTGATAAGTGTTCGCGGAGTTTCACTTGATTTTTTCTGACGTGTATCAGACAGATTATCGCAAAGACAGATTCGGTTTACCCTGTTTATTTTCGTTATTTTACAAAAGCTCAAGGTTTTGTTGTTATTGTAAGTGTACACAAATAACAGTAGACCTTTTATAGTTTGTAATGATCTCTTCCATGTATCTGAATGGGCAAAAATGACGCAGTATTTTGTTTAAGTTTTTTCCGCTGTTTAGAACAATGCATCTGAAAGGACATTACAGCGCCATTGTTGACCCCCGTAATAATGCCAGAATTCAATAATGATTCCCGATTTCAAACTCCTCGCAAAGATTTATTTGAGTTGTATGCCATTTGTTGAGTTGAATAGTGTAAAATCGCTTGAATATTCAAACTGGGAAGTAGTAAAACACATCTCACTGACCTTATTTGTGCAGTAACTCTCATCGGGGCTCGTGCGTTAGACGCGACGCATCTCGCGGTTTCACACAAAACTGCTCACAAACATTTATTTGAGTTGTTTTGCCATTTGTTGAGTTGAATAGTGTAAAATCGCTTGAATATTCAAACTGGGAAGCAGTAAAATACATCTCACTGACCTTATTTGTGCAGTAACTCTCATCGGGGCTCGTGCGTTAGACGCGACGATTATCGCTGTTTCACACAAACTGCTCGAAAACATTTATATGAGTTGTTTTACCATTTGTTGAGATGAATAGTATAAAATCGCGTGAATGTTCCAAATGTCAAGCATTAAACACACACAATTGACATACCTTTGTGCAAACGCAGGCAAAATTCTTCTGGCTGAGAAAGTCGGGAGCTCCACCCACTAGTAGACAGAATTGCTCCATTAGAGAGATTTCTCCAGTAAAAGTGCATTTGGTAGACAGAGTTACTCCAGCAGAGGGAGCCTCTTTGCTCAGCCAATGTAAGTGAATGGGATTTTACTTGTAGACCGTATTGATCCAGTAGAGGGGGCATTTTTGCTCAGCAATTGTAAATCAATGGGATTTTTTACATTTTTGATCGTCATTTATATAAAAAGCTTAAGTCGCATCAGGTTTTAGAATATTTGGAAAATTGGGGTGAAAGTGCCATCATTTTGAAAATGTGACATTTGGGCGTGGCCTGTAGCGAACCGCTAAGGGTGAATGTCGGCAATTCTTTGCACAGTACTTCAAAGGGATGATATCTTGAAGCATGTCAGGTTTAAAATCCCTCAGTCAAAATTACATTTGATATATTGACTTACATATTGATTAAATGTGGACATTTACATAAACACGCCCCTTTCAGCCATTTTTAATCGTACCTTATGGGTCCTTGAGGCTTTTTTGTTCCCAATGAGAAATGAGGCAAGTATACCAAGTTTTAGAATATTTCGAAAATTGTGGTGAAAATGCCATCATTTTGAAAATGTGACATTTGGGCGTGGCCTGTAGCGAACCGCTAAGGGTGAATGTGGGCAATTCTTTGCACAGTACTTCAAAGGGATGTTATCTTGAAGAATGTTAGGTTTGAAAAACCCTGGGTCAAAATTACATTTGATATATTGACATATATATTGATTAAATGTGGACATTTACATAAACACGCCCCTTTCAGCCATTTTATATCGTATTCATTTTAGCTAAGTAACGTTTTCAAAGACATCAATTCTACACATGCGTACCAAATTTCAAGTATATTGGAGCTACGGTTCAGGAGAAGAAGAGTTTTGTAGGTTTTGGCAAATTTTCACTGTACAGGAAAATCCATTAGGGCAGAAGTTATGGGTCCTTGAGGCTTTTTTGTTCCCCATGAGAAATGAGGCATGTACACCAGGTTTGAGAATAATTGGACAAATGGCTTGGAAATGCCATGACTTTGAAAATATTTTTTTGGGGCGTGGCCTGTAGCGCCACCTATGGGCGAATGTGGGCCATTCTTGGTTTGGGGGTACCCGTTGGCATGGAGTATCAATGTGCCAATTTAGAAAATTTTTGACCAGTGACTTTTTGAGATACTGGGGCTCAAGTAGAATAATAATAATAATAATAATAATAATAATAATAATAATAATAATAAATATAGCTGCAAGCAGCAATGCGATTCCTCCTCAAAATGGCAAATCATTTAAAATTGTTCAGTAGAGGGTTGGGGTTAAACTCTCCCAATGAAGAAATTCAAATAACGCGTCTTTCTGTCTGAATCCTAAACTAAACATTTTCAGTGTACAGGAAAATCCATGATGCTGGGATCTTATGGATCCTGGAGGCTTTTTTGTTTACAATGAGAAATGAGTTATGTACATTAAGTTTCAGAAGAACTGAAAAAATGGGGTGGAAATGCCATCACTTTGAATGTGGGACATTGGGGCATAGCCTGTAGCGCCCCCTAATGGTGAATACGGGCAATTCTTGGTTTGTGAGTTCCTGTTGGCCTGTAGTATCAATGTACCAAATTAGAACATTATTGACCAGAAAATGGGAATTTTGGACATGGCCTATATCGCCCCCTAAGGGTGAATGTCGGCCATTCTTGGTTTGTGGGTTCCCGTTGGCCTGTAGTATCAATGTACCAAATTTGAAAATGTTTGACCAAAAAATAGGACTTTAAGGCATAGCCTGTAGCGCCCCCTAATGACGAATATGGGCAATTCTTGGTTTGTGGGTTCCTGTTGGCGTGCAGTATCAATGTACCACATTACAACATTTTTGACCAGAAAATGGGAATTTTTGACATGGCCTATAGCGCCCCCTAAGGGTGAATGTGGGCCAATCTTGGTTTGTGAGTTCCTGTTGGCCTGTAGTATCAATGTACCAAATTTGAAAGTTTTTGACAAAAAAAAATAGCAATTTGGGAATGGCCTTTAGCGCCCCCTAAGGGCGAATGTGAGACATTCTTGGTTTGTGGATTTCTGTTGGCCTGTAGTGTCAATATACCAAATTAGAACATTTTTGACCATAAAATGGGAATTTTGGGCATAGCCTGTAGCGCCCCCTAATGGCGAATATGGGCAATTCTTTGTTTGTGGGTTCCTGTTGGCCTGTAGTATTAATGTACCAAATTAGAACATTTTTGACCAGCAAATGGGAATTTAGGGCGTGGCCTGTAGCGCCCCCTAAGGGCGAATGTGGGCCATTCTTGGTTTGTGGATTCCTGTTGGTCTGTAGTATCAATATACAAAATTAGAACATTTTTGACCAGAAAATGGGAATTTTGGGCTTGGCCTGTAGCGCCCCCTAAGGGAGAATGTGGGATATTCTTTACGCAGTACTTCAGAGTGATGTCATCTTGAAGTATATATATATATATATATATATATATATATATAGGTCTGTTTCTAACCCACACCTATAATATCACTTCTGAAGGCATGGATTAAACCACTGGAGTGGTATGGATTACTTTTATGCTGCATTTATGTGATTTTTGTAGCTTCTGAGTTCTGATCACCATTCAAGTCATTGAAAGGTCCAACAGGGTTGAGATAATCTTCTAAAAAGCTTCATTTGTGTTCACCAGAAGAAAGGAAATAATACACATCTGGGATGGAATGAGGGTGAGTATACGATGAGAGAAATTTATTTTTGGGGTAAAAACCATTTGTAGGCCTACTTTTTATTTACTTGGAAAATTGTTACTGTCTCTTTAAGAGGATTTTAAACGCATTTCATTCAAGGCACAGTCTGTGCGGCTTGTTTCATTGAGTTTAATCTTTTGAGAACTGTGAAGTCTCATTATTTTCGTGCTGTTACATCTGTATTCATTTCAGAGATTAATTGATTGAGATTGTGAAACTACATACAACCGACAAACCTCCATGAAGATGCGAGTAAAAATGAGTTCGCCTCGCGCTGTCAGACACAACGCTGATAATCATTCTCGGAAGTGTTGATACTAGATTTAGATTCGCGATTTCTTCGTCAACTGTTTATGTTCACTTGAGACAAAACAGACTCCACAATATATCATGTAATTTGACATTTTGTTGTAAGAAATTGTCCGTTCAAACGCAAGAAGAAGCGAATGCGATCTCTCATCGGGGCTCGTGAGTTAGACGTGACGCTGCTCGCTGTTTCACACATATATTTATTTGAGTTGTTTTGCCATTTGTTGAGTTGAATGGTGTAAAATCGCTTGAAAGTTCAAACAGGAAAGTGTTAAAAACACATACAACAGACAAACATTGCTCGCATTGAAGACGCGAGTAAAAATGAGATCGCGTCACTATCGCGTGCTGTCAGAGAACACGCAGATGAAACATCATTCTCGGAAGTATTGATACTTTAGGATCGATCCGTCCATCCCTTCTTTCTTTAGACATATGTTTCATGTTTGTGTGATGTGTTCGCGGAGTTTCACTTGATTTTTCTGACGTGTATCAGACAGATTATCGCAAAGACAGATTCGGTTTACCCTGTTTATTTTCGTTATTTTACAAAAGCTCAAGGTTTTGTTGTTATTGTAAGTGTACTAAAATAAAAGTAGACCTTTTACAGTTTGTAATGATCTCTTCCATGTATCTGAATGGGCAAAAATGACGCAGTATTTTGTTTAAGTTTTTTCCGCTGTTTAGAACAATGCATCTGAAAGGACATTACAGCGCCATTGTTGACCCCCGTAATAATGCCAGAATTCAATAATGATTCCCGATTTCAAACTCCTCGCAAAGATTTATTTGAGTTGTATGCCATTTGTTGAGTTGAATAGTGTAAAATCGCTTGAATATTCAAACTGGGAAGTAGTAAAACACATCTCACTGACCTTATTTGTGCAGTAACTCTCATCGGGGCTCGTGCGTTAGACGCGACGCATCTCGCGGTTTCACACAAAACTGCTCACAAACATTTATTTGAGTTGTTTTGCCATTTGTTGAGTTGAATAGTGTAAAATCGCTTGAATATTCAAACTGGGAAGCAGTAAAATACATCTCACTGACCTTGTGCAGTAACTCTCATCGGGGCTCGTGCGTTAGACGCGACGATTATCGCTGTTTCACACAAACTGCTCGAAAACATTTATATGAGTTGTTTTACCATTTGTTGAGATGAATAGTATAAAATCGCGTGAATGTTCCAAATGTCAAGCATTAAACACACACAATTGACATACCTTTGTGCAAACGCAGGCAAAATTCTTCTGGCTGAGAAAGTCGGGAGCTCCACCCACTAGTAGACAGAATTGCTCCATTAGAGAGATTTCTCCAGTAAAAGTGCATTTGGTAGACAGAGTTACACCAGCAGAGGGAGCCTCTTTGCTCAGCCAATGTAAGTGAATGGGATTTTACTTGTAGACCGTATTGATCCAGTAGAGGGGGCATTTTTGCTCAGCCATTGTAAATCAATGGGATTTTTTACATTTTTGATCGTCATTTATATAAAAAGCTTAAGTCGCATCAGGTAAAAAAAGACATAGCAGCAAACTTCAGAACAGTCCCCAGGTCTGTGGCAAGTTGGGTACTTATAGCATTAAAGCTCTTAGAGGTGAGGTTGTTGAAATTTTAGTAAGTAAAATAGTATTAATAATAATAATAATAATAAATGTAACATAACAATATGTTGGCTTTCTCAAGCACACATAGTTATGTCATCTTGAAGCATGTTAGGTTTGAAAAACCATCAATCAAATTTACATTTGGTTTATTGACACTAATATATTGAGGCAATGTGGTCATTTACATAAACACGCACCTTTCAGCCATTTTGTATTGTATTCATTTTTGCTAAGTAACAAATTGAAAGACATCAATTCTACACATGGGTACCAAATGTCAAGTCAATTGGATCTACGGTTCAAGAGAAGAAGACTTTTGTAGGTTTTGGCAAATTTTCACTGTACAGGACAATCCATTAGGGCAGAAGTTATGGGTCCTTGAGGCTTTTTTGTTCCCAATGAGAAATGAGGCAAGTATACCAAGTTTTAGAATATTTGGAAAATTGGGGTGAAAGTGCCATCATTTTGAAAATGTGACATTTGGGCGTGGCCTGTAGCGAACCGCTAAGGGCGAATGTCGGCAATTCTTTGCACAGTACTTCAAAGGGATGTTATCTTGAAGCATGTCAGGTTTAAAATCCCTCAGTCAAAATTACATTTGATTTATTGACTTATATATTGATTAAATGTGGACATTTACATAAACACGCCCCTTTCAGCCATTTTTAATCGTACCTTATGGGTCCTTGAGGCTTTTTTGTTCCCAATGAAAAATGAGGCAAGTATACCAAGTTTTAGAATATTTCGAAAATTGTGGTGAAAATGCCATCATTTTGAAAATGTGACATTTGGGCGTGGCCTGTAGCGAACCGCTAAGGGCGAATGTGGGCAATTCTTTGCACAGTACTTCAAAGGGATGTTATCTTGAAGAATGTTAGGTTTGAAAAACCCTGGGTCAAAATTACATTTGATATATTGACATATATATTGATTAAATGTGGACATTTACATAAACACGCCCCTTTCAGCCATTTTATATCGTATTCATTTTTGCTAAGTAACGTTTTCAAAGGCATCAATTCTACACATGCGTACCAAATTTCAAGTATATTGGAGCTACGGTTCAGGAGAAGAAGAGTTTTGTAGGTTTTGGCAAATTTTCACTGTACAGGACAATCCATTAGGGCAGAAGTTATGGGTCCTTGAGGCTTTTTTGTTCCCCATGAGAAATGAGGCATGTACACCAGGTTTGAGAATAATTGGACAAATGGCTTGGAAATGCCATGACTTTGAAAATATTTTTTTGGGGCGTGGCCTGTAGCGCCACCTATGGGCGAATGTGGGCCATTCTTGGTTTGGGGGTACCCGTTGGCATGGAGTATCAATGTGCCAATTTAGAAAATTTTTGACCAGTGACTTTTTGAGATATTGGGGCTCAAGGAGAATAATAATAATAATAATAATAATAAATATAGCTGCAAGCAGCAATGCGATTCCTCCTCAAAATGGCAAATCATTTAAAATTGTTCAGTAGAGGGTTGGGGTTAAACTCTCCCAATGAAGAAATTCAAAAAACGTGTCTTTCTGTCTGAATCCTAAACTAAACATTTTCAGTGTACAGGAAAGTCCATGATGCCGGGATCTTATGGATCCTGGAGGCTTTTTTGTTTACAATGAGAAATGAGTTATGTACATTAAGTTTCAGAAGAACTGAAAAAATGGGGTGGAAATGCCATCACTTTCAATGTGGGACATTGGGGCATAGCCTGTAGCGCCCCCTAATGGTGAATACGGGCAATTCTTGGTTTGTGAGTTCCTGTTGGCCTGTAGTATCAATGTACCAAATTAGAACATTATTGACCAGAAAATGGGAATTTTGGACATGGCCTATATCGCCCCCTAAGGGTGAATGTCGGCCATTCTTGGTTTGTGGGTTCCCGTTGGCCTGTAGTATCAATGTACCAAATTTGAAAATGTTTGACCAAAAAAATAGGACTTTAAGGCATAGCCTGTAGCGCCCCCTAATGATGAATATGGGCAATTCTTGGTTTGTGGGTTCCTGTTGGCGTGCAGTATCAATGTACCACATTAGAACATTTTTGACCAGAAAATGGGAATTTTTGACATGGCCTATAGCGCCCCCTAAGGGTGAATGTGGGCCAATCTTGGTTTGTGAGTTCCTGTTGGCCTGTAGTATCAATGTACCAAATTTGAAAGTTTTTGACAAAAAAAAATTGCAATTTGGGAATGGCCTTTAGCGCCCCCTAAGGGCGAATGTGAGACATTCTTGGTTTGTGGATTTCTGTTGGCCTGTAGTGTCAATATACCAAATTAGAACATTTTTGACCATAAAATGGGAATTTTGGGCATAGCCTGTAGCGCCCCCTAATGGCGAATATGGGCAATTATTTGTTTGTGGGTTCCTGTTGGCCTGTAGTATCAATGTACCAAATTAGAACATTTTTGACCAGCAAATGGGAATTTAGGGCGTGGCCTGTAGCGCCCCCTAAGGGTGAATGTGGGCCATTCTTGGTTTGTGGATTCCTGGTGGTCTGTAGTATCAATATACAAAATTAGAACATTTTTGACCAGAAAATGGGAATTTTGGGCTTGGCCTGTAGCGCCCCCTAAGGGAGAATGTGGGATATTCTTTACGCAGTACTTCAGAGTGATGTCATCTTGAAGTATATATATATATATATATATATATATATATATATATATATAGGTCTGTTTCTAACCCACACCTATAATATCACTTCTGAAGGCATGGATTACACCACTGGAGTGGTATGGATTACTTTTATGCTGCATTTATGTGATTTGTGTAGCTTCTGAGTTCTGATCACCATTCAAGTCATTGAAAGGTCCAACAGGGTTGAGATAATCTTCTAAAAAGATTAATTTGTGTTCACCAGAAGAAAGGAAATAATACACATCTGGGATGGAATGAGGGTGAGTATACGATGAGAGAAATTTATTTTTGGGGTAAAAACCATTTGTAGGCTACTTTTTATTTACTTGGAAAATTGTTACTGTCTCTTTAAGAGGATTTTAAACGCATTTCATTCAAGGCACAGTCTGTGCGGCTTGTTTCATTGAGTTTAATCTTTAGAGAACTGAGAAGTCTCATTATTTTCGTGCTGTTACATCTGTATTCATTTCAGAGATTAATTGATTGAGATTGTGAAACTACATACAACCGACAAACCTCCATGAAGATGCGAGTAAAAATGAGATGCCTCGCGCTGTCAGACACAATGCTGATAATCATTCTCGGAAGTGTTGATACTAGATTTAGATTCGCGATTTCTTCATCAACTGTTTAGTTCACTTGAGACAAAACAGACAATATATCATGTATGGTTGTATGAAAGTGTCCGTTCAAACGCAAGAAGAAGCGAATGCGATCTCTCATCGGGGCTCGTGAGTTAGACGTGACGCTGCTCCCTGTTTCACACAAATATTTATTTGAGTTGTTTTGCCATTTGTTGAGTTGAATGGTGTAAAATCGCTTGAAAGTTCAAACAGGAAAGTGTTAAAAACACACACAACAGACAAACATTGCTCGCATTGAAGACGCGAGTAAAAATGAGATCGCGTCACTATCGCGTGCTGTCAGAGAACACGCAGATGAAACATCATTCTCGGAAGTATTGATACTTTAGGATCGATCCGTCCATCCCTTCTTTCTTTAGACATATGTTTCATGTTTGTGTGATAAGTGTTCGCGGAGTTTCACTTGATTTTTCTGACGTGTATCAGACAGATTATCGCAAAGACAGATTCGGTTTACCCTGTTTATTTTCGTTATTTTACAAAAGCTCAAGGTTTTGTTGTTATTGTAAGTGTACACAAATAAAAGTAGACCTTTTACAGTTTGTAATGATCTCTTCCATGTATCTGAATGGGCAAAAATGACGCAGTATTTTGTTTAAGTTTTTTCCGCTGTTTAGAACAATGCATCTGAAAGGACATTACAGCGCCATTGTTGACCCCCGTAATAATGCCAGAATTCAACAATGATTCCCGATTTCAAACTCCTCGCAAACATTTATTTGAGTTGTATGCCATTTGTTGAGTTGAATAGTGTAAAATCGCTTGAATATTCAAACTGGGAAGTAGTAAAACACATCTCACTGACCTTATTTGTGCAGTAACTCTCATCTGGGCTCGTGCGTTAGACGCGACGCATCTCGCGGTTTCACACAAAACTGCTCACAAACATTTATTTGAGTTGTTTTGCCATTTGTTGAGTTGAATAGTGTAAAATCGCTTGAATATTCAAACTGGGAAGCAGTAAAATACATCTCACTGACCTTGTGCAGTAACTCTCATCGGGGCTCGTGCGTTAGACGCGACGATTATCGCTGTTTCACACAAACTGCTCGAAAACATTTATATGAGTTGTTTTACCATTTGTTGAGATGAATAGTATAAAATCGCGTGAATGTTCCAAATGTCAAGCATTAAACACACACAATTGACATACCTTTGTGCAAACGCAGGCAAAATTCTTCTGGCTGAGAAAGTCTGGAGCTCCACCCACTAGTAGACAGAATTGCTCCATTAGAGAGATTTCTCCAGTAAAAGTGCATTTGGTAGACAGAGTTACACCAGCAGAGGGAGCCTCTTTGCTCAGCCAATGTAAGTGAATGGGATTTTACTTGTAGACCGTATTGATCCAGTAGAGGGGGCATTTTTGCTCAGCCATTGTAAATCAATGGGATTTTTTACATTTTTGATCGTCGTTAATATAAAAAGCTTAAGTCGCATCAGGTAAAAAAAGACATAGCAGCAAACTTCAGAACAGTCCCCAGGTCTGTGGCAAGTTGGGTACTTATAGCATTAAAGCACTTAGAGGTGAGGTTGTTGAAATTTTAGTAAGTATATTAGTATTAATAATAATAATAATAATAAATGTATGTAACATAACAATATGTTGGCTTTCTCAAGCCAACATAGTTATGTCATCTTGAAGCATGTTAGGTTTGAAAAACCATCAATCAAATTTACATTTGGTTTATTGACACTAATATATTGAAGCAATGTGGTCATTTACATAAACACGCACCTTTCAGCCATTTTGTATTGTATTCATTTTTGCTAAGTAACAAATTGAAAGACATCAATTCTACACATGGGTCCCAAATGTCAGGTCAATTGGATCTACGGTTCAAGAGAAGAAGACTTTTGTAGGTTTTGGCAAATTTTCACTGTGCAGGACAATCCATTAGGGCAGAAGTTATGGGTCCTTGAGGCTTTTTTGTTCCCAATGAGAAATGAGGCAAGTATACCAAGTTTTAGAATATTTGGAAAATTGGGGTGAAAGTGCCATCATTTTGAAAATGTGACATTTGGGCGTGGCCTGTAGCGAACCGCTAAGGGCGAATGTCGGCAATTCTTTGCACAGTACTTCAAAGGGATGTTATCTTGAAGCATGTCAGGTTTTAAAATCCCTCAGTCAAAATTACATTTGATTTATTGACATATATATTGATTAAATGTGGACATTTACATAAACACGCCCCTTTCAGCCATTTTTAATCGTACCTTATGGGTCATTGAGGCTTTTTTGTTCCCAATGAGAAATGAGGGAAGTATACCAAGTTTTAGAATATTTTGAAAATTGTGGTGAAAATGCCATCTTTTTGAAAATGTGACAGTTTGGCGTGGCCTGTAGCGAACCGCTAAGGGCGAATGTGGGCAATTCTTTGCACAGTACTTCAAAGGGATGTTATCTTGATGAATGTTAGGTTTGAAAAACCCTCGGTCAAAATTACATTTGATATATTGACATATATATTGATAAAATTTGGACATTTACATAAACACGCCCCTTTCAGCCATTTTATATCGTATTCATTTTTGCTAAGTAACGTTTTCAAAGACATCAATTCTACACATGCGTACCAAATTTCAAGTCAATTGGAGCTACGGTTCAGGAGAAGAAGAGTTTTGTAGGTTTTCGCAAATTTTCACTGTACAGGAAAATCCAATATGGCGGAAGTTATGGGTCCTTGAGGCTTTTTTGTTCCCCATGAGAAATGAGGCATGTACACCAGGTTTGAGAATAATTGGACAAATGGCTTGGAAATGCCATGACTTTGAAAATGTTTTTTTGGGGCGTGGCCTGTAGCGCCACCTATGGGCGAATGTGGGCCATTCTTGGTTTGGGGGTACCCGTTGGCATGGAGTATCAATGTGCCAATTTAGAAAATTTTTGACCAGTGACTTTTTGAGATATTGGGGCTCAAGGAGAATAATAATAATAATAATAATAATAATAATAATAATAATAATAATAAAACTGTCAATAACAATAGATTCCCTCCTATCGGAGGAATCTAATAATAATAATAAAACTGTCAATAACAATAGATTCCCTCCTATCGGAGGAATCTAATAATAATAATAATAATAATAAAACTGTCAATAACAATAGATTCCCTCCTATCGGAGGAATCTAATAATAATAATAATAAAACTGTCAATAACAATAGATTCCCTCCTATCGGAGGAATCTAATAATAATAATAATAATAATAATAATAATAAAACTGTCAATAACAATAGATTCCCTCCTATCGGAGGAATCTAATAATAATAATAATAATAATAATAATAATAAAACTGTCAATAACAATAGATTCCCTCCTATCGGAGGAATCTAATAATAATAATAATAATAATAATAATAATAATAATAAAACTGTCAATAACAATAGATTCCCTCCTATCGGAGGAATCTAATAATAATAATAATAATAATAATAATAAAACTGTCAATAACAATAGATTCCCTCCTATCGGAGGAATCTAATAATAATAATAATAATAATAATAATAATAATAATAAAACTGTCAATAACAATAGATTCCCTCCTATCGGAGGAATCTAATAATAATAATAATAATAATAATAATAATAATAATAATAATAAAACTGTCAATAACAATAGATTCCCTCCTATCGGAGGAATCTAATAATAATAATAATAAAACTGTCAATAACAATAGATTCCCTCCTATCGGAGGAATCTAATTACCCGAGACTGAAAAAGTGAAATCAGTTGACACTTGGTTGTTGCAAGAAAAAAAAAAAAATAATAATAATAAAAAAAAATAATAGGAATATGTAGTTAGTTCTGAAAAGGTGATAAAAGCATGATTTGATTTGAAGTCAGATGGTTTGATGTTTTGTATCTAATGCAATAAAAAGTGTGACTATAATCAGAATCAGAATGAGCTTTATTGCCATGTGTTCACATGTACACAATGTTTTGGGGTGATAGGAGAAACAAGTGCACACAAAACATTACAGTTATATACAGAATATAAAACAAGGTAAGAGTATAAATAGACATACAAATAATAGGACATAAAACAGAATGGCATATGTACATGTGCAAGTGGTAATATATGTGCAAGGTAGGGGTATGTACAGTTATTGAATTAAATATATGAATTTGCATATGTACATGAGATATGTATTTACATTATTGAACTATGGGGGAATCCTGAGGCAGTTTAATTGTCCATGTAGTAAATGACCTGAGGGTAAAAACTGTTTTTTTCCTGGATGTCCTGGTGCTCTGTGCTCTGTAGCACCTGCCAGAGGGCAACAGTTCAAAGAGGGAGTGACAGGGTGTTTGAGGTCCAGAGTGATTCTACCTGCATGTTTCCTCACTCAGCAGACATATGCATATGTGTCCTCCAATCCAGCCCTGTGAGAAGAGTTACAGCCATTCAGGTGATTGACTAAAAACCACACCTTCAAGACAAATCTGAAATATCATCATCATCTGGAATGCATAGTGTCCTCCTCAGGCATTATAGGGTGACTCTCATGAAACCTGTTGAGAAAATGGGCTCCATTTTTGTGAGCGTGCAATGTTCAGTGCTACATGCAACAGCTGCGTGCTATGTCTTAACAAATTTTAGTGAGAGTGCTAATTCTAAGCACAATTTTCGTGCTAGCGCAAAGTGCAGGTGGGCATGGGAGGTAGTGTTTGCGCTGTTGTGAGTATGCACGCAAACTGTGGGTGTATTTTACATTAATGAAGTGGCGCGAAGCGCAATTTGCTATTTTTCTGAGAAAATTAGCTCTGTTTTCAGTGCAAAGACTAAACTCAGTTCTTGCATTTGCAGTTTGGAGATTTCGCCAGTAGGTGGTAATAAAGTTCATGTCCAAACTCTTAAAAATATACTGGAACATAAATTATCTCCCTGACAATCGGTGTAATATGTATTCTATCTTTACACAAACTATATGTCATGGATTATTTCATAAATATATTTATTTATTATTATTATTATTATTATTATTATTATTATTATTATATTTACACTTGTATTTATGATTGAATTTGTATTGGTGTTTTGCTACCTGTTGTCGTTGAGTTACTTTTAAGTCACTGCAAAAGTTGGAGAGTGTAAACGTTTGGATTTAGTATAATTATTTATTTGTGGCCACTTTGTTAAGTTGATTATTTTTTTGTTTCGTTTGAAGTATATTTGAATTTAGAAATATTTTTGGTTATTTTATTTTTATGTGTTTCAATAAATTAAGTTAATTTTTCAAACTCAAAATCAATCGTTAGAAGTGAAGTGCATGTCGATACAATCACTGTTTATACTAGCCATGATTTGCGTGTCAGTTATTGAAAATTATTAATAATACTTACATTCTCTATAATTTAATAGAGCCTACATTCAAATTCTGATGAGAATCACATTTCCCATGCTTATAAAAGTCACTGCCACAGAAATATACCTGACATTCAACAAGGAGGCAGTTAATACACAAAAGAATGTGTAAATTGTTTTATTCTTATTTTTCATTTCATATGGCCCAAATATAACCCAATATAAGACCACTATCAACTTCATATGAATTTGTCTTTATTTATATTGATCAGCCACAACATTAAAACAACTGACAGGTGAAGTGAATAACATTGATTATCCCGTTACAATGGCACCTGTCAAGGGGTGGGATAAAAATGGGCAAGCGTAAGGATCTGAGCAACTTTGACAAGGGCCAAATTTATACATCATACTAAATTAGTATTCCCTTAGTACGGTCTTTAATTTTCACAGATTATATATATATATATATATATATATATATATATATATATATATATATATATATATATATATATATATCATACAGCAGCATCTTTTTACTGTAATACAGTAAAAAAAAAGAAAAAAAGAAGGTGTTATAGTAATGAGAATCATTACTGAAAACAATGGAAAAATTAAAAGTCAAAAGTCTGGACGTACTGTACTAATGAGAATAGGAGGCTGCATATGTTTAAATGTCCTGAAAATAATGTCACATAAATCAAGCTCTAAATGTAGGCTTCTTTGTCTTTATGAAATAATGTTTTTGTATTTTTTTTATTTGGGTTCATCATCATATCATATGACCAGGACATTTCCTTGTCAGGTATAGTTTGAATCACCTTATATTTGTGTTAAACATCAGATAAACATTCACTAAAATCCCAAAAAGAATGGATTTAAATGGTAACATTTTTACAATAAGTTTCCATTTGTTAACATGAACTAGCAATAAACAATTCTTTTACATAATTTATCTTGGTTTTTTCAACATATATATATGTTGGGTCTGTATCATTCAAGGAGGCTTAATTAGCCTGATAAGGGACCGGGTGTGTATAATGTGTGAAAACTGTAACTACACTGAAATAAGAATCCACACAAGACTTTAAAAGCTATGTTAGAAGGCATTAATAAAGCATGATCTTGCTTTGTTTTATATTTCAGCATTATATATAATGTCCTTGTGGGACATTTTCACGCTTTTTCATTTTCATTTTCCAAACCTCTCTTCTTATTGACAATTTCAGCGAGATCTGACAAGAACCCTTAAAGGAATAGTTCACCCAAAAATTACAATTCTCATTAATTACATTTACATTTATTCATTTGGCAGATGCTTTTATCCAAAGCGACTTACAAAACTCACCCTCATGCAACCCCAAATGTGTATGACTTTCATCTGCTGAACTTAAATTAAGATTTTTAGAAGAATTTCTCAGCTCTGTGGGTCCATACAATGCAAGTGAATGGGTGGCAACCAGAGTATGTGAGTGGAGTGGAGAGAGGAGTGGAGCGGCATGATTTTGCGTCATTGTTTTCTCTCGCTCCAAGAGTGCTCCACTTACGCTCCATCATGGGCAAAACACCTATTGACAGACCTTAATGTAATAATTCACCACATCCTAAGCAGTGTTAAACACTATTGGAATGCAGGAAAGATGGAATTTCTGATATAACCAGAAAGAATGTGATAAAAAAAAAATACTAATTTAAAATCTAGCAGCACTTGGTAATGTTCGACCTCCAGCGCAAAGGTTACATTCGCTTTCTGTTTTCATGCTCCTATTATTGAGATAAGCTTGCCGTAAAGCTTGACTTAACTACATGCTTGTGTCTTGTCTCTTTATTCCTGCATCAACTGCCGTTTATTGAAAATGAATGACGGGATGGTGAAGGAGAACAAGAGGTGGTTGCCACAATCAAAGGTTTGTTGTGAAATCCTAAAAGACTTGTCCAAAAAACACAATGATAATTCGTTCACATGTGGAGAGAAAATCTAAACGTCATCAATACATACATCTATATCTCTCCCCTATTAAATATTTTGAATAATCATGTCATCATTCTAATCTAATGCATCACAATATTAACTGTAGGCTATTATGTACCGCATTAAATATAAATGAACTTTTAACGATGCAAAACACCAACTGAACATATCAATGTGTTAATATTGCATATTTTGACTTTAATCAATTGCTATCCAAATGTATTTTAGTGCCGTAGGCTAATTTATGCGTTATACATTTGCAGATGAAGAAGTTCAGCAAATACGAATAGAGGAAGATTTAGTATTTCTAAAAGTGAACTGCATTGAACAGATACGTAGTTTTGACAGTCTTATCTAGTTTTGATTAAAAAAGTGTAGAACATTCTGAGAATGTATTTTTTTATTTTTTTCACAGAATTATAGGGCAAGGTTAATTAAAAGAAGTCCAATAATAGAAAATAAAAAATACATGTTTTTATATTGGTAATTTATAAATTTGATTTAATTTAATGTTTTGTTTTTGGAGACATGGGAAGGGCATGGACATCCAGGGTCTATGACTTCGACTGGTGGTAAAACTGCATGTTATTGCCTCATGGGAGGGGAAAGTCGTTATACGCAAGCGATACACCTGACCAAATTATGTGTGTTCATACTTGAAAGAACACGGGATGAAACTGGCTCAACCCGGAGATTGTAAAATTTTGTGAAGGTATTGGGTTTACCCAGACTGCTGCTCTGCAAATTTCTGCTAGAGAGGTACCATTGGCCAGTGCCCACAAGTATGCCACACTCTTTGTCCGCAAGAGGGCGGACATGGCCTGGGTCTGGTAGACCAATGCAATGGCGTCCATGATGTCCAATGGCAAGCCTCTGTTTGGAGATAGCGTTCCCTGTCTGCTGTCCACCAAGTTAGACAAAGAGCTGCTCAGAGTGTCTAAAGCTCTGCGTGCAAACCAAAGTAGATGTGCAAAGCACACACCGGACATAGCAACGATAAGGTTGGGTCTGCCTCCTCCTGGGGCAGCGCTTGCAGGCTCACCACCTGATCCCTAAAAGGGGTCGTGGGAACCTTGGGCACATAGCCCAGTTGGGGACTCAGGATCACGTGAGAGTCTTCTGGAGCAAACTCCAGGCATGTTTTGCTGACAGCGATTGCTTGCAGGTCCTCGACCCTCTTGATTGAAGTGAGCGAGGTCAGGAGGGCAGTCTTTAATGAGATGGCATTTAACTCGACTGACTCTAGGGGCTCGAACGGGGTTCTCCGAAGGCCCAGCAGGAACACGGAGAGGTCCCATGAGGAAAGAGGCATGGCCTTGGAGGGTTCAGCCTCTGAATCTCTGGCGCTTCTCAGAAACCTGATGATCAGGTCGTGCTTACCAAGGGACTTACCTTCAACTGTGTCATGATGCGCTGCTATAGCTGCTACGTACACCTTCAGGGTGGAGGGGGACAGCTTCTCCTGCAGGAAGGATAGTACTGACTCGACTGCCCATCTCTGGGGGTCTTCGCTACGGGAAGAACACAGCATAGCGAACATACTCCACTTCAGGGAATACAGCTGCCTTGTAGAAGGAGCTCTGGCCTGAGTGATCGTGTTTACCACTGCGGGAGGTAGACCACATAAGTCTTCTACGTCCTGTCCAGGAACCAGACATGGATGTTCCAGAGGTCTGGGCATGGGTGCCAGATGTTGCCCCGTCCCTGAGAAAGAAGCCCCTTCCTCTGTGGAATTTACCGGGAGGTGCTGTCATGAGTAGTGTGAGGTCTGAGAACCAAGTCTGGATGGGCTAATATGGCGCCACAAGGGTGACTTGTTCCTCTGTGCAAATAGGCTCACTGGGGGGAACGGTTATTTGCGCAGCGCCCGGGTCCAGCTGTGTGCCAGTGTGTCTGTGATTATGGGGGCTCCCGTCATTGCTTACCAGAGTGGGCAGTGGGAGGATTCCCGAGAAGCGAACAGGATTACCTGTGCTTTGCTGAATCTATTCCAAATCTGCTGGACCACCTGGGGGTGGAGTCTCCACTCTCTGCTGAGTGTTGCCTGCCGCGACAGCGCATCTGCTGTGGTGTTGAGGCTGCCCAGGATGTGAGTGGCCCGCAGTGAACTCAGCCGCTGCTGACTCCAGAGGAGGAGATGGTGGGCGAGTTGCGACATGCAAGAAGAACATACGCCGCCATAAGCGATTTATATACACTACTGTCGCTATGTTGTTGGACCAGACCCACATGTGCTTGCCCCGGATCAATGGCAATAGCCTCAGCAGGGCGAGTAGTATAGCCAGAAACTCGAGGTAGTTGATGTGCCAATACAGCCGTGGTCCTGTCCAGGAGCCAGCGGCTGCATGTCCATTGCAGGGGTGGCTGTGTTCGGGGGGCCCTGGCTGCGAGTGCTTTGTGTCTGGCGGCCGTGACAATTGCAATTACCCATAATTAAAACCCCACCGAGTAGGCTTACCCTTCATGTATTGTTTAAATCCTGACTGAGCTTCAGACTTGACCATTCGTTCATCTATTGCGAGATTTGGGTTAGGCTGAAAGAGCTGCTGGCATTTTTGTTTGAGGTGGTCCATAAGATAATGCAACTTCCTAAGGCAATCCTGATTATCCTCTGTGGTAGGGTCTACAACATGTAGAGCTGCTAAAACAGGGAATCTGCAGGTTCGAAGGAATTCAATTTAAGACTTTTTAAGTCCAAATAAAAGAACAATTTAAATATATGGTAAACGTGTGTATCACTCCGCTCTTGATCATGCTGTTCTAAACTAAAGTGAAAGAGCATTGCACATCTGTTAGGAGTTACTGTCTTTATTTTGGAAATTATATATGTTAGCCAGCATGTGGTGGCAAAAGATAATTTTTGTGTGTAATATGAGCCAGTTGATGATGTAAAGTGAATCCGTTAGTCATTGTTTACGTAGAACAGTGCTCTGTGATCACTCATATTACTAAAACAGTACCAAAGCTAGGAAAATAGCTTTAAACAGCTTTAAACAAATTTGGGATTAAGGCTCGTCAGAGCTGAGAGACACAACTGATTTATTACAGAACTCAAGGTGCTTACCTTTTATCGTAGTTTCCACACTGGATACATACTTTTTAAAAAAGCGGAGGGCATTGCAATTTCTATAGGGAATGACTCTTGCGCACTGGCTACCGCAACAGGAGTTCGCACACGCTCTATCTGTCTCTCTCTCTCTCTCTCTCTCTCTCTCTCTCTCTCACACACACACACACACACACACACACACACACACACACACACAGACATCCGTCTATCCTTGTTAATCCAATGACTTGTTAGAAACAGCACAAGCTGTGATACTATATCTGAAGTGAGATTTTTGAAAGGCTTGGATGCATCATTTGTTTTGAACCAGCAATGGCAGATTCTGATCTGTCACGTAAGAAAGTAGTTCCATGCACACATGCATTTTTATGACTGTACTCGGTTTTTCCTATTTTTTTAAAATGTACTTGTTAAAGGGATACTTCACCTCTGGGAAGATGAATGTGTATTTAAAATTGGTCATTTATATAGTATAAATCTGAAATTATTTTTGAATTTGAAGCATTCTAGACAGAGAAAAGGCAGAAAATGTATTTTTTACATATGTGACTGAAAGACAACAACTCCCAGAATGCACTTGCTTTGCTGCCCTTACGAGGCCACTCCCAAACCACGCCTACCGGTTACAGGCGGCAGTATCTGAAAATATGATACAACTATGCTACATCGTGACTCTATAAATCGTGAGTTAGTTGATAAATTGACTGACTATGCGGGAAGAACATTATAATTCCGTGTGTCCAAACTCTGTACATGACGTCTTAGTAACAAAAAAGAAAAACAAACAAAATACTCACTTTACACTAAGCCGTCCGTTTGTCCCTGCGGGCTTTGGCTGGCGTTTCCAATTTATCTTCGGGATCCTAAAATAAGTTTCCAGGACTCCCCTGTCCATGTGTGATACAAAACTTGGGTGCTCAGTTATACATGCTCATGTTATCGGTGCAGTTTCATCAGCGGATTCAGCGATCTCGTCCAGTATCGCTGAAATTCGCGACAGCAATAGGACTCTCTATCTGTTTCCATAGGCGCACAGCGAGAGCACTGACACCACCAGTCCGCCCCAACTCGAGTCTGAATATAATTTAACACTCTCTTCCTCCTGCCTGCCAAGCAGGTTTTGCTCCCCTGCTACAGCAGCTGCTCCAGCCTCTGTTCATCGCTGTATTGCGGCACGTACAGGTAGCGCGAGCATCAGATTCTCGCAACAGATCTTCGAAATCCCCTTCTGCCATTTCAACTTCAAAACTACATTCCGCCATCGTGATTAGTCTACTTGTATACAAACTTTCTACACAAAGCAAGAGCCTGTTTTCTTAGCTTCTACAGAAAGATGGCTGACACTATCTTCACATTCTGTGAGTGAGATCCCACCCCATATGGGCGTGGTGAAAACGTGCAGAATACTGGCTGTAGTTTTAAGCCTCTGGACCAAAAATCCTCCGATGACGCAAAATGACGTTTTTTGCGTTTTCGCTTCCTCCTTGCCCATCCTAACCGCATTACAAAGTATTATTTAAATTGTAGTATTTATACATCATAGTAGTATTCTTTCATAAAAACAATTACAGCAGCATCTTTTTACTGTAATAGAGCAAAAAAAGAAGAATTATTACTGAAAACAATTACAAAATTTGAATGAGAATAGGAGGCTAAAATGTGCTTAAGTGTCCTAAAAATAATGTCACAGAAAGCAAGCTTAATGTTCCTGAATATAGTCTTCTTTGTCTTCATAAAAACATTTTTTTGTTTTTTATTTGGTTCAAATATGACCAGGAAATTTCCTTGTTAGGGTTTGTTTGAATCGCCTTGTATTTGAGTTAAACATCTAATAACCAAAAGAATGATTTTAAATAGATCTAATTGTAACATTTTTACTTGTTACCCATGTTTCCTTACTTGTTAATATGAAATAACATCATGGTTACTGTTGTAACCTCCGTTCCCCCGAGGGAGGGAACGAGACGTTGTGTCGAATGAAGGGAATCCTGGGACGCCAAATGTACCTCTGAACTTGAGTAAAGGCCAATGTCAAGTTGGCAGACAGAATTTGCATGCCCCGTCCTAGACATACAAAAATAAAGGGAAGCGGGGCAGCGAGTGTCAGTCAGGATTTTACACTGAGGAGCCGAAAATAAGGTACGGCGGTTTACAGTGGTAGGTCTAGTGCTGTGGCAGGAGGGACACAATGTCTCGTTCCCTCCCTCGGGGAACGGAGGTTACAACAGTAACCATGATGTTCCCCTTTTGTCACTCACTTGACGTTGTGTCAAATGAAGTGACACAAGGGGTCCCATCTAAAAACGCCATGCACTGACCCTGTTACAGGTGCAAGCAGGCTACTGCATGCTAGAAGCAACTGTGTCGGCTGCACGTAGCCCTCCCTAACGCCCCCAAGAGATAACACATACAGACCTAAGGTTCCCCGCACCCCTGAGGGGGGAATAGGTGTTACATGACTAGCATGGGAGCAAGCCCGGCAGTCGCTGCCTTTTCTCTCACTATGTCTCTCACATAGGATGTGAGCAGCTGGGGCTCTCTTAACACTATCAGATGCATCGGGGAAGGCAATCTTTCCCAGTCCTATTCTTTCAGGGGGAAAATACCCTGTGGAGGCCATATCCTGCCTAATCTAGGGGGGGGGTAACATGTGGCAAATACACCACGAGGGTTGTGAAGCCATACGTGGGAATGGTGCGGTGGTAGGTCCAGCCTAATGAGGGGGGACTCTACAAGCACAGCAACCGGCTCAGCGGGGCTGCCCAAGGGAAATGGGGGTCTGCTGACAGGGAGACCGTACCACAGGAAATACATCACGGTGAGTTTGCCTGAGAAGAGAACTAAGCCCGTGGATCCCGACCCCAGTACAGAGCACCTGTGACTCGTAGTGGGTCTGGACGCGAATTGCTCTGCTGAATTCGCAGGCCAGAAGGCTAGGGAGGAGAACATCCAGGGAGCGACGCTTAGTGGCTAACCTGGGATAGAAGGTGCACTGGATCAACTTGGTGAAGGGTGCTGTGTGCAAGTGGAACACCGGGTCAGTTGTGCTGCGTTACCGAGTTCTACAGGCTTGGACCTGACAAAACACAGGACGAGACCGACTCAACCCTGAGATTGTAGAATCTGGCAAAGATTCTGTTGGGTTACCTATTGAGTGTTGCAAGCCCGCTGCTCTGCAGATGTCAGCTAGGGAGGTGCCGTTGGCCAGTGCCCACGAGGATACCACACTTCTCGTCGAGTGTGCTCGAACCCGCAAGGGGGCGGGCACGGCCTGGGTCTGGTAGGCCAGAGAGATGGCGTCAAAAGCCCAGTGAGTTACCCTCTGTTTGGAGATGGCGTTCCCTTTCCGCTATCCGCCGAAGCAGACAAAGAGCTGCTCAGAACATCTAGAGCTCTGCGTGCGGTCCAAATAGATAAGCAAATCATGTACCGGACACAGCAACGAGAAGGCTGTGTCTATCTCTTCCCAGGGCAGCTTGCTTGCAGGTTCATGACCGGGACCCTGAAGGGGGTCATAGGAACCTTGGGCACGTAGCCCATTCAAGGCCTCAGGATAATGTGAGAATGTGCCAGACCGAACTCCAGGCAGGTGTCGCTGACAGAGAACGCTTGCAGGTTACCGGGCGGGGCTTCGTGGCGGGGGGAGCAGAAGAGCGTCCAGAGGCATGAGTTCTGAGAAAAGACTCAAAGCACTTACCTTGCTCCGTGCACCCGGCAGGGGATGGGTAAGAGACTGAGGTCCCAGAGAGGCGTCTTCGGAACTAGTCAGCGCTGGCCTGCCGGGGCTGAGCAATCTCGGGTACGGAGGCAAGAGAGCTGTGTCTGGGATCTCTGTAAGGTAAGACTAAGTTCAGCTCTTGAATACCGTGACTAGAAAAGTGTTTGAAGTCTTTACTCTGCTATCACCTCCTCGTGTAATTGTCCTGAGATTGTTAGATAAGCTGGCACAGAGAAGAAATTGAGATTTTAGTTGTCTGAGCCATTTTTATTACCTGCAGGCTTGAGAGAAGACAAAAAATATCATTATCAAAGTTTCAGAAAAAAAATATACCATCCAAACACACTCTCAGTCATTTGTGGTGATTATTGGTGTGTGTATCTGGACATACAGCATTATCCTGTAACAACAAAACACAATAAATTGACAGGACCGGTCTTCAAACATACAGATAAGTGTGTAGTGTGCAAATTAATTATATAACTATTTTAGAGGAATTTCTGTTGTTAAAATGTAGGGTGTGATCTTTGAGGTTAGACTCAAACAAACCTCTTGCCATCTCTAGCCCAGTTAGCCAAACATTAACTGTATTTTGTGTAATGCGTATGATACTTAAATCTTCAATAAACTGATAAATACGACAGAATCTTTGTTAAAAATAGAATTAAAATGGTTTAGTATTTAGACCCCCACCCATCCACCTACCTCATGAATTGACTTCTTTTTGGGTGGTACAAGCTAAAAGTCTGTTACCCTACCAGAAGGGAACCAACGAATTTGTGCTGCTTTTTCATTAGTTGCGGTTTGTGTTATTTAGCACAGGTGTCACAAAATTTAATGCCGAGGGGCCTTTTTAAAACTGTGTTTGTTTGTTGTCACTACATAGTTATGAATGTTGCCTACGTTACCGTAACATGGTTCGGTAAAGGAGGAAGCAGGAGCCAGAACCACATTCAACAAGACTTTAATTAGACAGAACATAAACTGAAACACAATAACACATCAATGAACAAACACACACAGAGCGGCCACGTTTGTCTCTCTTTCCCTGGCAACCCTGGCTCCTCCTTTATCCCTCTCCCGCTAATTGGGCAACTCAGCTCCAGGCATGTATCCTCTCTGTCCGGCCACGCCCTCCTCCTCATCACACACCTCCACCACCTGACTGGCAGTGGCTCCTCATTCTCCTGGTGGATGGCAGCCACTCCTTCTCCTGGACAGCGTGCTCTTCGTCCTTTCCCAGGTTTTGGCTCCAGTGTAATGGTTTTGGAAAGGGGGAAGACTTTTAATAAAACACTGACGAAGTCTTTCAACGTAATGCGTTGCGCTCTCTCTCTCTCTGGCATCCACGGCTCCTCCTTTTATCTCTCTCCTGCTGACTGGCAACTCAGCACCAGGCATGCATCCTCTCAGCCCGGCCATGCCCTCCTCCTTGTCACATGCCCCCACAGCCCGATTCAGGCCAGGCAAACCTCTGGTATGACTTACCACCACCCTCCCCCCCCCCCCCCTTCCTGGAGGGGATGAGTTGCCCCTTCAGCCATTCTGTTGTCGGCTGGTCTTTCCCGACCACCTGGGTAGGATGACGGGAACAGAGGGGGGAGAGAGAAAGAGAGCGGGAGATACATAGAGAGAGAGGGAGAGAGAGAAATAAAATAAAATACAAAACTCTGGTTCCTGCCCACACCACCATTCGGTCCTCAGCCAGCTGTCCTGCAATCCTCCGCGACGCCGGGCGATGGCACTGGATTCTGCCTACTGGTGGCCCGCAGTGGCTCCTCCATCCCCTGGTGGAGGGCAGTGGTTCCTTTGCTTCCTGGCAGATGGCAGTGGGTTCTCTGTCCAATGGTGGATGGCAGCAACTCCTCCATCCACTGGCAGATGGTAAAAGCTCCTCCATCCCCTGGCAGATGGTAACAGCTCCTCCACCTCCTAGTGGACAGCAACGGCTCCTCCATCTCCTAGCAGACAGCTCCAGTACTATCGAACCAATCTTCCCCTCGGTCCTCCGTCAGTGGCGAGAGCTATATTTTTATCTCATTGTCTGTTTGATGGAGTGTCTTCCTCCAGTCCCGGGCTTCGGCACCAATGTAACAAGGTACGTGAAAGGAGGGAGCAGGAGCTGAATCCACATTCAGAGAACTTTAATTACAACACAACATCAAACTGAAAACAGCAGCATAAAACACTGATGCACACACACAAAGCTTTTTGTGTCGCTCTCTCTTACTATGTCACTCTCACATTAAATGCTAGGGCACATGACTCCCCTGATATAGACACTCACCAAAAACTTTATTAGGAACACCTGTACACCTATATTTTCATGCGATTATCTAATCAGCCAATTGAGTTGTAGCAGTGCAATGCATTAAATCATGTAGAGATGGGCCAGGAGCTTCATTTAATATTCAAATCAACCATCAAAATGGGGAAAAATGTGATCTCAGTGATTCCGATGGGCTGGTTTAAGTATTTCTTTAACTGCTGATCTCCTGGGATTTTCACGCACAACAGTCTTAAGACTACTCAGAATGGTGCCAAAAAACAAAACAAACAAACAAACAAAAAAAAAACATCCATTGAGCAGCAGTTCTGTAGACGGATATGCCTTGTTGATGAAAGAGGTCAACGGAGAATGATGAGACTGGTTCGAACTGACAGAACAGACACGGTATCTCAGATAACCTCTCTGTACAATTGTGGTGAGCAGAATACCATCTCAGAATGCACATCATGTCAGACATTGTGTCTTCTACAACAGCAGAAGACTATGTTGGGCACTTTATTTGCACCATTGTGTAAAGTCCTCAAAAAGTGAAATATATACAGTCAAGCATTTTTGGTTGGGAGTGCGCAAAGTAACATTGCTATGAAACCAGCACATTACTATTACCTGAAAGGCCTGGGAGACAGGGCCGTGGAAGGCTCAGGAGACGTGGAAGGCTCTGGAAACAGAGCCATGGAAGGCGGAGCCCTGGAAGGCTCGGAAGGCGGAGACGTGGAAGGCTCAGGAGGCGGAGCCGTGGAAGGCTCAGGAGGCGGAGCCATGGAAGGCGAAGCCGTGGAAGGCTCTGGAGACGTGGAAGGCTCGAGGGGCGGAGCCATGGAGGATGGAGCCATGCAAAGCTTGAGAGGCGGAGCCCTGGAATGCTCGGGAGGCAGAGCTCTGGCTGGCTCGGGATGCGGAGCCCTTGAAGGCTCGGGAGGTGGAGCCGTGGCAGGCTTGGGAGGTGGAGCCATGGCAGGCTCGGGAGGCGGAGCTCTGGAAGGCTCGGGAGGCGGAGCTCTGGCTGGCTCTGGCTCTGGGACGGTCGAGGCTAAAGGCGCTGGCTCTGGGACGGTCGAGGCTACAGGCACTGGCTCTGGGACGGTCGAGGCTACAGGCACTGGCTCTGGGACGGTCGAGGCTACAGGAGCTGGCTCTGGCTCTGGGACGGTCGAGGCTACAGGCGCTGGCACTGGGATGGACGTGGCTGGCAACGCTGGCTCTGGGACGGACGAGGCTGGCAACGCTGGCTCTGGGACGGACGAGGCTGGCAACGCTGGCTCTGGGACGGACGAGGCTGGCAACGCTGGCTCTGGGACTTCCAGCTCGTTGGCCATGGCAGGCGTGGGCGTTGGCTTGTTGGCCGTGGCAGGCAGAGACTGGAGAGCAGAAGCCTTTCCTCTTCTCCTCCTCCGGACAGACGAGGCTGGCAACACGTTGGACGTGGCAGGCGTGGGCGTTGGCTCGCTGACCGTGGCAGGCGTGGGCGTTGGCTTGTTGGCCGTGGCAGGCGTGGGCATTGACTCGTTGGCCGTGGCAGGCATGGGCGTTGGCTCGTTGGCTGTGGCAGGCGTGGAAGCTGAACCCGGGATTGAGAGAGGCGGATCCTCTGAAGCGAATGTGTCCAAAATGAGCTCCACATACTCCTTCCAGGTGTAAGCACCAGTCTCCGGCAAATACCCCATCGGCGTGTTGGTACACCGATCCGATACATTTCCTTCAGGGCTTTGTCATCTAGTCCGGTGTGGATGGCCACACAGGAGAAGAAGTGGGAGAACTCACGAATTGTTAAGTCCGCCTGAGTTAGCTCCATGAAGAATGCCGCTAGATCCATTTTGTGGTGAGTTGTTCTGTTACGAACGGGCAGACGAAGAGTGAGGATCTACGTGCGGTTTTATTGAAGTAACAAAAAACACAAGGAACAAAAGAAATATCCACGATGGGAAAACCTAGGTAAACACAATATAAACATCCACGAAGGGCACAGGCAGGAACAAGGTCAAAGACAGACAATACCATTTAACAACTCACAATACTGAACAGAAATCAGGGCATTAAATACAAAAAGACAAATGAGAACATTAAACACAGGTGAGAAACAATATGGAACAGCTGGAGGTGATCAGAGCAGGGGATGATGGGAAGTGTAGTCCATGGGGAACAGATGACAGAGGTAAAACACAGGGCAGACAACAGTGAATCGTAACAGTCATCCTATGTGTTTGTCTTTTGAGTTTACCATTAAACTATCATTTATATGTCAAGCCAGTTTCTCGCCTCTTCCTTGCCCGTGAGCCTGAACTACTTTACATTCATTTCTAATGTAAAGGCATACCACAGTATTGCATTCCCCAACCAATTCAATATGTTAAGCTTGTAATTCCACACACTGTCTCTTATTGGGACTCTCCTCCAAAGTACCAGCTATGTAAACAGCACAGCCAAATGTGAGGTCTCTTGACAAGAAGGAAAGTTATATTACAACTCTAACATCAAAACCTACAGTAAACCTCAAATAATTGCATTAATCATATTCATACATAGTATGTATTTGTACATTTTATATGCATCATAATGTATGTATTTCATTAGATAACACAATATCAAACCAAGAGGCATCTGCAAACAAATGATGCTAGATCTAACGTCACTGGGCCATTTTTTTATTATTATTATAATTTTTGTGCAATTAATTTAACCAACCAGTCTCGCTTTAATTTTTAGTGAATGTATGAAGTCTTGATTTTAATGAGAATAGCTATAGAGCTGTCAAGGCATCAATTTGTAGATGAACCTGGAAGGCTAATTCACCATTAACTTAGGGAAAATCATATGTGTTTTTATAAAGGGTGTTCTCAATTTATGTGTATTTGTATTATGTGTTTTAAGATATGTGGCAAACATTACTTGAAGATACTTAGTCGCTTTGTTCTACAACATAAATTAAACACATTCATGCCTCAAATGTGAATTTTGAAGTAGTAGTGCTTTAAAAGAATTGTATGTTGATAACGAGTTGCTTGATAAGGACTACCACAAGCATCTAGGTGAATGGAAAATTATATTAGATTCTATCTAGCAACTTGTAAGCAACATAGTTTACATACTTAAAAGAAAAAGAAACGTCTGAATTAAAATTCACATTTGGGGACTGTGATTAATTTATGTTGAAGAACAAAACATCCAAGTATCTTAAAGTAATGTTTCCACAGACCTTATTTTACTCAAAAATGCAGAAGTGCTAGTATATACACCCACAGGGAAATCTCAAGGGAAACCATGGCTCGAAAATGCTACTTCTCCTGAACAGCTTTATTGTTTTATCATTTAAAACCTTACAAATCTAAAAAAAAAATTGTGAAATGTCACACACACACATATATATATATATATATATATATATATATATATATATATATATATATATATATATATATATACATACATACATACATGTATATATATATATATATATATATATATATATATATATATATATATATATATATATATATATATGTGTGTGTGACATTTCACAATTTTTTTTTTAGATTTGTAAGGTTTTAAATGATAAAACAATATATATATTTTATATTAGGGCTGTCAAATGATTACAATTTTTAATCAAATTAATCAGAATTTTCAGTGGATTAATCAGGATTAATCACTATTTGCAATTACACCTGAATCCTAACCATTTTTTTTTCTGAAATGCATACCAAAAGATAAATAACTGGACACAGATACATAATTTTCATATTATGTCTGTTTATTAACACAGCCAAATAATGGTGGTTTAAATCAAGCTGAAACATACTACACACCATAATATTTGTCTTTGTAATGTCCCATCGCTTCCTCTTTGGCATTCCTCTTAACCAGGATGTACAATTTACAGTATTCAATTGAACAGAAAGCAATAAATGTAGTCAAATCATAACAGTGGCCTACCACATTTTTGCACAATTTGAGTCATCTTTTGCGTTTTTATGTGGAAAAAAACATTTTCAATAAAACTTTTAAATCAAACCAAAGAACAATCTTTTACCTTTTCCTCCATTCTTTAATCCAGTTGCTCAAAAATCCAGTTGCCAACTACTATAACATGTTGCACTGAAACTGGTCTTTTTGTTTGAACATCACCTTTCAAATCTACTGAGCTTCATCATCTTTCAGCCAGTTGCTGAGGCAAACTAACTTGTTCACATTTTCTGAAAGTAAAGCTGACCTTTTCTTGTTCACAATGTGACCTGCAACTGAGAAAAGTCGTTCACAGGGAACAGTGGTTGCAGGAGTGGCTAGATATTTGTGAGCTAGTGAGGCCAGCTTCTCATGGGCTCCTGAATGAGATGCCCACCACCTCAAGGGGCAGTCCTCCAATTTAATGGTGGGCTCTGCTCTGTACCTCTGTATGGCAGGTTGGACCTCTTCATCTTTTGATTCTGAATCTGAGCCCATTTGCAGAAGGCTGATTTTCTTCCTGGGTGGCCCATCATCATGTGTCTGTGAAGACCTTCTGGGTGATTCTTGTTGCAGCATCCCTTCAAGTGTGGTCCACACCTCTTCCCTGTCTGTCTTGGGCAGGCATTTCAAGTCTTTGAAACGAGGATCCAAAACTGTAGCAATCTGGAGCCATGCATTGTTGAGCTGTTCTTGACGGGATGCTAGGTCCTCCTTGAACTTGGTCTTGAATCTCACCACATATGCAGGGTCCTCATCACAGGCTTCCATCTTGAGACGCAAGTGGCAGAGAGAAGGTAGTACCACAGAACAGGAGACATAGGCCTCTCCACCAAGGAGCTCAGTTACATACCTACGCACACAAACACACACATGCACACAGAGACAGTGTATTATTAGAACAGTGGTTATCAACATATTATTATTATTATTATTATTATTATCATTATTATTTTTTACATACATGTTATTGATATTTGACTTGGTTTAATTCATTCCAGAAAATAATCAAAGCAATGTTATTTGATAAGTTACAGACTGATTTACCTGCATGGCTCTAGAATGATCAATGATCAATTGCTCTTGCTTCTTTCCCAGGCTGACTTGTTGTGATTGAAGCTCTGCAGCATTTGCTGGGCTGTGCTTAAAATGACCGACAACTTTGCGAGCCTTGGCCAAAGCATTTACAAAGCCGCTGTCAGCAAGACTCACTGTGACACTTCTCTGCACCATGTGAGCGACACAGTTCATGTGTTCATAGCGTGTAAGTCGAATTGCGGCAACCATGTTGCGTGCACTGTCAGTCCCAATGGTTGTCGTCTTGCCCTCGATGTCCCACTTACGTGCAACAGACAGGAACTGTTCTTTACAAGCCTCCGCAAAATGACGCTCCTCAGTTTTTAATATAGTCAGCGCAAAAGACTTCAGTTCCCACGTGTCACTGATGAAATGTGCAGTTACTCCGAGGTAATTGTTGTTACTCACTGATGTCCAATGGTCTCCTGTCAGGGCGATATGATTTACTTGAGCCAAGACCTCTTTCCTTTTTTCTTTTTCGTTTTCATAGAGCTCGTGGATTTTCGACATAACTGTGGCTCTTGACGGTGGCTTATAGGATGAGTCTTGAGACGCCACTTGCAAAACATCAAGGAAACCTGAGTCTTCTACAATGCTAATGGGTCTACAATCCTTTGCAATCCATTTTGCTATTGTGTTGGTCAAATTATCTGAGGTTGATTTTGTTAATGGCCTGCGAACATTCAGCGTGGTCTGGCGCAAACCACTTGCTGAACCTGACGGCCCAGCAAACGCATGTTTGGCGTTGACATGGTACCTCAAGCTTGAACAGCTCCGGTGAAATTGAAACTCCTTGTTACAAATCTTGCAAATAACCTTGTACTTGTTAACTGTACCATCATCATTCTTTTTATATTTGAATCCATCAATAGGCCCACTTTGCTCACCTTGCTCCATCTCGCCTCTAGCTCCCAACCACTTTCCTGACTTTCCTGACCTGAATAATTTGTCACACTGCACATGCGTGAAATGCGTTAAAAAAATTGATGTAATTAACAACAAACAACTAATTAACGTCGTTAACGCACTATTTTTGACAGCCCTAATATATATATATATATATATATATATATATATATATATATATATATATATGTAAGGCTGGGTGCCAATGTATTTACATTCAAAGGCAAAGAGCAAATGTATGATCTTCGAGAAAATCAAAGCGAAGACTGCAAAATTCACACCTCATTGTTGCCCTTCCACATCTGTCCCATTCTCTTCCCTCTCCTCTTCATCCATTCCCCCTCCGCTGAGAATCAACTCAAACTCACCTATTTTCTGTATGTATAACAAAAGAAGGCTGGATGCTAATGTGTTTACATTCAAAGGCAAAATGTATGATCTTCGAGAAGATCAACAAAGGAACTTTCTCACAATTAGCATCTCTTCCTGAGGCACCATACCCCACTGAGCGAAGACTGCAAATTCACACCTCATTGTGCCCCATTCCACATCTGCCCCATTCTCTCCCGTCTCCTCTTCATCCATTCCCCCTCAGCTCAGAATCACCCCAAACTCACCTAATATCTGTATGTAACAAGAGACCATATCCGATGTATACAAAGAATGTAACTAGTGTAACATGTTTGGTATCATTCAAAATGTCTCAGCGCGTCTGGTATAGTGTTTTGTCCCCAGGTTTATAAAACTCAATGACAACAAAGTTATAAGGTCTATGCCAAAAGGAGACGAGTGGCAACCGGACAAACTACCTGCACCTGCGGTGAGTGCGGTCCAAATCACTCCCATCGACCTTAAACAATATCAAAAAGATTTGTGGACAGCTGAGGGAGAGATTGCACCACACTTACAGCAGGATCAGTTAGTCACTGTCACAGAAGACATAATACTCAAGAGATGGGAAATATGTGGTTCCAGAAGCTGTTCAAAAACCCATAATCAAACTGTACCATGAATATGCTGATGTCAACAGGTGGTGTAGTACATGCATAGTTTATGAAACAGTTAATCAGGACAAACCCGGAAGCACTAGTCTACGCAGGTCAGACACACCCAAGGGACCTTGGGAATCCTTACAGTTGGATTTCTTTGGTGCACTCCCCAGTGCCAAAGGGGGATATCGTTATTGCCTGGTGATCATTGATAAATTCTCTAAGTGGGTAGAAACAATTTTCACCCACAATAACACTGCAAACACTGTGGCACAGGTGATGGCCAACCAAATCATCCCACTTTGGTGTCCGCCAATCCAAATCGAGTCTGATCAAGGAACCCATTTCAGTACAACCCTGACAGACCAAGAGATCATAGATCATATATGATCAAACATGTGAATAGCATCCTTAAAAAAAAAAAAAAAAAAAAAATGCTAAGCAGAAAACACTGCAGCTTAAGGTGCTTCACACTTCAAAACTACACTAAAATATCAGCAATAATTCAGATAACACCAAGGATGCTCAGTCTAATTTGATCTCTGAAATTAAATTTGCATTAGACATTACAATGGTATATGTTTTTGTAAAGCAAAATGCTTATTCCCCCTGATGACACTAACCATGCAGTATGAGACTAAAAGCAGTCTGTAACAGTTTGGCTTTGATCATCAGAGGAAAATAAAGAAAGTACCACATGTCTAAATGCAGATTAATTAAAAGATCAACATTTACTGTTTTCTCTCTCTGTGCTTGTTTACATATCAGGTTACAATCTCATGAGAGACAGGTGCCAAAAGATTTCTGATACCCCTGCTTCAAGCCAGGACAACAATTTGGCCATGATGGAGATGGGTGTGGAAATACTCAAAGAGGCCATTCACACCTCACAGCACTACACAAACAAAAATAACTATATGGCCTCCCGGTTTAGCACCGGAAACAAAATTTTGCAACACCGATTATTCTAGAACAGATTCCACCCATCTCCTAAACATATAGAACACACACTTTTATCACTACATCATGGAACAAAATAATGGCCTAGATTCTGAAAGTACTAATCCACTGAAGATCTGGCCTGCCTCGCACATACACATAGCCTCGCACATATAGGACATTACAAACCTGTAAATAAAAGGTTCCATAAAACAGTCACTATTTACAAATTCAAACATCTTATTTGAAATACTGTAATATACATGGGACATGTGCATGGCTACAGTCACACATCAATGATTTCATTACAAATTGCAAACAAACTTGCACCCAAATTTCTACATTTCCACCTGCACCAAATTAAATACAAATTATATGAAGTGCAGACACTTCAATCGATCCACAACCCACTTTGAAAATAGACATGAATCATCGATTATGACTTAGCCAGCAAATCAATCACATTGGATAATTTTGAATTAGCACTGTGATTATTATATAAATCTATAAGTGTGATTCTACAATCATAGAATTATTATTATTACAATATGCAAAATGATGCATACCACTGCTGAAGACACTAGTTTTAATGACTTTGTGGTATGTTTCCTTTAATTTATTCAGACCAAATATCCACGGCAATAATGAATATTGGTGACATGCTAGAGGCAGTGTAGATGAGGAGGTAATGGACGCTCTTGCCATAAAATTCAAAGATCTCCTTTTTCGTTTACGCGAGAAAGGACTAAATTTAAAATGGAGTAATGATGAAATCTTATCATGGTACTCTATGGAGGGTCGGAGACTAGAATCCAAACGAAAATACCGGAAAACCTCCGTCGCTATTGTTTACTTGCTTCGCCGTAACGACATCGACACCATGGCGAAAAATGAGCAAATTATAGTAAACATTAAAGAAATAGAGAAATCGCGATCGGAAGAATTAAAAAAATTGAGGGCTAAAGTCAACACGTTTGTGTATAAAAAGCAAAGTTGGGCAAGACGGGTAGATGCGATGGAAGCGCAGATTAATGATCTCCAACAAAAACTCAGATCAGGTCGAAATTATGCATCCGCTTTAGAAGACTGTTGTAACAACGCAGGCTTCCCAATATCAGCTATAAATGAAGCTGCCATAAATTCACCATTTGATGCAGAAAGAAAACAGGATAGTGACGACGATGATGCAGTAACCTTAGTTTCCGCTAACCACACAAGAGAGGCTCGTAACCGAGCCCATGGGGATAATCCCGCTCAGACTACAAAAGAACGCAGCCCGGTTATGACGCGGCAAAAAACTAGTGATGTTCCATTAAAATCTGTTCAAGTCGCAGTCCTTAAGACAATAACAAATGCGGAAGATGAAATCGCAACTATCAGTCGTCCTTTAACGTGCGAGGAATGCAGCTCACACAAAGAAATAGTTGGCATGATGCCAAGAAGAGGTCCATTCCAACCTTACTGGGACACCTTAATGTTACAGGCCAATGTCTACAATCTAGAGATCAGAGACGTATGGCAAATTGCTCTCTTAACTATTCCAAACGAACTCAGACCCAAACTGAATGAGGAAATGAAAACGGGACGCATTATAAATAGACGCGATCGTGAAACCGACACAGAAGTGTACGAAAGACTAAAGCAAATGCTGCTAGATCTGAGAGGACCAAGCCATGCAGAATGGAGTAAAATTGTTCACATTAAACAATCAAATAAAGAACCATTCGAAAGTTATGCAGAACGTTTGTGGGAATCCTACAAAGAATACTCCGGCCTAGAAAACGCAGATAGGGATCATGAAGTTTTACTTCAATTCCTAAAAAATAATGCAGGGCCCGCTGTTCAACAAGCTCTTTTGAATGGCGCCGACTCAGCTGAAAACACGTACAGGGCAGTGGTAGACTGGGCATCAAAAATCGAAAATAGACACCAACAGTCTAAATCGCATCATATTGCAGCAACCCAGTGGGTGACAGAGGGCAACGGTGCTGAAAAAACGACAAAAATTAATTACACCCAACATCGATGTGATTATTGCAGAAGGAAAGGATCATAACATACGCGACTGTTATCAGTTAAAAGCTGAGTGCGAAAGAAAGGGAGCACCCTCCAAAACTGATACTGAAATTCGCAAACGTTTAGATCCCTTGAGTATGCAATACAACACAAGTGCTCCCCGACAAATGGAGGAACAATAACAACAGGGACCAAAACAACAAAACAGTGAATTCCAAGCTGAACTCGAATCATTACTGTTGAAATATAACATACAATAGGGATGCGTGGCCTCCATTGCAATAGGGAGTATTATCAACAACGACAACCATATCAAAATAAGGGCTAACATTGGAGGCCGGTTAGCCAACATACTTATCAATACCGGCGCTGCATGCTCCTGCACAAACATTCCTTTACCTCTAACAAATGAAACCATACAAATTAGAGGCATAGGCGACACACTAATGACTGCGACCAAAACACAACCAGTTCAACTCGACTTGGGCATGATAATGCTTGAAGAACCTTTTTGGTATTTACCAGACAACAGTGAAGGAACGGTATTGGGAATGGACATCATGCAAAAACATGGCTTTTTTATTCACTGCCTTGAAAAACAAATCAAATTGCAAACAAATAAAACAATGAAAAAATGTTTTTCACGAGACAAGGCAAGCATTATGTCCATTTCCAAAACAGACCCCATACAACTGCTAATGGATACAAATAGCAATGTTTGGGCTAATCACGAACACGGCTGTGGCCTCATTGATTTTGAAGTATGCATTGAGGGGGAGCCACCTCCCCCACAAAAGCAATACCACATTAAGCCAGAGGTAGAGGCTGCTGTTCATGAGAGAGTCCAACAGCTTGAAAAAAGAGGTGTAGTTCTACAGTGCGGTTCATCTACCAAGTCTCTGTGTCTGCCAGTCGGCCCCCTACTGGGTGCAGACAGAGTAGCTGACTATGTGGATGACAACATCATTGCCACGCACATAAACAGAAACCCCAACGAACACAAGCAATACAACAACATTGCCGATAAATTTGCCAAAATCGCAGCCACAAAAGGAGACGAGTGGCAACCGGACAAACTACCTGCACCTGCGGTGAGTGCGGTCCAAATCACTCCCATCGACCTTAAACAATATCAAAAAGATTTGTGGACAGCTGAGGGAGAGTTTGCACCACACTTACAGCAGGATCAGTTAGTCACTGTCATAGAAGACATAATACTCAGAGATGGGAAATATGTGGTTCCAGAAGCTGTTCAAAAACCCATAATCAAACTGTACCATGAATATGATGATGTCAACAGGTGGTGTAGTACATGCATAGTTTATGAAACAGTTAATCAGGACAAACCTGGAAGCACTAGTCTACGCAGGTCAGACCCACCCAAGGGATTCTGGGAATCCTTACAGTTGGATTTCATTGGTGCACTCCCCAGTGCCAAAGGGGGATGTCGTTATTGCCTGGTGATCACTGATAAATTCTCTAAGTGGGTAGAAGCAATTTTCACCCGCAATAACACTGCAAACACTGTGGCACGGGTGATGGCCAACCAAATCATCCCACTTTGGTGTGCGCCCATCCAAATCGAGTCTGATCAAGGAACCCATTTCAGTGTACAAATTGCTAAACATCAGGCAGTTATTTTACAACCCTGACAGACCAAGAGATCATAGATCATATATGATCAAACATGTGAATAGCATCCTTAAAAAATAAAAAAATAAACGCTAAGCAGAAAACACTGCAGCTTAAGGTGCTTCACACTTCAAAACTACACTAAAATATCAGCAATAATTCAGATAACACCAAGGATGCTCAGTCTAATTTGATCTCTAAAATTAAATTTGCATTAGACATTACAATGGTATATGTTTTTGTAAAGCAAAATGCTTATTCCCCCTGATGATACGAACCATGCAGTATGAGACTAAAAGCAGTCTGTAACAGTTTGGCTTTGATCATCAGAGGAAAATAAAGAAAGTACCACATGTCTAAATGCAGATTAATTAAAAGATCAACATTAACTGTTTTCTCTCTCTGTGCTTGTTTACATATCAGGTTACAATCTCATGAGAGACAGGTGCCAAAAGATTTCTGATACCCCTGCTTCAAGCCAGGACAACAATTCGGCCATGATGGAGATGGGTGTGGAAATACTCAAAGAGGCCATTCACACCTCACAGCACTACACAAACAAAAATAGCTATATGGCCTCCCGGTTTAGCACCGGAACCACAATTTTGCAACACCGATTATTCTAGAACAGATTCCACCCATCTCCTAAACATATAGAACACACACTTTTATAACAAAATAATGGCCTAGATTCTGAAAGTACTAATCCACTGAAGATCTGGCCTGCCTCGCACATACACATAGCTTCGCACATATAGGACATTACAAACCTGTAAATAAAAGGTTCCATAAAACAGTCATTATTTTTGAAATACTGTAATATACATGGGACATGTGCATGGCTACAGTCACACATCGATGATTTCATTACAAATTGCAAACAAACTTGCACCCAAATTTCTACATTTCCACCTGCAACAAATTAAAATATGAAGTGCAGACACTTCAATCGATCCACAACCCACTTTGAAAATAGACATGAATCATCGATTATGACTTAGCCAGCAAATCAATCACATTGGATAATTTTGAATTAGCACTGTGATTATTATATAAATCTATGAATGTACTGGTTGCCTTGGGTTTTTTGTCACCTTTCCTTTAATCCATCCAGACCAAGTATTTTCAGATAATCGAATGGGATCACCTTATTGGGTATATGACGTTAAAGGGTACTGAGACACAATATACCAGTCACACTTGCTGTCATGAAATTCATCATTATGTTGTTTGTACATGTAAACACCTAAACAACCTTTTTCTCCCAACGACACTAAACTCATAAATGTACAGTCTTTACATGGATGGTCATTTAAGATGCTGTTCAGGTGCTTATGCATTACCTGTGAGAACTCCTTCACCTAATTGAGGTTGGCCCAGAAGACCACCACTGGAGGTGGCAGAGAGTTCTTCTGAGGGTCAGATCATCATTAAAGGGAGGGTGCAACCAGAAGCAGATGTTTCTCCATGATGGAATGACATATCCACCGTGACCGAACATGCCAAAAGCCTTGATGGATTCGAGGAACTGAACACACATGCTAACCTCAACCAGACACAGGCAGTGACAAACCCAATTATCCACCTGCTACATATATCTGGTGAGACTAGATGTTCTGCAGATGCATACAAAGTGACAAAACGGACTTGGCACCTTGAACGCCTAATAGTGACCAGGCAGAAACTATTGAGTTGCCTGCTTGGCCAGAGAGCGGACTGTAAGGCTGGGTGCCAATGTATTTACATTCAAAGGCAAAGAGCAAATGTATGATCTTCAAGAAAATCAACAAATGAACTTTCTCATAATTAGCATCTCTTCCTGAGGCACCACACCCCACTGAGCGAAGACTGCAAAATCCACACCTCATTGTTGCCCTTCCACATCTGTCCCATTCTCTTCCCTCTCCTCTTCATCCATTCCCCCTCAGCTGAGAATCACCTCAAACTCACCTCTTTTCTGTATGTAACAAAAGAAGGCTGGATGCTAATGTGTTTACATTCAAAGGCAAAATGTATGATCTTCGAGAAGATCAACAAAGGAACTTTCTCACAATTAGCATCTCTTCCTGAGGCACCATACCCCACTGAGCGAAGACTGCAAATTCACACCTCATTGTGCCCCATTCCACATCTGCCCCATTCTCTCCCGTCTCCTCTTCATCCATTCCCCCTCAGCTCAGAATCACCCCAAACTCACTTAATATCTGTATGTAACAAGAGACCATATCTGATGTATACAAATAATGTAACTAGTGTAACATGTTTGGTATCATTCAAAATGTCTCAGTGCGTCTGGTATAGTGTTTTGTCCCCAGGTTTATAAAACTCAATGACAACAAAGTTATAAGGTCTTTGCCAAATACTGAATAACTCTGGAGATCTATACCCCTCCTTGAAGGTTTAACACCAGGAAGCCAAGAACCCATTCACTCCCAAATTCTCAAAGGACAATACCATTTGGTACACAATGTGTATTCTGTCTGGATATTTAAGGAAGGCTGGCCCAGAGCTCAAGGTTCTCTGTAATCAGACGATCCCGCACACCTCACTGTGTGTAACTTTAATAACAGAAATCTGCATTCAGATTTCCCATGCTTTGCAATTACATGTAGTTCTCAATTGTCAGGTATGTTCTTTTGACTTGTTTCTTTATCTTGTGTTTTAAATCTTACCTGGCAAATAAATTGTTACTTTTTGATTTATTCTGTATTCCTCTGAAATCATTTATATCAGTACTGGTTCTTTAAAATAGGAGAAACTGCTCTGGAGGAACCGAGCAGGAGAATACCATTTTAGGAATCATTTATATCATAACTGAAGCTTTAATGTAGGAGGAAGCCACTTAAAGACTATCAGTTTGAATCTCATTAGAAACTGATCAAAAGGTAAATGAATAGAAGAGGATTCAGAGTAATCAATAACTTAAATGATTAAAATAAAAGAACGATCAGAAAGTATTTAGAGCTTTAATTCTAAATTAGAGGTCAGCATAAAAATGGAGTCAGATTAATATAAAATTGGAGTCAGATAAAATTAATAACGGGATGAATTTGTAAAGTGCAAATTAATAACAATAATTGCTTTACTTCAGTGCTCAGAAAAGACAGAACAACGCAGAGACCTTCAAGGGGCAAATCTATATGTTTTTAGCAGTTTTCATAGCCTGCCCCTTTTTACATATATATATGTAAGTGTGTGTGAGTGTGTCAATCGATTACAATTTTTAATCAAATTAATTACATGGTGTTCTGATAAATTAATCACGATTAATCGCATTTAATAACATACACAAATATTTGCTGAGAAAGCCCCTCATATAACAATCACTCAATATATCATGATTATACATATTTATATCAATATCTAATTATACATAGTTATCTTTAAATATATATAAAAATATATATATAAAATATTCAGATAAATAAAATGCATTACATTCTTGTGGCAGAAGAGTTAATCATTAATAAGACAATACAAAAAGTAGCTTTAGAATACAATGCATTGTTTACTACCATATTATTGATCATAAGTCAATCATTGGCATACAGTTCACAGCAATCCATTTCACAAGTGAATTTGTCAATCAGTTGGAGATTTATTACGAGGACTTGTTTAAGGACCCGTCAATTTACACCTGCGTCAGACAATTTTTTATTTTTTTTTAATTAATGCTTACAAAACATTTACATCTAGAACCAAGAGGTATATTAAAACAAACAACAATAAAAAGGCAAATAAATAAATAAACAGTTTAAATAAAAATATAAAATCGTTTACATATTTCAGAATCAGAATCAGAATCAGCTTTATTGCCAAGTATGCTTACACATACAAGGAATTTTTCTTGGTGACAGGAGCTTCCAGTGCACAACAATACAAACAATACCAAAAAAACAGCAGCAAGACATAGGTAATTAAAAACAAAAAAAGACTAAAAATAAATAATTATACATATACGTACATACACTCACCATCATACATACCCACATACACACACGTAGTGCAAATCTATTCAATACACTTTACAGCTTTCTTGTTACTCAAATTGGAAATTGTTCTTATGTATTGCTGAACCTCTGAATTAAAAATTCAAAATAATGTTTTATAACCACCATACTTACATTTATGAATACTAAACTTTGCCAACAAAAGCAGAAAATTAATCAAATAATATTCCTTATGAAGAGCCATGTCATAGCTAAAAAAACTAATAAAACATTTTCAAAACAAAGTTGACTGCTGGGAATGATATGATCTCGAACAATCTTGCAGAAATCAGACCAAAAACAAGTCGAGCAGGGACAACTCCAAATAAATGATGGAAATTTCCACCTGCAGACCACAAAATGTACAGAATATATCGACATCACTATTAAATCTCTCTACAAGAAATTAATTTGTCTGGTAGTACTTATAAATAAGTTTGAAGGAAATTTATTTGATTTTGATAAAAATAACCTGTACATGGCTTGATATTTTATTATGTGGGTCTGTGGCAGCGGGGGCGTGGTCAAGCGCCCGTCCGGAGAGGGAAAAGCAGTAAGGGCGCTTGCACCTGAGCTAAATTATGTCTAACACCTGTCTCTAATTTCAGTGAGCACGGGGAGAGCGGCATAAAAGAGCCACAACACCGCCAGTCAAGAGCTCCACATACGTCAGTCTAATGTTGACGTGATCCCAGAGTCAAACTGTTTTGTGTTGGTTATAAGTTCTTTCTGTTTTATGTAAAGTTGTGCGCACTGCTGTGTGCCCATTAAAGAAACCCTTACCTGAGTGAGAGAGAGCTGTCAACGTGTCCTTCTTTTCCCCTGCCCTATCAAGAACCCTCGCTACAGGGTCATTCCTAGCATTTGGTGCCATTTGAGTCCCCGTGGCATAATGTGGTATATTGTGTGTAAAATGGGCCAATACTAGTTTCTATAAGCTCATTTTACATAGCCCACTCTAGCATAGAACACAATAATATGTACCCAGGATTAATTAATTAAAAATAATTACTCTGATTTTAGAGCAAGTAGGCTAAACTGCCATGTCCCCAAGTAAGCTTGAACTTCAGCCACAAATATAAATAATAAAAATCAAACAAATTCCAGTTTTTCTATATATTGTTATATATTCTTATTTATAATATTCCTCACCAAAATATATATTTTTGTTATTAATAGATTTTTAATTCATAAAGTCTTTAAATATGTTGTGTCCCTGAATTGAATGTCCCCCCGCCTGTTACTCTGATGGATAGTTCCTCCTTTTTGGCTGCAATCTATCTACAAGTAGCAGCGTAAGTTATCACTTCTTAATTCACCCTTTTTTCAATGTTTTAGAATGATTCACTGATGTGGTAAAGCATAACATGTCCACTCTGTTATGCTTATTTATAGTGGAAACTGATAAATGTTTGTAATTTTGAAAATATGGTTAATAAACAGGTTAAACATCTTTCTCTGTGATCACTACGCACTAGCAATGGCTGACTTTAGCTAAAATGTCCCTCCTGTTACTGTCCACCCTATTAATGTTTTGCACAATAACAGGGTGGACATATTGTAACAAGTGGACGTAAAAGCTAGATAAATAAGTGTTTAAATGGCAAGAAAAGAAGAGAAAGCACATAGATTGTATCAACAGTCAATTTGTACTTTTGTACTGCACGTTACAGTTCGACTCGACTTGCTTTGCTTTTGTGAGCTTGCTTTTTCACTGCAGTGTTGGTTGATCGTCATCGTTGCTCCGCCTGTACTGCCATCTTAAACACGACACAAACATTACTGACCATAAACAATAACACAACCACTAGCAGTTAGCTACTAGCTCATTGTGCTGCATAAAGCAGTTGTTGCATGGTGATTTTACACAAGTGTAACAGTTAAATTGGCCTGGATGTTTTAGAAGCAAGCTTTCCAGTAGCTGGTCAACTAAATAAAGTGAAGCTTTCAAGCAGAATATAGAGTTAATGTAACAAAACATTCCATCCTCCATCGTGGACTCCAACAACACTGTGATCGTGTCCAGGGCACTCTCCCTCCCATTGCTCGCTGGTTTATTGCCATAGATAGCGTCCATTTGGTCACTTTTATGCTTTTTTAACTTTTCCTTACACTGTTGGTAGGTCCAGTGGTAGACGTGTGCGGCCAACAGCTGAGACACTTCCTGAAAGACTTTTCCGTTTTGCGTTGTTTCGTTCGTCGCTAACAAGAGGAACGTCTGCACCTCGTTTATTGACCACGGCGTGGTTTAGCACACAGCCATTTCTTTTTACAATTCGAAATTCACTTGAACGAATGATACTGCCATCACTGTTGCTAACTTTAAAACTAGCAGGTTGTGTGAGTGTGTGTGTCTGTGTGTGTGTGTGTGTGTGTGTTTGTGTGAATGAGAGAGAGAGAGAGAGAGAGAGAGAGAGAGAGAGAGAGAGAGAGAAATAATATATGTTCTCTTAAACTAGAAACATAAAATTGTAAAATACAATGATAAACATATTCTGTGGCCTAATAAAGGGATAGTATAACAATTGAGATCTTACAATATTGGGTATAAGAACAACTTACTTTAATGTGATAATTGGCCTTCTATCCTATTAATTATTGTATACAGAAACATTTATCGGTTATAGTGATTGTAAATTGTGACAATATGCTTCTTGTGTATTAGGCAATATGTTGTTGGATGGAGAAATGTCAGACAGGAAAGATGGTGGCTCCAGAAGGAGATTGATCAACTAAAGATTGCTGGAGAAGGAAAAGAGAAAAACAATATCAGCAGATGGGTGGAGGGAAAAAATCACCACGTTCTACACTGGATGAGTTGATTTTCTTTCATGACATATATTGTTGTTCAGTGGTGTGATGTCCACCCTGTTATGTCCTGTCCACCCCGTTTGACCTTTGTCCACTCTGTTACCACTGTTTTTTTTTGTTAATAAAATAAGTTATGTATATCTTTGTGGTTATTTGTAGGGAATGAAATGGCAAAATGAAATCATTTAAAATGGTGCAAAAAATTCCATTGAAATTTATTTTTATTCTAGAAGAAATGTGTACAAATTACACTGTGCCTTAAAACACAACAACTTTTTTCAAGATAATGCTTGTTTATGAACACTTTGTTAAAATACATTTGCAGGGTAAAGAAAGGGACATTTTAGCTCTTAGAAAATGTAAATATTACAATAACTGTGCATTCAAAACGCGTATTAATTGAGATGAGAATGTCCTATAACAGGGTGGACATTTGGCCTTTGCATGTGTGAAGAATTTTGTAAAAACTATTAAAGAATAATATCCTGGCCTGGACCAATATATTTTTCTTGTAGTGTAACAAGCCCTTCTTCAGATAAAATTATTAAATCATGGAAATTCTTTTTTTGATAGAAAGTTACCAAGCCTAAATGGCACGAATAGTAAGAATAACCCATGTAATGTAATACAATTTTAACAATATTATAACATTTATATTTGTTTTAAGTTTTTATTCATGTCATTTTGGACTTACACTGACCCCTAGTGGGGTGGATGCAGCACCATTCAAAATCTGTATTTTTCAGTTACTGATGCCAAAGAAGAACTTCACTATGTACAGTCACTCATGATTAATTTAATCCTGAAAATTGTGAAAGTGTCCTATAACAAGATACAAGAGACAGATAAAGCGAGTAGTTTTCGGCTGGTCATGTGCTCTGAACATGGTGGCCCCCATGAGGGGACCTTCTCCATGTAGAATAAAAGAGCTTTTATAAGGTTATTGATATGACTGATATGAGTCTTCCGCTCATGTACATGCTCATGATTTTATACATATGTTTCCAAATTACAATTAATGTAATAACGAGTAAACATTTTTCATTAGGAAACAATTAATGAGTGCACCCTTTAGTGTGGAATAAGTGTTCACATAAATATTAAATACACAATTGCACATGAGCACATCATCACCTGCTATTTAAGTGTGTGCTGGCAACAGGGCTGGACTGGTAATCTGGCACACCCGGCATTTTCCCGGTGGGATGATGCACTTTGGGGCCTATCAGGGGCGGACTATCCATCAGGAGAACTGAGTGGGCCGGTGTGTTGACTGCGAAATGGGCAGAATGGGGCGCGATAAGCTAAAATGAGCCGCTGTGTTATGCAGAACGGACCACAAAATGGCGCCGCGGTATGCAGAAAAGGACAGCTAACACCACCCACTAGGGTAAGTTGCTATGTAAATTCCCATGCCGATTTCTCTTCCCAGTCCAGCCCTGGCTGACAACAACCTGACGAGGTTGCAATGAACTTCCATCATTCAGATGTGAGGAGAGGTTGTCTTTCTGTGGCCTGACAGATCGAACCCACCCCAGAAAGAAAACATGCATGTTAATTTAATGCAATGATCAGACCTTTGCAGCGTAAATTCAGACTGGAATGTTCTCACCTGTATTCTAACATTTGATCCTCTATCTTTGCTTACATACGCATTAGATATTCATATTTTCTTGGACAACATGTGACTGGAGTGTCGTTGAAAGAATATTGCACCACATTGACAAAACATTGATGCAGGAATTTGCTGTAATATGACCGGTGTCATAAAGCTCAGTATTAGTGGAGAGATTCAACACCGTTACTTTATGTCTTGATCCAGGTGACTATTCACCGGTCACATCCAGTAACTGGGATGTAATGTTATTCTTGAATATATGAATATTATATACAAGGATTAATCACATGAGTGTGAATCTTATTATCTCTTATTATTAAGAGCTTTATTATTTTGTCTCTCATTCTGTTTTGACATTCACATTGTTCTCATCACGCTTCCTAAAATGGAATCAACATCATAACCAATGTCATGCAGCATCCCATTGCCTGAAATATGACGTGCAGAACCGAGGCTAGTTAGTTAAAGGAATAGTTCACTTTTTGTAGTAATAGTTCAAAATAGTTAGCTTTTTGGACCGTGAAAAATTGGTGTCCATTTACTTGCATTGGATGAAGCTAAAAACCTGGGATACTTTCCTAAAAATCTTTAATTCTGTTCTGATGAAGAAAGAAGGTCATATACATCTGGATGGCCTGAGGGTGAGTAAATTATCAGCAAATTTTCATTTTTGGGTGAACTATCCTTTAAAGGGCTCTAGCCAGAGATTATTTAGCAGAAATGTGCCACTTCTATTAAAATGAATGCGAGAAAGTGGAACGCTCAACCAAGGAGCTCTGAGCACCCAATGGTCAACTGATGTAGAACGGAAGTCCCACCTTACAGACATCACATGTCAATCAACTCTGCGCATCAGCTATACAAGCCGGAATTTTTTTCTTTTTTTTTTGCGTAATATGAGGTAAATAATCACAATTTATGATACAAGTATTGTCAGATTTTATTGCTGATTTGAAATATGTTCTTTGATCATAATCTTGACCAACTGTTTTTGAGATTTTGGTCTTTCCCCAAACAAGTAGATAGGAGCTGCACTGGCATGACTGGAAATAGCCTGCCGAGAGTATTCCAAAGATGGCTGACAGTGGACTGACTTGCTAGAAAGACTTTGCTCTAGCTCAAATGGTCAAGTCAAGGTTTAGCTAGTCTTACAATTATTAATATAATTAGGAATGTACTATACAGACTGCATTAAATTTATCTGGCTCCAAAATAATTTTTTCCCCCAATGTATTTAATGACTTCATTGAAAAAAATGTGTATAAAAGTAAAAACAATAAAACTACAATAAAATTTGTTAAATGTTGTTCATCGCATATTTATAATAACATTTCTCTTGGTGTTATGTGAGCCAAACTTTTGACTAAATGGCATAAAGTTTGGTGATGCATTCAGTATGGCACAATGTTAGATAAAAAAAAACAAAAACATGTTTCAATAAATTAATGGAAGAATTAAATCTTAGATCTAAATTTTATCCCTGATATATATATATATATATATATATATATATATATATATATATATGACAATGTGTTTATCTTATTTTAATGATTAAATAAACTATGGATCGGAACAGAACATAAATTGTTGATTTATTGTTGATGTTCAGCAGAGATGCTTCAAGGAGATCAGAATATAGAGGTTAGCAGAACACTAGGGGAACATTAGGAAGATGTAAGGGGGAATGTTCTCCAAACCCACAGGGAACATTCTATTTCCTTAAAAAAAAAGAAAAAAAACTTTCCAAGACAGAATGTTAGAATATTTGTTCCCCTTCTGTCACTCACTCAACATTGTGTCCATGTAGTGAAACTAGGGGTCGATCTTGGGAGCCCCAAAACACCTCAGATCTTTGCGAAAGGCCAATGAGAATTGGTGTGTGGAATCTGCAAGCCACTGAGGAGGAGGCAGAACCAGCCTTTTTATTGCTGTGTCCGGAGCTTGCTTTGCGCATTTACTTGGATTGCACGCAGAGGTTTAGATGCTCCGAGCAGCTCTTTGTTTGATTTGGTGGACAGCAGAAGGGGAACGTTGTCCCCAAACAGAGGCTTGCCCACTGGATCGTGGATGCCATCGTGTTGGCATACCAGGCCCAGGCCGTGCCTTCCCCTTTGGGAATACGAGCACACTCTACAAGTTGTGTGGCATCCTCGTGGACACTGGCCAGTGGCAGCGAACTGGGCAACACCCAATACCTTCGCAAGATTTTACACTCTCCGGGTTGAGCTGGTCTCGTCCCGTGATTTGTCAGGTATGAACAGGTAAGTTTGGTAATGCAGGACAGCTGGCCGGGTGCATCGCTTGCATGTAGTCCCTTTCCCCTCCATGAGGCGAAGACTTGCGCTTTCTCTCCCTTGCGAGTTCACAAACCGTGAATGCTGGATGTCCTTCCTACCTAGCCCTCTGCCTCACAAATCCAGCAGAGGAATTTGTTGTCAGACCCAGTAAGTGTGCTAACATGCCCTGTACTGGGGTAGGTGATCCACAGATGCCGGTTATCTTATATATATTCCATTTCAAGAGTGTAGTCCATCATTAGACCGAGGTGATGCAGGCAGAGATTAGTGAGGTGCATTGCAGGTCCACCTGGCTGGTAATTTCAGGATTACTCAGAATATAACGAAAAAACAAAAACACAGGAACAAATAAAACATCCACAATGGGAAAACAGGATCAGGATCAGGATCAGGATCAGGAACAGGATCAGGAACAGGATCAGGAACAGGAACAGGAACAGGAACAGGAACAGGATCAGGAACAGGAACAGGAACAGGAACAGGATCAGGATCAGGATCAGGATCAAAACACGGGTGGTCTAAATACATACAACAACTGACAACTAATGATAAAACAACAGGGCTTTAAATACACAAAGGATAATGACTAAATGAAACACAGGTGAGGACAATGAAGGACAGCTGGCAGAGATGATAGCAGGGGATGATGGGAAGTGTAGTCCATGGGGAACAGATGACAGAGGCAATACACAGGGCAGACAACAGTGAATCGTGACAATAATAGACTGAAGTGATGTTTGGCTGGCACCGGCTGCATTAAGTCATCAACACACAGTAGCAGTGGAGTCCAACACGAAGCAGGAATGGAGTTGGATCCAGCCAGCTCTGGTGACCTCAGGATAGGAGTCCCGAGGTTGAGACATGGAAACAAATAAAATAATATAAGCATAGATGCTAAACTAAAGCAGCCTAAGTGTGAGTTGACAGATAAATTAGGTGTATGTCTGGCTAAATAGATGAGTCTTTAGTCTAGACTTAAACTGAGGGAGTGTGTCTACACCCTAAACAGTGTTAGGGAGACTATTCCATAGTTTAGGAGCCAAATATGTAAAGGATCTACCGCCTTTTGTGGATTTTGATATTCTAGGAACTATTAACAGGCCAGAATTTTGTGATCGTAATGAACGTGACGGAACAGAGCGTGGTAGAAGGTAAATTAAGTACTACGGAGCTAGACCATTCAAAGCTTTGTCGTTCTCGTCAGCACTCTGGCTGCTGCATTTTGAACTAATTTAAGTTTGTCTATTGATCTTGCTGGACATCCTCCCAGTAATGCATTACAATAATCTAGTCTTGAGGTCATGAAGGCATTAATTAGTTTTTCGGCATCAGCAACAGAGAGCATGTGCCGTAATTTAGCAATATTTCTTAGGTGGATGAATGGTTCTACAAACATTGGTAATTTGATTTTCAAAGGATTTGTCTGATTCACAATAAACGGCTTTGTCTAAATAATGAGGATTCCTGTTATTTATGCACACATTACCATAAACAACTTGTGGAAATTTGTTCACAAATAACAGAAAACCCCAATATTTAGACAACACCAAGCAGCAGATATAATTTTTTCAAGAGTTTGTGACATGGAAATTCTTTATCTTGTGGCTCTCCCAAGCAAACAAACTTGGAAGTACATCCTTTATCTCCAGTGGTTAAAATGCAGCTTTTCTCAATTGATTGTATACATTTGTCCAAACACTGGTCAGTGTTCTCAAAACAATGAACACATATGAAACAAACTCATATTTTTGCATAACAGTTCAATTTCACTACACAACGAAGCTCTATTATTTTCTTTTGAAAATGCATTTTTTTTTAATTAAACATCATAACCATAAACATGTTTTCGGTTGAATTCATAAGCTATTCAGTGACAGACACACAACATGCCATTCAGTCACATAATATCTTTAAATTGCAATGCTCATCTTTGCTACTAGATGGTGCAGTAACTCCATGAGTCTGCCTCGCAGGGAGTCTAATGAGCAGCCATTCACTGACTAGACAAATCTATTTAATTACTTGTTTATTTGCTCAGCATCTTCACCAATTAATTATTAATGCAGAAATAATGTCTCCGTGGACTGGATCTCACCACTGGCAATGCCAATGTTATTCTTTCCAGCTTGGTATATGATTCTATTAATCTGTGCCTTTGTTTGCTTCATAGTGAAATCCCTTTTTTTAAGTAGCTGATTGATTTGTGATGCAGAATTTTGTTACAAAGTCATGATATAAATAAATAATTTAACATATGCCTTAATGTTTTTATTGTGAAGGGTTAAAGTGATAAAGAGACACACAAATATGTGTAAGTTTCCGCATAGCCAAGCTCAGGACATCCTTATTTGTCTCAATCAATATGTGATTAGCAAACATAAACAGGGATCTTAAAAGCTGTGAGCTCAGCAGGGGCAAGCAAAGAGGGCAAAAGTGTCTTCACCTCTTTCCTCACTGACTCTACAAGCTTTATTGACCCTTAATTCAGGGGCTTATCGTCAGTTCCTCTGCTGTATACATAATGTATGTGCGCTAGTGTGAGCACATTGATTTTACGTCAAAAGGCTTGTTTAGCTCTGATCAAGCCAAACTAACAATGTCATTTGTGGGAAAGACTTGGGATGCATGACACCCCAAACCTGACAGTAGACAGAAACGTCTGTTGAGAGAGACCATTTGTAACCTTTATTTGAGAGGTGTTTATCATTTGACCAATAGATTAGGATGTTTGCATCCTGAACCATGCAGTAAACACGCAGGAGCTAATGCAAAACTGTATAATAGGAGATGGCACTTGTCAGTGAGGCAGCATAATGTGGCCATTCCTAGAGTACTAGAACTCTCAGAAACCACCTGCAGTCATGCCATGCAGTAGATGTTTATTTTTGTTGTTGTTTATCAGCAGCAACTGACTGTAAAGAACAGGTAGCAGTGTCGGTTCTGGCTTTCTTGGTGCCCTAGGCGAGATCCGACTTTAATATTTTACAGAACTATTCTTTAACACAAAGTATATAAAAGGGTTATTTCACCCAAAAATATAAATTCTATCATCATTTAATCACCCTCATAACATCACAGATGTGTATGACATTCTTTCATCTACTGAACACAAATGAAATCATTTTTAGAAGAATATCACAGTTTCGTAGGTTCATACAACGCAAGTAAATGTTGGTTAGAATGTTGAAGCTACAAAAGTCACATAAAGGCAGCATAAAATTAGTCCATAAGACTCCAGTGGTTAAATCCATGACTTCAAAAGCAACATAATAGGCGTGGGTGAGAAACATAAATATTAACTTATTTTTTTACTCTAAATCTCCACTTTTACATCTTAAAGTCACATGTGATGCTTGTTTAGTTTCACTTTCAGATCTGAAAGTGTAAGTGGAGATTTAGAGTAAAAAATTATTATAGATCTATTTCTCACACACACCTATCATATCACTTCTAAAGACATTAGACTGGAGTCTTATTGATTACGAAGTTCATTGAAGTGAAGTTTCATTTTTGGGTATTACTGGACAATGAATATAGAAATTAAGTAACTATATACATTATTTATATATATATTATATTGGCAAATTATATTAACATTATATATATACATAACTTAAATTGCACAATTCAACTGTAGAGTCAATAAATAAAGAAAATGGCAGAATACTTACAGATTGTTGCTTGTGCTATTACACATAATTCCTAATTTCATATTTAACCCTCCCCTCCTAGTTTTCATTGCAGCAAAATCATCAATGACTTTATCAAATCTGCCCGGCAATCACATGGTTGATACTTATTTCTCAAAACAGCTGAGTCGATCCTGTGTAACGGTGTACCTGTACTGTTGTTTATGGTTATCTTATGTTTGTTCAGAATGTAAGAATGAATTATGATAATCTATAATCCTAACAATTTAGAGCCTTTTAGGCTGAGTAGCCTGTCAGGAACAACTCGGGGCACCTTCCCCCCATTGTGATCTTGCAAGCTCTGTGCTGGGGCGGGGTGGCATAATTTGGGGCACCTCTCTCTCCATGGTAATCTTGCAAGCTCGGGCAGGGTGGCACAATTTGGTGCACCTTTCACCCATTGCAAGCCAGGGGCGGGATCTCACATTTCGGGGCACCTTTCTCCCATTGTGAACTTGCGAGCTCTGTGCAGGGGTGATCGATCAGGTACCCAGTCGTGCCCCACAGAGAGTACTTCTGCCCTAGGCGCCTTCCTATATTGCCTATGCTAGGATCCACTACTGACTGGTAGGTTAATAAAAGACACACATTTTACTGAACGAGTCAAACCATACTGTTACTTACAAAATACAGTGAAAGACTGAACTTTTTCACACCATACTCAATTACTGACAAGTTCAATCTAAATATTTAACATTTTCAGTCAAATAGTGCAAAATTTGGTTCCATGTTTGATAGCTGTGCAGCATGTAAACCTCACTCTCCTGTCCTTAAGACACACACTAGAGACCATGGTTTTTATAGACTCTTTGCTAACACGTCCGACTCCCATGCTGAGGATTGACGGTTGGAATACTCAAGGCAGGTCGAGAAGCGGTGACACATTAACAAACACCAAAAAAAAAAAATACCCAAAACACAATACCCCAAAAAAATTCTATAAACCTCAACTAAAGTAGTCCAGCACATGACAAGTTCTTAAATACATGGTAATGGTAGAATTACATTTCAAGCCCCTAAAGTATGCACATCCATAAATACAATTACCCATAAAAAAATACAGTACATATGTAAAATTCACTGAGAATATGATATATATCTTTTTATATATATTTGTCATGGTATGGTTTGAATTTCAAATGAGAACCGACTCCTTGATTCTGAATAATAAAATTGTTGTAAAAAAATGTATGTGTGAGAACTTTCACTTTGGAAAAAGTTCCAAGAGGCAACACAGGCTGTGCTAGTGCTGTTGATCTAATGGAATTGTCACTGCTTAATGTTTCATGAGCTTAGCTAGACAAATCTATTTCCAATAGCTTTACAACAACAGCACCTTAGCTTCCACACATCAGTTTGCTTCCATACATCTTTGCCAATAAGAGACAGTGGGACTTCAATTTGTAGATTACACTGATTTCTCTGTGCTGCATCTTGCTCTTTTTCCTGTCAGATTTTCATCATCAAAAAGAGCTACACTTGGACCATTTTCATCCCAGAGCATTTGAAATTTCTTGTACATGAAAGAGTCGTACATTTTAAATACTTAGCTTGTTGTTTAGAATTCTGTGGCATGTGGCAAGCACAAAGGGCCTGGCAGAAGTATTCACACTCTTAACCAATTCCCTCACTTTACTTATTAGAAATTCTATATACTGATGTTTTGTTCCCTCTGCCTTTGTGATTAGGGCCATTGCTCTGCTGAAAGAAGTTATTTAATTTAATCTTGATCTTTAATTTTAGAGCATGACGGATCCATTATATGGTAAAGAATGGCCAGCACACTCTCCTTCTTTTTAACTCAACATTTTGCCATTGTCAATTTTGATTTGAACATGTATCCAAACTGAGTGTAAAAATGCAAGTGTCAATTTTTCAAATTTATATGTAACATTTAAATGTAAATTGTGTTTTTGAATAGATGCTGAAATGTACTATATGGACGTACTGACATCATGTAAAATGCAAAAAATTTAAATGTAACACTGATTATATAATGTATATTAAAATATAAATGTTTGGATACATATTAATTACATTTATCTAATTGTTATGTAATGTGGTTAATTGCAGCCCACCGGCTATATATATATATATATATATATATATATATATGTATGTATGTATGTGTGTGTGTGTGTGTGTGTGTGTGTGTGTGTGTGTGTATAATAGACAAAAAAATATATTTATCTGATGACTCTTGTAAAAAAAAATCAGTCAATGGAGCCTTATTGTATATATATATATATATATATATATATATATATATATATATATATATATATATACTGTATATATATATATAAAGAATAAAGAAAATACAGAAACTGTGTCTGTGCTTATGAAATATTTTTTATGAAATAAGGTACAATAACATTCATTAATGAAATACTCTATGGTAGAGGCTAATGACAAAAGGAAATACAAACAGAACATTAACTTAGTGTGATAGACTAGTCTTCTCTTGTAAATGAGGTAGTGGGAGCCAGATAAACAATATAAGATCATTATTTCACTCACTTTTTCAGTGTAACATGCAATTCTAGCTTTTTCAACACACATATACACACACACACACACACACACACACACACACACACACACACACACACACACACGGCCGCAGGCAATCACAGCAGTGCTGATTCAGGGCCTTATAGCACGATTTCGAGTGTGATATTGCTTATATTCAACAGTTCAATGAACAAGTACATTTGAAAAAATTAGGAAAAACTGATTACGGTAAAAAAGAAAACGCATTTGTGCATGGAACTACATTCTTTTGCCACGGATCAGAATCTGCCGTTGGTGGTTCAAACCAAATGATGCGTCCAAGCCTTTGTTAGTAATTCAAAACTGTCACTTCAGAAATAATATCATGGCTTGTGCTGTTTTGAACAAGTTATTGGATAAACAATGATGGATGGGTGTGTGTGTGTTTGTGTCAGAAGTGGGGTACTCGAATTACATGACTTGAATTGAGTCTGACTCAAGTCGCTAATTTAAGGACAGTAGTAGTCATATAGAAGACATATAGCATCATTGCAAGTGTGATATTCCTTATATAGAACAGTTCAATGAACAAGTAAATTTTAAAAAATTTGGAAAAACTGAGTACGGTCGTAAAACTATGTGGCCGGGAGTCAGAGCCATTTCCTGTACACCTTGGGGTGCGACAGAGATGTCCTCTTGCTCCCACATTATTTAACATCTATTTTGACCATGTAGTTTGTGAAGACTTCAATAGCTGTACCGGAGGAATTTCCATCTGGTACAGATACAATGGGAGGCTGATCAATGCCCGGGTGTGGTCAAGGGATGGCTCCCTATTGCTAAACCATGTTATGTATGCCGATGATCTAGTAATTGGTGCTCACTCAGAGGAGGAGTTGGGGGTGTTGCTGCTGAACCTGGAACTTGCCACTAAGAGGTGGGGCCATACCATCAGCCCCACCAAATCTAAGCATCTGCCTGGGTACTTTGTGCCATCGGACACTCCACCCCCCCATCTTCCAATTGGTGATAGAGCAGTTGTGGAGAGAGTGGATAGTTTTCCATATCTGGGCAGTGTGCTCATGACCGGCTCTGGTTTAGCAGCAGAGATCTCACTCTGAATCAGTCGAGCGGCACTATCTTTTCATCAGTTGTGTTACGACCCCTCGGCTAAAGGAGTAGTAACATGAATGGAGAGGCCATGCAACGTAATCAAATTCGCACAAAAATGTATTTAATCAAGAAAAACAACCATAACTACATTAAAGTATAAGATAACCCATAAAAACACAAAATCAGCAACATCAAGCCTTGGACTGGAGAGGGTGAGAGAGTCAGCATGACAAACAAACAGCAAGACCAAGCTTCAACCTCCTGTTCAGCTATCCTCCAGCTTCTTATGAGCAGCATGGTTAAACTCCACACCTGTCTCACAGCAATCAACCTGAGGACACAAATAGTGTTACCCAAAGACACCTACTGGACAAAATAAAATACTCCACCCCGTGGTCCATCACAGTTGCGTAATGCTGTGTGGAAGCTACCGGATCTGTCGCTCCGCATGAAGCTTCAGGTCTTCTCGGCCATGGTCATTCCCTCCCTTCTCTATGCTTTCGAAACGTGGACCCATCATGGAACATCTTTACTGGTTAGAAACATTTAGGCTGGCATGCCTATGATCCATCCTGGGTTTAACCAGGCTGGATTGTGTGAGGAGCTCACAAATCCTTGAAAGATCTGGACAAAGTCCCATCGGTGAGCTCCTCCAGCAGGCAAGGCTGCATTGCCATTTAGCCCGCATGCCCAGCCACCACATGCCTAAACAGCTTTTATTTGGACGGATTGTGGGGACTAAATGGGTGCAGCACGGGATGGAGAAGAGATGAGGTGATGTGGTACAGGAGGATGTGGAGCTGAATGGACTTTCCACTGACTGGTACCAGTGGTGTCAAGATCGGCATCTGTGGAGGAGGCTTGTGAAGGACACTACTGGGTAGTTGGAGGCTGTCACCCTCCAACAACAACGAGCGGAGCACCGGATGGCTAAAGCACAGCAAGTTGGCAAGTTGTGCAAGTTGTGCCTCACAGGTGGTCCATCAGCCAGTCATCTCAGTCAGTCGACGCGTGGCATCTGGGTCTGCCCAGTGACCTCCTGTCAGCGGGCTTTCAACACTACACATGGCCTTAAGGTGCATATAACTTGGCACAAGCGTTATGGTGACGTCACCGCCAATGGCAGTTGTTGTTGTTGTTGTGTGTGTGTGTGTGTGTGTGTGTGTGAGTGAGTGAGAAAGAGAGAGAGAGACACAGAGCGTGTGTGATCATCTGATGCCACACCCAAACAAAGATGCTGTCAGCTTTCTTTTTCAGCTTTTCAGTGGGAAAAGTAGCATTCAAGCAGGGGTTTTTCTCCCTATTTCTCGGTAGCCGGGTCGCAAGAGTCTATCACTATAGAAACCGCAATGTAATCCGCCATTATAAACATCACCCAGTGTGTTATTAATCAGTCTGTTGTGTCTCTCAGCTGTGATGAGCCATAATGCTGAAGTTGTTTGTTTAAAGCCATTTAAAGCTATTTCCTAGCTTTAGTAGTAATACAAGCGATCGTTAAGAGCTGATTTATGTAGATAGATGTAGAACGTCTCTCTTCCAATCAGATTTGAGGACTAACTAACTGTTAGTATCCCTAATCAGTCTAATTAGCCCTAGAGAGAGAGATTTACGGACAGCTGTCCTACACGTGTGTGTGTGTGTGTGTGTGTTTGGTTTTTTGGTTGAGTTTTATATTAAAATGTTATTTATTTTGACAATCTGGTTCTCGCCTCCTCTTTTCCATTAATCAAAAAAAAGACTTGTTCAGGGTTTTGCAGAAAGCGACATTGTGAAACTTTTAAACATGAATGCAGCCATTTAAGGAATTAAAAGCTGTTGAGACAAAGCACTTAAACACAAGTAGTTTTCAATGGCATGTGGTGGACTTTTGAAATGAGGACGCAGAGTGCCATCTCAGCATTCATTATAAAAAGTTAAAATTCCTATTTCAGTTTCAGTTGATATATAAATAGTTCCCTTTCAAAAAGCTACACTTATGATGCTGCGCTGAGATAGCGCTTTGGGAACAACTTTAGGTGTTCAGATCACTCTGTGTGTGTGTGCTTCATGAGCCTGTCAGAAACGTTCTACTTTCCTCTGTTATGAGTTAGAATTGTTAGGCAGTGCACAGAAACCTTTCTCTTTCTCTTTTCTTAAAAAAAGAAGAAAAAGAATGATTGATAAACAAAGCAAGCAGTGTGTGTTCTCATGTTTACGCTCTATGGCTGAAATGGACACACACCAGTTTTGTTTTGTGTGTTTGGGGGGAGAGCATGCTGCTGTTGCATTGCGGCAGGGTGGGTGCAGGCATTGCGATCTGTTTACAGTCAAAATGCTTCACACTCTTTCGTCGTTGGGCTCTCGCATAGATCTGGCTGAGGAGTGAGAGACGGGTCCATCCCTATCGCTTGCTCTCTCCCCAGATCCAGCTGATATTTCTCATAAGCCTGAAGCGTGCCTCGGCGCCTCTTTGGTTCACGAGAGGGATGCTGAACCTCTGCACATTCCACGCACAATAATAAAGCGGCTGAGGTATTACTCGAGGTGGTTACTCGGGCCCCGAGGTACTTGAACTCCTTCACTTGGGGCAATACCTCCTTCCCTACCAGGAGTATGCACTCCATCGGTTTCCTGCTGAGAACCATGGCCTCAGATTTAGAGGTGCTAATCCTTTGCTGTATACAGCTTGGATGGTTCCCCGTTTCCCCCTTCTAAGATAGCGGACGGTTTTCCAGAAGCACTTTGGTGCGGACCGAAAGTCCTTCTCCATGGCTTCTCCGAACTTTTCCCACACCCTTCTTTGCCTCCCTCACGGCTGAAGCCACAGCCCTTCGGGCCTGTCGGTACCTTGCAACTGCCTCCGGAGACCTCCGGGACAACAAATCCCAGAAGGCCTCTTTCTTCAGTCGGACAGCTTCCCTGACCACCAGTGTCCACCACGGTGTTCGAGGGTTACCACCTAAAACCTTGAGGCCGCAGCTCTCCACCGCGGCTTCGGCAATGGAAGCTTTGAACATTGCCCACTCCGGTTCAATGTCCCCAACCTCCGCAGGGATGCCTGAAAAACTCCGCCGGGGGTGTGAGTTGAAGATCTCGTGGACAGGGACCTCCTCCAAATGTTCCCAGTTCACCCGCACTACTCGCTTGGGCTTCCCAGGTCTGTCCAGAGTCTTTTCCCACCCCCTGATCCAACTCGGTTGACAGCTCTGCCCCTCTTTTCACCCGAGTGTCCAAAACATATGGCCTCAGATCTGACGACACGATTACAAAATTGATCATCGATCTTCAGCCTAGGATGCTCTGGTACCATGTACACTTATGAGCATCCTTATGTTCGAACATGGTGTTAGTTATAGATAATCCATGACTAGCACAGAAGTCTAATAACAAACATCCACTCGTGTTCAGATCGGTGAGGCCGTTCCTCCCAATCACGCCTTTCCAGGTGTCCCTGTCATTTCCCACGTGCGCGTTGAAGTCACCCAGCATCACTATGGAGTCCCCTACTGGGGCACTATTCAGGACTCCATTCAGGGTCTCCAAGAAGGCTGAATACTCTGAACTGCTGTTCGGTGCACATGCACAGACAACAGTCAGAGTTTCCCCCCCACAACCTGTAGGCATAGGGAGGCGACCCTCTCGTCCACTGGGGTAAACTCCAACGTAGCGGCGCTCAGTCGGGGACTTGTGACTAAAATACTGATGGTGGAGTGGAAACTCCACCACGAGGTAGTGGAACAAATCTGGTTGAGATTTAACAAGAGCAGAAGTGGACCTCTTTGCCTCCCAACAGACAGCGCAATGTCCCCTCTACTTCTCTCTGAGTCACCCAGCCCCCCCCCCCCCCACCGGGTCTGGACGAGATGGCACATACATGGCCCAGAATGTGCCTCTATGCTTTCCCCCTGGCCAAACAGGTTATGGTTCTCAGAGATAATGTCCCTCCTCGACGGCTCACCTTGGGCGATTCCGGTCAGGAGGGACCTTCTGTCTCAGGTGCAGGGGACAATATTTCATCCCTGGCTTGATCTGTGGAACCTTCATGTTTGGCCCCTGAAGGGTACCAACTGAGGGACACTGGGTTTTCACCTGAAGTTATCGAGACCATTCTAAGTGCGAGGGCTCCCTCTACCAAAAGAAGTTACGCCAATAAATGGGGTGTCTTTGAAAGACGGTGCAGTGCACATAATACAGATCCAGTTAACTGCCAGATTGCTTCAGTTCTAGACTTTCTGGAGGAAAAATTGTCATCAGGCACATGCCCGCCACTCTCAGGGTCTATGTGGCCACCATTTCGGCTTGCCACGCTTTGATTGATGGGGTGCCGTTTGGGGGACATCCTCTACTCGCTATATTTCATTCGTGGACCTATGCGACTTAGGCCTCCTACTAGGACCAGGACCCCTTCATAGGACTTAGCAATAGTCCTTGAGGGTCTGGTTGAGACCCCCTTCGAACCTCTAGAATCAGCGTCTGATAAACTTCTGACTTTCAGGATGTTTTTTCACCTCTCTAAAAATAATTGGGGATCTACAGGCTCTGTCTGTCTTTCCAGCCAGCTTAAATTTTGCCCCAGGAATGGCTAAAGCAATTTTGCACCCTCACCCTGACTACGTGCCTAAGGTTCCTTTCTCGACCTTACATCCGGTCACTCTTGAAGCCTTCTGCTCCCCGCCGTTTACAATGCCGGAGCAGGATAGACTTCACAGACTTTTTCCAGTCTGTGCCATTCATAATTATGTCCACCGCACTATCCAGTGGCCAACTATTTGTTTGACATGGGGGCCGCAACAGTGGGGCGGCCGCCACCAAGCAGACTATGTCGCATTGGGTGAGGGACGCTATTGCCCTGGCCTATGAGGCGCACGGTCAAGCTTCGCCAGTAGGTATCAGGGCTCACTCAACCAGAGGGGTCGCCTCCTCTAAAGCCTTGGCTAGAGGTGTCCTTCTGCAGCATGTTTTTGATGCGGCAGGCTGGTCCTCTCCACACACACATTCAATAGATTTTATAGTTTGGATGTTCATGTCACTCCGGGCTCTTATGTCCTTGAGTCGACATCACAAGCTCATGTCTGAGACCTCTCGTGCTCTTGTGAGCACACTACACAACCGTAAGGGGTCCGGACATCCACAGTGCGGCAGCGTGGGTATTCTCGTTCACAAAGCACTAACGCAGCGCAGCATCATACGTGTAGCTTTTTGATAGGGGTTGACTGTACTTGACTGTAACCCTTGTTCCCTGATAAAAGTGGAACGAGATTCTGCGCTTCATTGTCACACTGGGATGCCCCAGGACTGCTCTTCAGACAAAATACCTGACGATGCACCTGTGACGCATTTATTTATAGCCCTGCTACAGGTGCATCCAACGATGTCACCGGCAGAGGCTATAAATTCCGGTCAATGTTGCACACAACGTGTTGCACACATATTCACAGCTGATCACACCTGAAGTTGTTCCCAAAGCGCTAACTCAGCGCAGCATCTCGTTCTGCTTTTATCAGGGAACAAGGGTTACAGTCAAGTAACCCGAGATACTTTCAGGTTAAACAAACAAATCTGAGATCTGATTTATCACAACATATGATATAAAAAGGTAGACCCACATAAAAATATATAATATAAAAAGTCACAAATTTTGCTTAGAAATAAAACAGTAGAATATCAAAATAATAAAAATGGCTGTGATATATACAGTATTTTCCTTAAATCAGTTTATTATCATAACATTTGTTTAGGCTACGTACATATATGTCCAAGAGAAATTAATGTTATATATGTTAATTGCCATAAGACAGGTTTCTGTAAGGGAAGGCATTTGAAAAACCTTTTAACTTACACTGTAAAGTTGAAAGAATGCAATACTTATTTTTGTAAGTTGATATAAACAATGTTTATTAAATCAAGTCAAATAAAAGACTCATCAAGTGTATGCATTGTTTTATTTATTAATTTTTCTTTGCCTCAAAAACAATATCTACAAGAATACAGCAACAAGCATACAGTGTTTCATGTACATTGCCTATTATTTTTATAGTCATCTTATTTTTGGATCATCCATCATTTGCTCCTTGGTAAACAATACAGGATTCATGAAGGCACATACAGTGTCTGTACTTTTAAGAGTGATTGCTCATTGAAAAGCATACTATAAATATACTATTTCAGATTTCAAGTAATTTTAAGTTAATTTTGTGGTTGTATGTTCCATTTAGTTGTTTTCTGTGCAAATAGTTTATGCACCTCCATCATTTCGTCAATTCAAAGAAGAGAAACACATCTATTGCTGTGCAATACTTCTCTCATTACAAGGTACACGCAAATTTCATGTCTTCAGCAGCTTTATTGCATTAAACTTCTTTCTGGTATATGTGTAAATTAGCTATTATTATAAACTATTCCCAGAAGTTTTTACTCCACCCCCTGCATAATGTCATTAACATGATTCAATGGATGTATGACATAGTTACTATGGATTTGGGAAACAGTTGTTACTAGCTAGTTATTTTCTCTAACAATGCATCGTACTATGGTAGTTAAGCAGCAAATTCCCCTGGTAATTCCCCTGGAGAGGCTTTTATTAATACATAGGTGGTTAACATGTGAGAAGAAGTACATGGTTTGGTAGGTGGTAAGTGGAACTTGGCCTCCATGCCTGGGGCAGTGAGGTGGTGGAAGCCTTTTGGTGTGATGGAAGAGTGAACATGTGTGGCCATCAGGGAGATTGAGAGGTTTGGGATACAGTGACTTTTGGCTCCTTACGCTGAATAAGGAAAACAGGAGAAAAGACTAAGCAATGGTTCTGAGACGAGCTCACCTGGTTTCTGGAATCCCTGGGCTTATATCGCTACCAGGCTAAAGATCTGAGTGAATGCAGCTGTCTATCGCTGTGTTACTCTCCTGCGGGCATGTCTTGGGCTGCTTTCTCCTGGGGCTTTCTACTGAAAGCATTGGAGACTCACCAATCACCCATCCCCCCCAAATCCTTGAATCTGTCCTGCTGGTTGGGTTAATGGAGGGTGGGAAATGTCTTACCAGACCTGACCACCATTGGAAGATTCTGAATAGACCATCCACATTGCTGCTGGATATCCCTGAGCTATGTTTAAAGATGAAGTGGAAATCCTGGAGAGTGACGATGACCTATGCATTTGTGTCTTTAGCTTTTACCATCCACTGTAAAAGTACATGGTCAGTCAGAAGTGTGAAGGACCAGCCTAAGAGGTAGTACCACAGCTCCAGGATGGCCCACTTCACCATGAGGGCCTCTTTCTCTATTGCTGCATAACGGGTCCCAGGTAGTGTGCCTCAAAAAGTCCCAGGTGACACTTTTTGGGGTTGACTGGTTAGTCCAGCCCCACTGAGCGGTGGTAGGTGCCACATGCCGCCCAAAGGGAAGGACCCAGTAATGCCAGTGGCTGCTATGGGTGGAAAATGTAGTCTTCTCCTTGGCTTTGGGGGATAGCGGCTTTTGCCTTCTCAACCTTTCGATGAGATCATCCATTCGCGGCATGGGGTAGCCATCGAAGCTGGAGATCTCATTAAGCTTTCGGAAATTATTACAAAACCGGCAAGTGCCATCGGGTTTGGGGGCCATGCAACTATAGGACTAGACTTGTGAACGTCAATGGGACTGGCAAGAGGTACCGAAGCATTCGGGCCCTCACGGCCAGACTGTGTAACAGCTTCTTCCCCCAATCCATCAGACTCCTTAATACTCAAGAGACTGGTTTGACACACACACACACATGTCCTGAGTTGCACTTTAATTATTGTCACTTTATAACTGGCTGCTACCTCAATAACTGCTATGCCCATAGAACACTATCTCGTAGTATGTTATGTTTACATTTGGCATTTTTAGAAACTGTCATCTTTTTGCACTACTCTGTACTGGTCAGCACTGTACTGTCTCTTACTGTTTCTATTGTCCTATTCATTGTTAGTAATTTATTGTACTGTCCCGTACTTTTTGCACACGTTTGCACGTGCACTTTATATAGGTATTTTATTTAGTCTGTATAGTCTCATGTGGTGCTGTGTTTGTCCTATGTTGTTTTATGTAGCACCATGGCCCTGGAGGAACGTTGTCTCGTTTCGGTGTGTACTGTACTAATGGTTGAAACAACAATAAAAACCTCTTGACTTGACTTGATTTGCATGCAGAGGGGTAATCACTAACATGTCAACAATGGCGAGAGTAGACTATGTTCATTTATATGAAATGCCACACCTGCATTCAAATCTACATCTTGATGTAATCTTCCATGTTTTCATTAGCTGAATGGGTGGCTAAACAAAAAGTTTAAATGTGATGAGTCTGTAGTACCCAACTGACTCATGCAGAGTGTGTAAGTCGTTTGTGCATCACAAGCTGGCAGCGCTTTTGATTAATCGCATGAGTAAACGTGCCCGCTTTGCTTTCATGAAAATAAAAAATGGCACTCTATGTCAGAAAGGTTGCCGACCCCTGCACTGGAGGCATGGTTGATTCATTCTCTCATGTCCTGTACATGCTCAATCACAGATTGGTGGGGTGAAGGTTGTAATTCCCAGGCTTCTCGGGTGATGTCAAGCAAACCCTGTGGCCGCCAGCCAAACAAGAGTTTGAAGGGGGTAAAGCCCATAGAGGCCTGGGGGACTTCTCTGATTCTATACAGCACATACAGGAAAATGAGGTCCCAGTCCCATGTCTCGCCCATTCCCAACTACCACTTGACATAACATTCTCTTCAGGGTTTGGTTAATTCTTTCTATGAGTCCATCCATCTGAGGGTGGTACACCGAAGTGTGGAGATCTCGACACCGGTCAGCTGCATATGCTGCTGCTTCAGTAGATTGTAGCAAGGCCTCTCAGCCTCCCTTTGGTATTCGTGGTCATTTTTGACAGGCAGGATCAGATGTGTAACCCTTTTTTTCTTTGATGATTAGAGTGATACCATTTCTCCTTTCTTGAGGTAAGAGCAATACAATTATGCATTTAATATGCTATTTTGTATCTTATTTACATGTACATTTGTAAATGTTATCATTAATTTGCATATATAAATCAGATATTTTTAAAAAGAAAGTAAATCAGAACCTACAATTCTATAAGTTGAAACATGAAGAAAATACGAGAATGTGACTTAAATTGGTGGCAGATTGTTGTTATCTGGTGAGCAAAATATAAATAACATGACTTGCAAACCATGTCATGCCAGTAACAGCCAGTAGATGGCTGTAGCCATCTACTGTCTAGGCTGATGGTTTGTTGTAACCTAATTTTATATATTATCACATGATATGCATTTGGATATATATTTAGATATCATCAACAAAGTGCTGTTCAACTGATCACAATGTATAGTTAAGACATTAATAATGTGAAAACTAGTACAATTTGAATACAATTTTCAGAACTTCTTAAACTACTCCATAGATTTCTCATAAAAAAAATCCTCTGTGTGCAGCAATGTCAGCTTTTCAGATCCTTGGCATTCTAGCTGTCAGTTTGTCTAGATACTCAGGTTTCACCCCACGCTTCCTGTAGTCTTGTCGGGCACTTCTCATGCACCTCACAGTCTAGTTAATCCAACAAAAGATCAGTGGGGTTAAGATCCATAACACACTTTTCAAATTATATGTTTTATATCATTTTAGTGTGTAATATGAGCCAGTTGGTGACGTAAAGTGAATCCGTTAGTCATTGTTTACATAGAACAGCGATCTGTGAGTTTCCACATTGGATACATACTGTTTAAAATGGCGGAGGACATCACTGTTTCTATAGTGAATGACATTTGCGCACCGGCTACCCTGAAATAGAGAGGAATACCCTGCTTGGACGTCTATATTCCACTGAGAAAGCTGACCTTCAGAAATCTGTAAGCATCTCTGATTGGGTGTGGCAACAAGTGATAGCACATGCTCCATCTCTCTCTCTCTCTCTCTCTCTCTCACACACACACACACACACACACACACACACATAGACAAACACACACATCCATCCATCTATCCTTGTTTATCTGAAGTGAACATTTTGAATTACTAACGGAGGATTGGACGCATCATTTTTTTTGAACCAGCAACGACAGATTCTGATCGGTCGTGTAATAAAGTAGTTCCATGCACAAATGTGTTTTTATGTACATACTCAATACTTTTGACTCAATACTTACATACTTTCCTAATTTTTTTTAAATGTACTTGTTCATTGAACTGTTGTATATAAGCAATATCACAAGGCCGCAGGCCGAGTGCCATAGGTAATTACAGCAGTGCTGATGTAGGGCCATATCGCACTTTTGATATATATATATATATATATATATATATATATATATATATATATATATATATATATATATATATATATACTTTGGAAAATGTTGCATAGTGAGGATGTCTTAAAAAATAATGACATAAATAGTTTTCATTTTTCAATTAACATCATAGAAAGTCCAGAAAATTCTAAATCAATATTTGGTGTGACAACCTTTGACTACAAAACAGCACCAGCTCTCCTAGGTTCACCTGGACACAGTTTTACTTGGTTGTTGGCAGATAGGATGTTCCAAGCTTCTTGGAGAATTTGCCACAGATCTTCTATCTATTTCGACTGTCTCAATTGCTTCTGTCTCTTCTTGTAATACCAGACTGACTCAATATTCAGTGCGTAGATCTATGGGGACCATGACATTTGTTGCAGGGCTCCTTGTTCTTCTATTCTATTTGCAAAAGAAATGTTTGGTAGTCTGAAACGTATATTTCCCATTGAGACAATAAAGCTGAAAATATAAATAACCATCTTCACACAAATGTTTTTGTGAAGCATCTTATGTCCCTAAGGCCTTTGCACAGAACTGTGTATATATATATATATATATATATATATATACATACCTGTTTCAGTGATTTTACTTTTTCCTCGCAGCTGCCATATTTGTGACCATCAGTGGGAAAAAGTAATTTTGGTCAGTAGAAAAAAAAAACCACCCTTGAATCGTGATCAAGAGAAACATAAAAAAAAAAAAAAAAAAAAAAAAAAAAAAAAAACTTTTGATCCATAACAATTCACACGAAACATGTATACAGGTCTCAAGTTAGCATAAATAATGTCATATTGGACTTTCACAGACATTTAAATATATTTTATCCACGATACACCTCTGTACGCCCGCGAGTCTGACGTGTGACCTGCGAATGCACATTCTCGTTCAGAAATTACAAATGTTTTGTGTTGTTTTTTGGTCTGATTTGGTCACAATATTACATCAGTGATGATCCTGTCTGTGTGAATGTCAGAGCTGCTTTTAACTCCTGAAGAAGACTTTTGTTGCATCCCACAGCACAGAACATTGAAGGTATATGGAACTTTTGTCACAAACATGTCCTGCATTCGAAGTGCTCTGATGGCATACAACAACAGCTTTGTGTGAGATAGAGAGTGGAATTTAATTGTAAACTTCTGAAAATATTCTCCTGATCAACTCCGTGATTAATGATGTTAAAACCTGAGCCTAATGCTTCTTAAGGTGGCAATTTTTAAATGTTTAAAGGAATGTGGGTTATGACTGTTAGGGTCACACGCTTCGAAAATCAATTAATACAGATCTATACATTACACAGAACTATCATTTTGAGTTATGATTGTGTTATTATTATTATTTTTTTAATTGTTTCTATTATTTTGTGGTGTATTATATTTTTAAGCCACCTCTTATTCTAAATATCCCTTTAGTGTCTTACAGCAAAAAAAAAAAAAAAGATTAAGTACATATTAAACTATTAAAGAAATTTAAGTCATTTTAACATGAACAAAGTTTAGTCTTTGTTAAAGTTAAATAATCCTTTGAAACTATTTGGATACTGCACCACAAATCAGACAGAACAGAATGAAACCATTGCAATGTCAAATAGGTAAATGTGTCAACTGTGCTAAATAAATGCAATTGTATTGAACATTTAATTAATTTAACTGATTATAAATGTAATAAAATCCACAATTTAATTCATGATATGATACGTTATAGATTCAATATGGATTTGTATAATGTTTGACCTTTTTTAAGATAAATAATGTAAAATTATTATACGTTTTAAATGTTGGTCAAAATTGTAGGTCAATACTGTATGCTTGTATTGTATGCTTCAGTGTCTATGCAAAAGTAAGCAAATGTACAGTACATATGCTAGAACCATACTTTATGTAAGAATACATAATCACTCATGAGATCACTTTGTTAAGCCAGTTGGAGAAATAATTATTATTTTTTTTTTTTTTGCAGAATATTGGCCTACACATGTGAAAAATATTAAAAAAAATATGATGGGTAACACTTTACAATAAGGTTTCATTTGTTAACATAAGTAAATGCATAACGTGAACAAAATTTTTTACAGCATTTATGAATATTTGTTATTGTTCATTGTTTGTTCACGTTAGTTCATAGTCCATTAACTATTGTTAACAAACTTACAACTTTACAAATGTATATAATATGCAGAAATTAACATTAACCGAGATTAATAAATGCTATAAAAGTATTGTTCATTGTTAGTTCATGTTAACTAATTTTGTTACCTAATGTTAAGGAATGTAACCTTATTGTAAAGTATTACCATATGTGTTTATTGTAAACATAAAGGACTGCAGTCATGAGCTGATGCTCGAAATCAGGTGAATAAGATACTGAAATGCTTATGAGTTACAGTGGTGTCCGATGGTCTGAGAACACTTCTGTTTGCACTTTAAAAATGGAAAGGTGTCTTAAGTAATGTTTTTTTTTTTTGCTAAGTTGTAGTAGTAGAATAATATCTTTATACTAACTTAATACTGAGTACACCTTTTATGCAGGATTTACGTTACAAATTAAATTGACATTTTCTGAATTAACATTAATTTCTTATTTTCTTAGCATTTGGTTTGCCATCCATTTTGGTGTGATTATCAGTCGATACCTCACATATTACTTTGACTTTTACCTTAAAAGGTCTTCTTTATCTAACCTGACCACAAAACCAGTTTCCACGTCACAACTTTATAATTTTTATGCAAACTCCCAAAAATTTCACATGGTTTCTTTATGAGTACTGACTTTTGTTGTGTCACCAAACCATACAGGTCATTGCTATGCAGAACTTTTGATTGGTTTTGATTGGATGGTTGACCACTGCAGTACACCTATACTACATTATCTGTAGCTCCTTCAAAGAGATTGTTGGTCTCTTGCAAATCTCCTTGTTTTTTTTTTTTTTTTAAATGGAACACATTCAAATAAATGTTTCAGTGCTTAGAAATGAAAATATCACAAAGTACACACATATGTAATTCAGGGATTATAATTCAGTTATTGGATATGTTTGAAAATGTTTGCAATGCACTGTCTGTAAAAATCATCCTTTTATAATTAGGGAAGTGAAATTATGTTTCAAAGTAATACTGAACCATAAAATGAAAATTATGTAATCATTTACACACCCTCATGTCACTCCAAACCTGGGCCTTTCTTTTTTCTGTGGAACATAAAAGAAGATATTTTGAAGAATGTTCCAGCTGTATTTATCCATACAGTGAAATCATACATGGCTGTTGAGCTCCTAAAGAGCAAAAAATAAAAAACAGCATAAAAGTAGACCATATGACCCACGTCAGACCAAAAAGTCACTATTCACTGAAAATCTTCCCCTCTGCCTTAGCTCTCATATGAACAAGTGTAAATGAGACTTAAGAGCTATGGTGGACAGCAACATTTTCAGTGAAATTAATATGTGACTGTGCTTGTGTGCATGTCAGAATTTAAATAAAATAAGGTCCTGTCATCCACAATCCATCCATCCACCTTATAAAGCCGCTTGTCCTATGCAATGTCACGGGTAGTGCTGGAGCCTATCCCAGCTGTCTCAGGCCGAAGGCAGGGAAAAACCCTGGACAGGTGGCCAGCACATCACACGGCAAAAACACATACAGATTCACACTCTAACCTATGAGCAATTTAGAATTTTCACTTCACTTAACTTGCATGTTTTTTGGACTGTGGGGGAAACAAGAGCAGCTGGAGGAAAATTATGCGAAAACAGGGAGAACATTCAAACTCCACACAGAAAGGTGGCTCACCCTGGGTGAGCCATGACTCAAACCGGGGACCCACGGGGACCTTTAAGCTGTGGCTCAGTTGGTAGAGCGGGTCGGCCACTAATCACAGGATTGGTGGTTCGAATCCCAGCCCACACGACTCCACATGCCGAAGTGTCCTTGGGCAAAACACTGAACCCCAAGTTGCTTCCAATGGCAGGCTAGCGCCTTGCATGATGTATGAATGTGTGTATGAATGGGTGAATGAGTCACAGTGTAAAGTGCTTTGAATACTGTTAAGGTTAAAAAGGCGCTATATAAGTGCAGACCATTTAGTTCAGTATAACATATGTGTCTATTGCTGCCAGCCCTTGACAGAAAGTCAAGAACAGATTGTTACTGTTGCTGGTGAAGTTGTGAGCTCGCTTGAAGCATTGCTCTTATTTATAGCACCATCATGCTCATAAAGAAGGCCATATGTCTACGTGTTAGACTCGGGATAATGTGCAGTACATAAGATGCTCTGACAGAGGGAAGCTTGGCCAAGGTCTTAAGGTGAAAATAAAAAACAGTGTCAAACAATAACATCAACGAAGCTGATGCAAGATCTACAAAACAGATCAGCTGAAGGATTTGCTCTTTTTAGAAAAAAGTTAATAAAATAATAATAATAATAATAATAATAATAAAAAAAAAGAAAAAATTATAAAAGTAAAAAATAAAATATATTTTTTTAGACAGTACATTTATATACAGACATATATACAGTACATTGCATACAGGCCACATATTAATTACAGAGCTTTGGCCTTTTCACCGGATCTTAATTTGAAGAGTATCCACAATGCACATCTCCAAAAGAAATATGTTAACTTAATGTTGGGCTGTGGTGGAAGTGCATTATGGCTAAGAGAGAAAGAAAGAAAGAAGTGAAGTGCCTGCTGTCTTGTTGGGCACTTCTAACGCTCAATGGGGTTAAGATCCATAACACTCTTTTCCAATTATCTGTTCTCCAATGTCTGTTTCTTTGCCCACTCTAACCTTTTCTTTTTGTTTTTCTGTTTCAAAAGTGGCTTTTTCTTTGCTATTCTTCCCATAAGGCCTGCACTACTGAGTCTTCTCTTGACTGTTGTACATGAAACTGGTGTTTAGAGGGTACAATTCAATGAATGTACTTATCCTCTTGTCTTCTGGCCTTCCACATCTCTTTCTGTCCTTGTTTGAGCCAGTTGTCCATTGTCTTTGAAGACTGTAGTGTACACCTTTTATATGAAATCTTCAGTTCCCCGTCTGTCGCTCACTTCGACGGCGTGTCGAAGAAGTGACACTAGGGGTCTCTCTTGAGCGCCGAATATGCCTCTGATCTTAGAAAAAAGGCCAATGAGAGTTGGCGAACAGTATTTGCATACCCTGCCCACGGACATACGGGTACAAAGGCGAGGGAAATACGCACGTTCATTCAGAAATTTTCTTCGGAGCCAATGGTCGTGTATGCAGCCAGCTGCGAGTCACACACACCAGATTCCTGATTCTGTTCCTCTGACGCGCTGTTTGCTGTTGGATCTACGGCGAACTTCAGCGGCTTTCTCCTTCTCTGCACGGCAGTGCAGTTTGCCCCTGGCACTTCGACAGCGCAGAAAATTGAAAGAGTTACATTGAAAGAGTGATTTTCTGTGTAAAAGAGTTTATTTCTCTGAAAGAGCATTACACAGCGGCGTCGAACGTCCTTTTCAGGACGTGTCTTTATTAAGATGTCATTTCCGCCCCTGTGTAGTTTCTGGATGCAGTGATTTCTCCCCACCTCTCACGGTCATAAAATCTGCCTCGCGTGCCTGGGCTGCGATCACACGCAGGCAGCATTTTATGAATGGTTCATGTTCTCAGTGCGAGAACATAGCCATGGCGACATTGCGGTCGCGGCTTTCTTTTGTCATGAGAGAAAGCCACTTCAGCCGCCCCCTGCGCCTCGCCTCATTCCTACGGGATTGACGCAGGCACCGCTTCTGCCCTGAATGTCACGGCCATTCCTGCAACCAATGCCAGGCCAAGGCACTTCAAAACTTGCACTTGGGCAATCCTGTTCTTGATGTGCTGCAGGAACTGCGCTGGATGACCAACCGCGCCCCCGGGCTACAGAGATCAGAAACACCGGCACTCAAACAGGCGATGGCCACCCTTGTGGTCCAGAAACGCATCTATGGACTAGACCTGGTCGAAATGCTGCAGGTAGACAAGGCACACCTTCTCCCACACCCCCGTCTCCCAGATCCGTCCATTCGGCGCCACCGTTGATGACTCTGCCCAGCAATCCTCAGCGGTGAAGCAGACAAGGTCATCTCACATCCTGCCCCGCCGCAAGCCTGCCGCCATGGGCCATGCCCCATCTGCTCGCCGAGGGCGTCCTCCTGCGGCTATGAACCCTGCTCCGCACCAGAGCCTCGGGATGCGTCACCGCCTCCCGATGACGCTTTACCTGCTCCGCCCTGCTGCGAAGCCCCGCTGGGTATGTAAAACATAATCGTCCCCTTGGTACCCCTAGCACCGAGTTGGACGCGTGGCTCTCACTTCCCAACCTGTCTCGCTGGCTGGCCCGGACCATCCGACTCGGTTACGCAATTCAGTTGGCCAGGCTTCCAACCACCCCCCCCCACCGCAGTTCACGGTGTACATGCCAAGTCCCTGCACGCGGAAATCGCTACTCTCTTACTCAAAGACGCGATAGAGCCTGTCCCTCCAACCGAGATGAATAAGGGTCTCTACAGCCCTTACTTCATCATACCCAAGAAAGGCGGCAGCTTACGACTGATCTTGGACTTGCGAGTTCTCAGCCAAGCGTTGCACAAACTCCCATTCAAAATGCTCACGCAGAAACACATCTTAATCTGCGTTCGACATCTAGATTGGTCCGCAGTGGTAGACCTGAAGGACGCGTACTTCCACGTCTCAATTTTGCCTCGACACCGCCCCTTTCTGCGGTTTGCATTCGATGGCCAAGCGTATCAGTACAAGTCCTCCCCTTCGGCATGTCTCTGTCCCCTCGCGTCTTCAAGAAAGTCGCAGAGGCAGCTCTTGCCCCGCTCTGAGAAGCCGGCATCCACATACTCAATTACCTCGATGACTGGCTCATTCTGGCCCACTCATGAGAGTTACTATGCACTCACAGAGACCTGGTGCTCAGGCACCTCAGCCGTTTGGGGCTTCAGGTCAACTTGGAAAAGAGTAAGCTTACTCCAGATCAGAGCATCTCTTTTCTCAGCATGGAGTTTGACTCAGTCTCAATGTTTGCACATCTCCTCAATGAGCGTGCGCAGTCAGTATTGAGGTGCCTCTCCACTTTCAGGCCGGGCACAATGGTCCCCTTAAAACTTTCTCAGAGGCTCCTGGGGCATATGGCATCCTCTGCGGCGGACGCGCTGCTGGGGTTGATGCATATGAGACCGCTTCAGCACTGGCTTCAGACTCGAGTCCCGAGACGAGCATGGCGCCACGGCACGCACCATGTGACAATCACCCCCACCTGCCGCTAAACATTCAAACCCTGGACAGACCTCTGTTTCTTACGGGCAGGAGTACCCTTACAGCAGGTGTCCGACGCGTCCTGGTCATGACTGACGCCTCCAGATCAGGTTGGGGCACCGTATGCAACGGGCATGCTGTATCAGGCCGTTGGAAAGGGGCCCAGCTATGTTGGCACATCAACTGCCTCGAGTTGTTGACTGTCCTTTTGGCCCTGCAGAAGTTTCTCCCATTAGTTTGAGACAAACATATCCTGGTCAGGTCGGACAGCACCACTGCGGTGGCGTACATAAATTGCCAAGGCGGCATATGCTCCCGCCACATGTCACAACTCGCCCGTCGTCTCCTCCTTTGGAGCCAGCAGTGACTCAAGTCACTGCACGCCACTTACATCCCCGGCAACCTCAATGTGATAGCAGACACGCTGTCACGACAATGCTTGCCTGGTGGAGAGTGGAAGCTTCACCCCCCACTCGGTTCAGCTGATCTGGGAATGGTTTGGCAAGGCCCAGGTAGACCTGTTTGCCTCCCGAGAAACCTCCCACTGCCCAGTTGGTACGCCCGCTCCAAGGCTTACCTCCGGGCAGATGCACTGGCACACAGTTGACCAGTGGGACTGCGCAAGTACTCATTTCCCCCAATGAGCTTTCTTGCACAGGTGCTGTGCAAGGTCAGGGAGGACGAGGAACAAGTCACTCTTGTGGCTCCTTACTGGCCCACCCGGGCCTGGTTCTTGGACCTTGTACTCCTCGCGACAGCCCCTCCCTGGCAAACTCCCCTGAGGAAGGACCTTCTTTCTCAGGGACGGGGCACGCTCTGGCATCCGCACCCAGACCTTTGGAACCTCCACGTCTGGACCCTGGACGGGACGCGGAAGATCTAGCTGGTCTACCATCCACGGTTGTAGCCATGATCAGCTAATCCAGAGCCCCTTCTACCAGGCATTTCTACGCCCTGAAATGGCGTGTTCGCGAATTGGTGTTCTTCCCGGGCTGAAGACCCACAGAGGTGCACAGCTAGGTCAATGCTCCTGTTCCTACAGGAGAGGTTGGAGGGGAGGCTGTCCCCTTCCACCTTGAAGGTGTATGTTGCTGCTATCACAGCTCACCATGACCCAGTAGACAGAAAGTCTCTGGGTAGTCATGACTTAATTATCAAGTTCCTAAGAGGTGCCTGGAGGTTAAATCCCTCCCGGCCAGGCCTGTTCCCCTCCTGGGATCTCTCGGTGATCCTCACCGGTCTTCAGAGATCCCCCTTCGAGCCACTAGAATCAGTTGGCTCAGGGCCCTCTCTTTAAAAAGACGGCCCTGCTGATCGCGCTCGCTTCCATCAAGAGGGTCGAGAACCTGCATGCATTCTCTGTTAGCGACACTTGCCTGGAGTTCGGTCTGGCAGACACACATGTGATCCTAAGACCACGACCAGGCTACATGCCCAAGGTTCCTACCACTCTCTTCAGAGACCATGTAGTGAACCTGCAAGCGCTGCCCCAGGAGGAGGCAGACCCAGCCCCTTCATTGCTACGTCCAGTATGTGCCTTGCGTGCCTTTCTGGACCGCACTCAGAAGCTGTAGGTGCTCTGAGGAGCTCTTTGTCTGCTCTGGGACAGCGGAAAGGGATCGCTGTCTCCAAACAGAGGCTTCCTCACTGGGAGGTGGATGCCACCTTACTGGCCTATCGCACCCAGGCCGTGCCCCCCCCCTTGCGGGTCCAAGCGCACTCAACAAGGAGTATTGCATCCTCGTGGGCACTGGCTACGGGCACCTCCCTAGTAGACATTTGTAGAGCAACACCTAACACCTTTGCAAGATTTTACAATCAGGTCAGTCTCGTCCCGTATTTTCTCAGGTCTGAGCGGGTAGAACTCGGTACATGTCGGTCTGACCGGGTGAATCGCTTGTGTCCCGTGCCCTTTCCCTCTGCCGAGGTAAAACAGTGCGCCTTCTTTCCCAGGAGACCTCTTTAGGTCCTGATTCCTCCGTAGCCCTCTTGGGTCCGCAGTTCAGTGGAGGAACTTGCCGACCCAGTCCACTACGGGTACCCCAGGCTACCCCTACTGGAATAGGTGTTCCACAGGTCAGGCCACTTACGCGGACTCCTCCTGTGTGTACTTCCGCGGTACGGTCACCTTACGAGCTGACCCGCGTCTCCATTAGGCAGTCCTTCGCTGCCCTCCAGTCGCCATGTTGTAGCAACTCCCCCCTCCTCGAGGTTGGATCTACCACCACGCCATTCTTTCCCACATGTGACCGAAGAGGCCATGTGATGTATTTTGCCAACTTTACCTCCCCTTTCGGGCAGGTGTGGCCTCCGCAGGGTCTTTTCCCACTGAAAGAATAGGAATTCGGGTAAGGCCCCCTTCCCACGATGCGGTAAGGGCCCCGGCTGCTCTTGCTCTATGCCTTGAAACATAGAGAGAAAAGAGGCCCAGCCAGGCTTGGCCCATTCCCTAGTTGGCAATCGTCGCCTTGTTCCCCTCTAGGGTAACCAAAAGGATTCCGACGACTTTTTTGGGGCATTGGGGAAGGGTACTTGCAGTCTGAAACACAGTTGGTCGCTTGTGCACATGAAATACCTGCCCGCTCCTGTATCAGCAGTACACGTACATGGCTCAGCGCATGGCGTAATTTGAAGTGGACCCCTAGTGTCGCTTCTTCAACACGATGTCGAAGTGAGCGACAGACGGGGAACGTCTCGGTTACTTATGTAACCTTCGTTCCCTGATGGAGGGAACGAGATGTCATGTCCTCCCAGCCACATCACTGAGCCGAGCCGCTGAGGTGGCCGGACACTCCCGGCTCCTCAGAAAAATCCTGAATGAACGTGCGTATTTCCCTCGCCTTTGTACCCGTATGTCCGGGGGCGGGGTATTCAAATACTGTTTGCTAACTCTCATTGGCCTTTTTTCATAGATCAGAGGCACATTCGGCACTCAAGAGAGACCCCTAGTGTCGCTTCTTCGACACGACGTCTCGTTCCCTCCATCAGGAAACGGAGATAACATTCGTAACCGAGACGTTTTTTTTGGCAATTTCAAGGATTGTATAACCTTCATTCCTCAAAACAATGATTGACTGATGAGTTTCTAGGGAAAGCTGTTACTTTTTTTTTGCTATTTTTGACCTAATATTGACCTTAAGACATGCCAGTCTATTGCATAATGCAGCAACTCAAAAACAATCACAAAGACAACGTTAAGCTTCATTTAACGAACCAAATAGCTTTCAACTGTGTTTGATATAATGGCAAGTGATTTTCTAGCACCACATTATAAATTTAACATGAATACTCAAGGATAAGGTGTTTGAGTGATGGCTGCTGAAAATGGGGACCGGATTTGATAAAAAATGTATTTTTTCAAATAGTGATTGTGCTGTATTTTACATCAGTAATGTCCTGACTATACTTTGTGATCAGCTGAATGACACGTTGTTGAATTAAAGTACCAATTTATTATTCCAAAGTTTAGGCCGCCTGTACACACACACACACACACACACACACACACACACACACACACACACACACAAATATATATATATATATATATATATATATATATATATATATATATATATACAGAATATGCACACACACACAGACAAGCAGAAAGTAATATCATGTATACCATGTGCTCTCTTTCTCTCTTTCAGTGGACAACCCCACATATTCACGAGTAATTGGCTCTATTCATAAGACAAGACCCTCTCCTCACTAATTAGCCCACATGTAAATTACAGAGCTTTTGGCCTTCCACAGATCCGAGTATCCTTAATTAACATCTATAATAGATATACAGTATATTTTAACTAAAGGTAGGGATGTGGTGTAACTGTATAATGGCACTGCTAAAAGCTTTAAGCATACACTATTTGTCTTATCTAATTATTTTTACCTACAAGCATAAACTTTTGCAGTAGGGGAGCTTGGGGGGCAATTGTAATATTTTGAAGATTGTCGTTAATGATTCAAAGGTTACTACAAATCTACAAATCAGCCAGCTTTTGGCGTAAGACACATGCAGCAATAACAATTAAACCATTAAAAAAAAAAAAGATTTAAGCATATTGAGTTTAATTCAAATTATTTGTGATATGATTGCACCGGTTACAGAAGATGTGATTGCAACAGTGGTTAGGGCAGGGGCAATTGTAACTCTTAAAAAAATGGTATCACTTTACATTACTGTTACCTTTGTTAAAGTTTTTTAATTGGTTATAAAATGCATGTGTTGTATTAAAAAAAAAGAATAGTAAAGAAAATACAAAATAAATATAAATTACAGAAATTAAATGAAATGCAAAAATTAAACATGGTAGTCAAGTCAAGTGTTTTATATTGTCGTTCAACCATATACAGTTAGTACAGTATACAGTGAAATGAGACAACGTTCCTCCAGGACCATGGTGCTACCTAAAACAATATAGGACAAACTCAGAACCACATGAGACCACACAGACTAAATAACATACCTATATAAAGTGCACGTGCAAACATGTGCAAAAAGTACGAGACAGTACAATAAATTACTAAAAATGAACAGGACAATAAACACAGTGAGAGACAGTGCAGCGCCGACCAGTACACAGTAGTGCAAAAAGATGACTGTTTCTAAAAATGCCAAATGTAAACATAACATACTATGAGATAGTGTTCTGTGGACATAGCAGTTATTGAGGTAGTAGCCAGATGTAGAGGCTAATGTCAAATGAAAATACAAACAGGGCATTAGCCTACATATATGCAGGGTTGGGAGGGTTACATTTGAAATGTATTCCATTACAGGTTACAGAATACCTTCTGTAAAATGTAATTTGTAACATATTATGTTAGATTACTCAAGGTCAGTAAAATATTCGAAATATTTTGGATTACTTCTTCAGCACTGGTAGATTTTTTCAGTTGTTTTGACTATAAAAACTTTGCCAGTATAGTAAGACAAAATACACATGTTAAAAATAAATTCTCTGAAAAACCTAAAAATCATATGCAGTGTTGTTTCAAAAATAAGATAAATCATATTGATCTTGTTTTAATGATTTTTAGATATTTTTACAGGAAAACAATACAAACATTATCAAGAATATGATTTTTGCCCTAATATCAAAGATCTTACTAGAAAAAATAAATTATGATTCAATGTGAATTTTCTTGATAAAAAAACATGATCATGCCTGATAACATGTGCATTTAAAAGGGCTAGAAATTGCATTTTAGCTTAATGTTGTAATGAGGGAGACTCATCAGGCTCATTAAGATCCATTTTCAGTATTTATTATGTAGCAAGCAGATTGGGATCATAAACAATCCAACTGTATCCAATACAGTCCAACCAGGCAAACAAATGAAAAAAAAAAAAAAACGTGAGACACGAGACAGGAAATGGGCAGCAAGGTAATACACAGGATATACAGATCAGGCAGATAAATAACATTCAGTAATGTTCGGTGATGAGACAAGACTTCGCAAAGTTAGAGTGTGAGTTCAGGACTATTTAAGGTGATATTATTGTGTGGAGAGTTCAAAATTTGGGTGAGGGGGAATGGCAGAAGCAGATGTGACTGTACCACCCCCAGAGATGGGTAGAGTAGCCAAAAACTGTCCTCAAGTAAAAGTATAATTATTTCAAAAAGTACTAAAATAAATAATTACTTGAGGAAGAGTAAGAAAGTATCCAATTAAAAGACTTGTTACTTTCACAAATTACATAATAGATGTTTACTCCCCGATATTCCATTACATAATACACATTAAACATGTACTGCAGAATTATTATTATTATTAATGGAAATTCTGTCATCATTCACCATCATGTTGTTCTAAACTTGTATGACGTTCTTTCTTCCATGCAACACAATAAGGAGATATTAGACAGAATGTTTGCCTGAGTCACTAATTACTTTCAATTAATATATATATATATATGTTAAGAAGTCGACTGCAAGATATGACCATGGTCATTGAGGAATGGGTAGCAGTTGATGTGGTACCACAGGTAGTTGTTTAGAGGACTTTATCAGAGCACATGTGGCACAGTTGCGGACAAAAGTAGATAACTTGGGCCACCAGAAAAGATTCCGAACCAATTGAATTGTGTAGTTCTCTCCTAGGTGTCCTGAGCTTAGAGAAGTGTGAACCCACTGAATGACATGGGATCGAAGGGCAGATGGCACATAGGTGTGATTATCAGGACACAGAGGGGGAGATGGTTCAGTTCGTTATATGATTATCCACAAACAAAACCATAACATGAACACAACAACATATTCCACAGATCAGAGAGATCCCCCACCGAGCCATTAGAGAGTCATAAAAAAATCATCCATGGTGCCTAAACTGCTATTAAGACCATCTCTGCAAAGAGGCCCCTGGGTGCAGGGGTCACAAGCAATAAAAGACAGAGAACACACTCCCTGGAATTCCCGAGAATATGTCCTTCGATATAAACCAATTTGCTACATTATGACTCATCAGATCACAAAACATCATGATTAGTATCCTGCAAACAGCAGCTAAAAGGGAATCCATGAAACCAGTACTTGCTCGCGAACCCAGAGACTACATACAGTTCACCCTTTATATTTTATTTATTTTACAAAAGCACAAGGTTTTGTTGTTATTGTGAGTGTACACAAATAAAAGTAGACCCTTTATAGTCTCCAATGATGTCTTACACTTGTCTGTATGCCCCAAAATGATGGATAATTTTATGTTGTTTCCGCAGGATGTGCCGGCACGTCTGTCGACCCCAGTGGGTTAACCCTATAAAATATACACCATACCTAGCTTTGCAAGACAATTCTGAAAATTACTCTATGACCTGTGATCACTTGTATAACTGACAAATTAATGATTATAGCCGATGTACCTTTTAAAATATGTGTAGTGATTGGTAATCACTTTTAACTAACAAATCGATGATTATAATCTTAAATTTTGTATGGTAACTTCAAGGTTCAATGGATATTATACCCCGACAATCAGGTTTCTCATAACGTGTAATGTATTATCCATGTTGTAAAACTAATGAATTAACCAGTATGATTTGTAACCAGGGATTTTCATGTTTTATTACACATTCATGAAAGAATGTAATATTTAGTATGGAAATGCTTGCTTGTTTACATAGAGAATGTTGATGACAACGAATGTCATGCCTTGTTTTCAAGATATAAAGATCATGATTAAACATGCACTATTTTTGTAAGAATCCTCCACAATATCATAAATCAACTTTTGAAAAGGACAACCCAGTCGACTATGTGACTCCAGAAAGTCACTTCTGATTGTCTCAGGACACCTTTGAGGTGCGGCCAATTTCAATAAAAAACTTTCCTACCTAAGGAAGAATTCCCTCTTCTTCTTCTTCTCTTGATCTCCTCTTCTGTTGAACTTTGTTCTTGCAATGCTCTTTTTGGAAGCGTCTCCTGCTGCTTCCAGACCTATGTGTCATGTAGAGTCCAAGGATAACTTGGGACACCAAAAGTCCAGAGGAATCCTCTCACTCTCTGCTCCACACACCCAACGGGAGACACGAGTCCTCCTTGCAGAAGGCCTCGCTTCAACCAGACAATAAATAATTGCGATCATAACAGATTCCAAAACATAGACGGAACAAACTTTTGACCAAGCAACACAAAGAACGAAAGCAAGGAAATGACACACAAGTACATCTCCAAGACTTTTGCTCAAAGTGCTGTGTATTAGTTGAATTTGGGTAATCCGATTGAAAATCGATTTAGACTCAAAGGATAAATGGTTTTTAAGGCATTGTCAACACACTCCATAAAGTAAATTTTCACTGTATTGATCATTCTGTCACTTTACTCAGCAACTTGTTTCATGTTGTATGTGTTAGATTAGTTTTATGTTTAGAATAGCAATAAAGTTTGTCTGTATTTAAAGATAATTTGACTGTGGTATATTTTAATAAATAATCTCATCACTGTTTTTAAAAGATTTAGTTTCAAACCTAAATATGTGTATTTCTCAAAAGCCACCTTCATGGCCAGTAACTCCCTGTTTCCCACATCGTAGTTGCATTCAGCGGCTGACATTGTCCTGGAAAAGAATGCACAAGGGAACAGTTTAGAAAGAACAGCTCCCACACCTGTGTCTAATGCATCGACCTCGACCAAAAAGGGAAGAGAAGGATCGGTATTCTTGAGTATGGGCGCACTTGTGAAGCCTGCTTTGAGGTCCGCAAATGCCTTATCAGCTGCAGTAGTCCATTTCAGAGAATGTGGTTTTCCCCGGAGGAAAGAGGTGAGAGGATCGACTACCAGACTGAAGATGTTAGAGTAGGCCATTCCACCACCGCTTGGGTCTTTGCAGAGTCCATACGAGTGCCCTCCTCATTCAGTATGTATCCTAAGAAGGAAATAGTGGGGACACACATTTATGTGTATATATATATATATATATATATATATATATATATATATATATATATATATCCCCAAATGTATGACCGCCCCATCACCCAAAATACAGAGTCTGGGGCAAAGTAAAATTTTGTGCTCAAAACATCACACATACAACTCTGAACCTTCAACCAAAATTCTTGGATCTTAACACCCCCCCCAAAAACATGGGTTGTGTCTCCATCTAATTGGCATCGCCAGCAGGTGGGTGTGTCTTTAAGACCAAGTCTATACAATCTAGATGGGTTCCAATTGAATGTGTGTAAAATTTTTAATTGCATAAGGCAAACTCTTACATCTCTAGATGCAGACTTGACATTTTTTAGAATCCTATCCCACACTCCCTCCTCCAATACCAAATTTCAATCTTTCTCCCATAATCTCCTGAGAGAAGTTTAAGCTCCGTCCCCCAGACTCTGATTTTCAGGGAGTAATACACTGATGCCTCATAATCTTTTCCAAAAGCAGTAATCACCTCTCCAAGAGTATCTGCTGCTTTAGGTGTGTGTGTGCTACTCCCAAAAACAATACAGAGCAGGTGGCACAGCTGAATATACCAAGAGAACTGGGAATCACAAAACGTTGAACCAAATTTTCAAATGATCTCAACACTCCACTCTCATACAGGTCATTGAGTGTAGTAACCCCCCTCACAATCCACTCTGACCAGCAGAAAGGTGATTTATTAATACATAATTTAGGGTTCAGTCATCATTTAAATAAATGTCAGGATTAAACACTCTGGACACTTTTGTCCATACCGAGTGCAAATGCGAGATAGTGGGGTGCTGGGGCATAGCCAGAACTTTTTTCAGGGGTGGCCTGATAAGACCCAGTAATTTCATTGGGTTGGCAACAAAAAAAATTACTTTCTGTGTCTAAACATAACCGTGTATAGCCAGCTTGGAATACCCTCACACATAAGGTATCTTTCATAAGGTACACATATTTACTGGTGTTACACTTCTGTATCGAACCGATTTTAAGTAACTGCACTTCAACAAACATTGGTTAAACCAGTTCTTTTCTACTGCAATAACAGTTATGTAGTCCAAGAGATGACTATTCTTTAAGCCACATTCCCTATACTGCCTGCTGCTCAAATGTGCCCCCTGAACATTTGGGTTATCATGCTTTTATATACTCTGTCTGTGAAAGGGCTGTGCAACACTGTGGTGTTATGTTCATTGTCTATGAAACACTTGGGTGGGGTGGTTGTTTTGTGTCCTGTAATTATCTACTTACAGTAAAATTTTATTTATGTGTTGTTTAAATGGAATGTCTAGGTATGTGACAGTGTGACTGCATGTTTCCTGTGCTTAATAGTGCACAGCAAGATGACTTGGAAGATGTTGATGTATGATCGGACATATTGCACCAAAAGCGAACTCTACACACAGATTGGGCATGGACATTAAACACAATCTGATCTGAACCAACGTTGCATGGATATTTTATAGTCATTGCTTCAACGACAATAGTGGGCAGTCATTTGCATTTGTCTACTTATCAGCGTACTTGGTCGTTATCTGTAAATGTTGTAAAGCATATAGGCCTACTACACAGTGCATCCATAAAGTAATCACAGCGCTTCACTTTTTCCACATTTTGTTATGTTACAGCCTTATTCTAAAATGGATTAAATTCATTGTGTTCCTCAAAATTCTACAAACAATACCCCGTAATGACAAAGTGAAAGAAGTTTGTTTTAAATCTTTTTAAATTCATTAATAATAAAAAACAAAAACAAAAATCACATGTACATAAGTCTTCACAGCCTTTTCTCAGTACTTTGTTGAAGCCCCTTTGGCACCAATTATAGCCTCAAGTCTTTTTGTGTATGATGCTACAAGCTTGGCACACCTATTTTTGGCCAGTTTCTCCCATTCTTCTTTGCAGGACCTCTCAAGCTCCATCAGGTTGGATGGGGAGCGTCGGTGCACAGCCATTTTCAGATCTCTCCAGAGATTTTCAAACGGGTTCAAGTCTGAGCTCTGGCTTGGCCACTCAAGGACATTCATAGAGTTGTCCCGTAGCCACTCCTTTGTTATCTTGGCTGTGTGCTTAGGATCGTTGTCCTGATGGAAGATGAACCTTTGCCCCAGTCTGAGGTCCAGAGCGATCTGGAGCAGGTTTTTTCATCAAGGATGTCTATGTACATTGCTGCATTCATCTTTCCCTCGATCCTGACTAGCCTCCCAGTTCCTGCCACTGAAAAACATCCCCACAGCATGATGCTGTCACCACCAAGCTTCACTGTAGGGATGGTATTGGCCAGGTGATGAGCAGTGCCTGGTTTCCTCCAGACATAACGCTTGCCATTCAGGCCAAAGAGATCAATCTTTGTTTCATCAGACCAGAGAATTTTCTTTCTCATGGTCTGAGAGTCCTTCAGATGCCTTTTGGCAAAATCCAGGTGGGCTGTCATGTGCCTTTTACTGAGGAGTGGCTTCTGTCTGGCCAATACAGGCCTGATTGGTGGAGTGCTGCAGAGATGGTTGTTCTTCTGGAAGGTTCTCCTCTCTCCACAGAGAAACACTGAAGCTCTGTCAGAGCAACCATCGGGTTCTTGGTCATCTCCCTGACTAAGGCTCTTCTCCCCCGATCACTCAATTTGAAGAGCTCTAGGGAGCTCTAGGAAGAGTGCTGGTGGTTCCAAACTTCTTCCATTTATGGATGATAGAGGCCACAATGCTCATTGGGACCTTCAATCCTGCAGAATTTTTTCTGTACCCTTCCCCAGATCTGTGCCTCAATACAATCCTGTCTCGGAGGTCTACAGACAATTCCTTGGACTTCATGGCTTGGTTTGTGCTCTGACATGCACTGTTAACAGTGGGACCTTATATAGACAGGTGTGTGCCTTTCCAAATCATGTCCAGTCAACTGAATTTACCACAGGTGGACGCCAATCAAGTTGCAGAAACATCTCAAGGATGATCGGTGGAAACAGAATGCACCTGAGCTCAATTTCGAGTGTCTTGGCAAAGGCTGTGAATACTTATGTACAAGTGATTTTTTCGTTTTTTAATTTTAATACATTTGCAAATATTTCAAAAAAACTTCTTTCATGTTGTCATTATGGGGTATTGTTTGTAGAATTTTGAGGAAAATAATGAATTTAATCCATTTTGGAATAAGGCTGTAACATAACAAAATGTGGAAAATGTGAAGCGCTGTGAATACTTTCCGGATTCACTGTATCCCTAAACAATTTGAGTTTGTTTTTTTGTTTGTTTGTATGCAGACCAATAAATTGTAGTGTATTGTAAGTTTGACTTAATTATTTGTAATTTTCTTTTGGCTCTTTTCTATAATCTAAGTGATTCTATAATCAGCGTGAGCCATGCAGCAAAAATTGTCTCAACTTCAAAACTAACTGCACACTGCTGTGTCTGGGATGCTTCTTGTACACTTCACCTCATGACTCAGACTTGCAGTGTGTTTCTGTAATCTGTCAATATGGGTGCTGAAACAAAAACGCATTGCTCATGCGGCCTAATAGACCTTTTATTGGGAGTCCACAGAGTGAACGCGTTCCCGTTCAAACTGCCCACATTTGTTAGGGGAATGAAGAGCATTTCTATCTTTTCTCCAATAAATAGACAATGAAAGATCTTCTGCATCTGTGGATGCGCAATGTTGACTATCGTGAGTAGCCAGTACACATGCATGCAAAAGATCGACAAATGCACACTGGAATGCATGGTCAACTGATCCACACATGCACGCAACAGATCCACATGCTCAATTCACAAATCAATGCACCAAAAGACCGCACAAATATACAGTTTCCTTAGTTCACAATACCATCCACAAGTATATAAGTCATGCAGTATGTGTACTTTAATGCACAAATAAATTCTGATCTATTTGCATTGGTATTGTCCTTCGAGAATGTGTGTTCTGCAGTCTTAACATATACAAAAGCGAAATGCTGGGGATGGGGTTTAGCATGGCTGACAGCACATGTCCATTCATTAAAATGAAGGGAAATATACAGTAGATTTGGCTAATTTTTTAAGAAGTAAAAGATAATATTCAGAATGTTCAGTTTCGACCTGTAACGATCAGAAAACGGGAGAGGATCTATGTGCAGCTTTTATTGTAGCCAAAAACAAGAACACCAGGAATAACAAAATCCACGAGGAATGTAGGGTAAAACAAAAACATGAAATAACCGACAACTGGACAGGAGGGAAACAAGGGCTTAAATACACAAGGGGAAACAAGGAACACCTGGGAAAACAATCAGGGAAATGGAACCAATGAGGGGAAAACCAATCAAAAAACAGAACTACAAAAAGGACTACAAAAACCAAACAGGAAACTTCAACATAAAAGCACAAAACAAAAGACAACAGAGAACATGACAACTACAAAGGATTACCAAAACCAAACAGAAAACAGGAACTAAATAGGAAACTTCAACATAAAAAGCACAAAACAAAAGACAACAGAGAACATGACAACTACAAAGGACTACCAAAACCAAACAGGAACTAAATAGGAAACTTCAACATAAAAGCACAAAAACAAAAGACAACAGAGAACATGACACGACCAAGATTACAGAGATATAATCTATATCATACCTCTATATTACACACCACCATTCAAAGATTTTGACACCGACATTTTAGTTCCTGAAATAAAAATCTGATACTTCTCTTCACCTCAGAATCAATAAATTGATCAAAAATACTTGCAAAAACATTAGAAATATTGCAATTTATGTTTTTATTTATACTAAAATTCAATTTTTACCCATTATGGCAAAGCCCTATATTCAGCTGTCATTACTCCAGTCTACTAAGAACATAATGTCACAAAATCCTTTTCATTTAATTTCATGTCTTAACATAGTACTAAGTCATTTATTTTGGTTGGATTGGTTAAAATGGTTATGCTAAGTGTGGAAATTACAATATAGAGGTATTGAGTACAATTGCATTTTTTTTTTTCACAAGTTACTTTAAACTTACAATTTCGGTTTTAAAAATAACCAATAAGAAACATATTTCTCCTCAAATTCATCAACCTATTGTTCTTTTGAGAGATGCACTTCTGTTTTGAAAGAATAAAACAAACTTCATCTAACTGGGACAGAGAGGGATGTGGACAACCCAGATGTGCAACAACAAGAAGACAAGTGCATCAGAATCTCTAATTTGAGAAATAGACTCCTCACAGGTCCAAAACTGGCAGATTTAATGAACAGTATTTGCCAAACGTTTGCATCTTTGCAACTAGAGGATTTTTGGATGAACAGAATGTTTGAAGAAATTCAGCACTTATTTTAAAAGAAATAGTAAAGTCTGTGCTTTCATACAATTGGTAATACAAAACTATTTTCTTTGTTTCATCATCACATGGAAATTAGTGGAACCCTGGGTAGGGTTGTATAGATTAAGTATTTCATAGGAATCGTTTATTAAAACCAACAATAATTCCATCCTGTGGTCGTTGACGTGGTGTTGACTGGAACTAGCCTGTGTGAAAAAGGTCTATAGCACAGACTATCTTTGTGTCAGCAGCATGAGACTTTGATTGGAGGAAAAAAAAAGTCAGCTGTCATTGCGGTCAGAGTGCTTTACACTACAGGGGTGGCCAAGTTTTAATCAGGGGTGATGCTGGCCACCCCTGGCCACCACATAGCTATACCCCTGTGTCAAAAGAATGGTGCTACTTGGAGTGGTGTCCCAATTTACCTAGTTCTAGTTACATAAACTCTGCAAAACACTTTGTTGTGTTCTGTGTAATTGCACTAGAGGGCACTAGGGAGTTCAAGAAAGAGAGGAGGAAGAGGGAGAAGAAGGATGAGAATTGCGAATAGTCATGAGTTGATATGAGTTCGTGAACTAGTGTGAAATAAAGAAGTTAAACAATTCTACTTACCTCGTCAATACGTTCATGTCCTGGAGTTGGCTGCTTGCTTGCATTTTGATATCAGAATACAACAATTGGCGACGATGGCGAGTCTTCCCACACCTGCTCCGTTCTTGCCATGTGCTTCTGATCCACCGATTCCCTTCTGCACGTGGAAAAGAATCTTCGAGAACTACATGCTGGCTATTAACGCGTCAGGAGATTCCTGGACGGCTGCTCGAAGACGCGCAGTTCTTTTACATTGCTTGGGGACAGAAGGGCAACGTATTTTCTACACTTTGCCGGATACAGGTACGACTTATGATGAAGCAATGTCTGCTTTGGAAGAGCATTTCATCCCGAAAGTCAATGTGGTTGTTGCACGTCACCAGTTCAGACAGAGAGCTCAACGCGCGGATGAAACGATTGCGCAATACACTTCAGCGCTGCGAGAATTGGCTGTCAATTGTGCTTATGGTACAGTAGAGGATGAAATGATTCGCGATCAGCTCATCGAGAAATCGTACGCTACAACAGTGCGCGAGAAACTTCTACTGGATCAGCCCGCTTCGTTGGGGGCTGCTGTAACTGTTGCGTGCCAGATTGAGCAAGCGTTGCACAACGTGAATTTACTCCGAGATGCTGCTCCGGTACAAGCGGTGAGTTCAAAGACTTCTCATTATCAATCGACCACACAAAACAGACCTAAAACTACGCCAAGCAAGTTTACTGCGTCACAGCGTGCTTGCTACAGATGTGGTTCTAATAAGCACTTGGCAAATGCATCTGATTGTCCAGCATCGAAAGCTAAATGCAATTCATGTGGCAAAACAGGACATTTTGCGAAAGTATGCCGTTCGACAACATCCGTTTGCGCAGTTCTGCCCGAAGTACAAATATGCAATATGAACTGTGACAATTCTGACGACAGGATTAAGTGTTGTGTGCACATTTCTACTGACACAGGGCAGTCTATGGAGACCGAGTTTGTCGTGGATACAGGCTCTGTGGTTTCGATTTTGCCAGAGACTGTGTACAGGCATTATTTCAGTACATCTCCACTGTCTGCGCCGAGTGTCCAATTGGTCACATACATGAGAGGACACATTCCAGTTCTAGAATGTCTCACAGCTAATGTGTCATTGCACGGAGTGTCTGCTACCGTTCCACTCTACATTGTGGAAAACGGAACTGCCTTATTAGGCATGGATGTACTTAAAGCACTGAAATGTACCATTAACCATGACTGTACTGTTACTGTTTCTACCTCTGCTTCAGTTCACAGTGTTGCGAATACTGAGCCTGTGGGATGTGTGAAAGGCTTCATGCACAAGATCAAAGCTCGTGATGATGCAGTTCCAGTTCAACAAAAACTCCGTCGACTTCCCTTTTCTGTACGTAATGCAGTCTCAGAGGAATTACAATCTCTGCTGAATCAAGGTATTATCGAGAGAATCGATGCTTCTCCCTGGGTTTCGCCAATAGTAGTCACTACAAAGAAAGGAGGAAAAATTAGACTTTGTGTTGATCTTCGTGAACCGAACAAAGCACTACTAGTTGACAAACACCCATTACCCCATATGGATGAGCTGTTGAGTGAGTTGAGGGGTGCAGCTGTATTTTCGACTATTGATTTAACATGCGCGTACCATCAGCTACCCTTACATGCTGATAGCCGTGACTTAACTGCCTTCATTACGCATGAGGGTCTTTTCAGATTCCGTCGTGTTCCTTATGGATTAGCTTCTGCTCCTTCAGCTTTCCAGAAAATGATGGAGACAGTGCTAAAAGGTGTTCCCGGTGTACAAAACTATTTGGACGATATAATAGTTTATGCTGCTTCACAGATTGAACATGACAAAACTCTCCACACTGTCATTCAGAAATTGAGAGATGCTGGTTTGACACTGAACATGCAGAAATGCACATTCAACAAGACTTCCCTCAAATTCCTGGGTCACGTGATCTCAAAAGAAGGTATCTTACCAGATACTGCTCACATCGAAGCTATAGTCGATGCGCCTACTCCCCACGACGTATCTGCTCTTCGTTCGTTCCTTGGATTGATCTCGTGGTACAGTAAATTCTTCCCAAACTTTGCCACGGAGGTGGAACCATTACGTGCTCTTCTGAGAAATGCTCCTGAAACTTTGTTCGACTGGACTGCGGAAGCAGACTGTTGCTTTAACAAACTGAAAGCTGTTCTGGTGGAGAGCCCAGTGCTTGCACTTTTTGACCCTTTTCTTCCTACGATCGTGTCAACTGATGCTTCGGACTATGGTCTTGGTGGAGTACTGACTCAACTCCATGCGGATGGTGTAGAACGCACTGTCGCTTTCGCTTCACGTACGCTTAGCACGACCGAGAGAAAATACTCCACAGTGGAAAAAGAGGCTTTGGCTTGTGTGTTCGCTGTAGAGAAATGGCGCCCGTACTTATGGGGTCATCACTTTACGTTACATACTGACCACAAAGCATTAACTACTTTGCTGGCTACAAAAGGAATTGGACGTGCTGGAATGAGAGTAGCCAGATGGTCAGCCCGGTTGCTGTGTTTTTCGTATGACATTGAATACCGCCCTGGTGCTCAAAACCAGGCCGCAGATTGCTTGTCAAGAATACCCTTACCAGTGACGAACGAGCACACTGAGGAACCAGAAATGGTTGCCGCAGTCTTTTCAGGGTTACATTCAGTGTCCATGGAGGATTTCACAAAAGCTTCCGAATCTTGTTCTGAGTTGTTTACTTAGAACACAAATACTGAATGGCTGGCCACACAACAAGAAGGATGTAGATCCAGCCTTATCATCATTTTTTTTCACTCGTGATGAACTGTCTGTATACAACGGATTGATCATGCGAGGTGAACATCGTGTCGTTGTTCCTGTTTCTCTTCGTTCGACCCTGGTGAAGCTGGCTCACGAAACACACCAAGGTTTGGTCAGAACCAAACAAAGGCTACGTGAACTGTACTGGTGGCCGAAAATGGATTTGTTAGTTAACTCAGTAATCTCAACCTGTCTTACTTGTCAACTTAATGACAAATCTGCAAAGACAGCTCCTGCTCCATTACAACCTGTGGATTTGCCGGATGGACCTTGGCAAAAACTGGGTCTTGATATCGTCGGGCCTTTCGAACATGCTGCATGAGGTTGTCGTTTCGCAATTTCATTGGTGGACTATTACAGCAAATGGCCAGAAGTTGCTTTTTCTTCACATGTCACTACTGAGGTTGTTACTTCTTTCTTACATTCTGTGTTTGCACGAGAAGGAAACCCTTTGTTTGTTGTTACGGAAAATGGACCTCAGTTTCTATCTTCAGCTTTTTCGGATTTCCTTTCTGAACGTGGTATCAAACACCTGCGTACAAGTGTGTATCACCCACAAGGAAATGGTGCAGTTGAACGCTGGAACAGAGTACTGAAAGAGTGTATCTTATCTGCGGAACAAATGAGAAAAGCTTGGAGACCGTCAGTAGTTGAGTTTCTTCAGAGTTACCGTGCTACTCCTCATGCTACTACCAGTGTATCCCCATCTGAACTTTTGCATAACCGGAAACTGAGAACGAAGGTAGACATTTTTCCTGTGAGGGGGAAAAGTGACAAATGTACTGGTTCTAGTGTGTTAAGGTACTTGATTGTTATCTAGAATGGCACTTCTAAATAATACTGTTAGGTTAAGAGATTTAAATTTTGATTTGCAGTAATGCATAATGTTCTTATATGTTAAGAAGTGTTACTATGGCTGTTGTCTTAAAACATATTGCCTTACAGGTTAAATACTGAATAAGTCACCTTCTGACTTTATGTAAGGGGGGGATGTTGTGTTCTGTGTAATTGCACTAGAGGGCACTAGGGAGTTCAAGAAAGAGAGGAGGAAGAGGGAGAAGAAGGATGAGAATTGCGAATAGTCATGAGTTGATATGAGTTCGTGAACTAGTGTGAAATAAAGAAGTTAAACAATTCTACTTACCTCGTCAATACGTTCATGTCCTGGAGTTGGCTGCTTGCTTGCATTTTGATATCAGAATACAACACACTTTTCAGTTATTCATATTCATTCACAGAGCATATCATATAATAAAGCCTAATGACCAGTAGTATACAATCTTTATTTTAAGGGACAATGGGTTAATAATTAGTTTTTGTTTTTCTGTTTAAATGGTATTAATTATTTTAGCTGGCAGGAATTATGTGTTTTTCATTGATACCTACATTACTATACATATTATGATGATTCAGTCCCCAACCTCACTGTTAAGAAAAACTACAAAATGTGCAATTGTTCAGTAAATTCACTCATACTGTTATGTTATGTTATGTTATGTTATGTGATGGTTGTAAAAATGGTAGGAGAACCACATTTAATTTCTGAATTTGTGCACGTTGATTGGACTAAATGTACTGAAAATAGAGGGTGATTGGGTTTAATGCTCGGATGGATCCATTTTATAGGACAGAATTAAACTGTAAGAGCTGCCCTTTCTAAGACTTTATTATTTATTTTGTAATATATTATTATTACTGAAGATTTCAGGGTTTTTAGTACCGTTATTCATTTAAATAACCCTGTAATTCTGATCTGCTGACCTTCCCTGAAAAGCAAAAAAAAAAAAAACGTGTGTCTGAATATTTTTCATGCACATAGAAATTAAGTTTAATGGAGACTGATAGAACCAAAAAATGCTAACTGGATTAATAGTGTCATATTTTAATCTCACCAATGCACTGAACTTTAGAAATATCAGTTCTCGGGCTTCGGCTCTGTAGTAAGTCTAGCATGTCAAGACACTCTCCTCTTAAATATAAAATGCACTAATGATGCATGGCACATAAAATCCATGGCATTCAAATTACATGCTTTTACATGTACAATTGGGGACATTCATAACAAAAATATTAAAGGGATAGTATCAAAATAATTGAAGGTTATATTAATTCAAGCAGAAAATGTGTTATGTATTTTTATATTTTCAGTTTGGCCCATTGTCAATCCACAGCATAAGCTTATGAAATATGCATTTGGCTTGTTTTATCCCTGACAAGTGAGCATCTCTGAGAGGCCAAATTCAACCTTTATTGGTTGCATGACTGCCCCCTGGGTATTAGATGCATCTCAAACTTGCACAGAGTCTGCCTCCATTAAAACATTTTACTCAAGTAGTGTTACTGCATTCAGAATACTCATTTCTGGATTTGCAACTCATTTTATGTCCATCATGTCAGCCACTTAGAAATCTAAGTTGATTTCTTTATGTTGAAAATAAAAGAGTATTATGTCAAGAAACATTTTAAGCCAGTGCAAACATTAGACACATTTTCCTAGAAGCCTTTACTTTAGACTGGAGCTTGCTTTTTTCATATATATATATATATATATATATATATATATATATATATATATATAGTCACTTTTGTGCCTAGCTCATCAACAGACTTTCTTAAACCTTGTGAGTGAACATAAAAAAAGTTACTTTGAGGTCCTTCAAGGACAAAAATACCTGCATCAAAAAACTGCCATAAACATATTATATATTTAACCAACTTCAGTCATGATCATAACTACCAAATATTAATTGATTTTCAGGATTTAACCCTTTAAATGCCAGTTTGTTTACATGATGCTACTGTTGTTTTGTACACACACAAACATTTCTCAATATGCACTATTACATACATACCAACAAGCCCCCCCCCCCCCCCCCCCCAATATAAGCTGCATCATTTATTCAACTGGCCTGCAGTGCTCTATAATATAGCAAACAGAAAATATTAAAAAAGCATGTATTTACTCCATAGGCTAAACATGAGAAAAGTGGCGCCATCTGGTGGAAAATCTAAAAAAAAAAAAAAAGGGCTACGAAATTAACAAAGAATATCATAGAATTCATGATGTTATGCTTTAATGGCACTGGAATCAAATATTGCAGTTTTAATGGGTTTCAATGGGGACATTTTTGTCCTGAAGGTCCAGAGTGTAACTATTCTGTGTTGTGTACACAGTGTATTATAGATGTATTTTAGGAAATGAGGTTGAAATATCAAAATTCCACCCAAAACACACACCTTTGGCAAAATTTATGCCGTTGGCATCTGTAAAAAACAGAAATGAAAAAGACAAAAATGTCATGAAGCTCACACAAGATTTAAGATCAGATGACCAGTTTTGTTTTAGATTTCAAATATAAAGTAATAACTATGGAGCCCCTTAGAGGACAACAAAGGAGTTTATTTTCTAAATAAAGTTTTGTATTAACTTGCTTTTGCGTTTCCTCACAATAAGTTTTGCATTCCCTCACAATGACTTTTGTGTTCCCTTGCAAAATGTATATTTAAATTTTGTTTTTTGTTTTTTTGGAACCATAGTTTTAAAATCAATGGTAAACAAATGAATCGTGGTGTTATATATAAAAACTGTAATCGTGTTAATCGTGTTTTGGCAGAATGAGCATGATTTTAATTCTCATACTTTTGGTTTTCCTGTAAGAATACTATGGTTTTGCTAATATGGTGAAAATATGGTTACAGTAGTAAAACCATGGTAAACTTTTAGAAGGGATGGAGAACCCGAAATAATTTAAAAGTTTTTTTTCTTTTGTGTGTGTGGGAGAGAACACAAAACAACTGTAGCAGCTTAATAAATAAATAAATCATAAAAACTCACCTTTCTCTCTATTTGTGCTTCTCTGAGCAATTTACAACATCTAGGTTACTGCTGTAACATCTCGGGTTACGTATGTAACCCTTGTTCCCTGAAAAAAGCAGAACGAGCGCTTTGGGAACAATCCTGTGTTGAGACCATCTGTGAATATGTGGGTAAAACGTCAATGAACATTGACTGGAATTTATAGCCTCGGCTGATGTAATCATTAGACGCACCTGTGGCCAGGCAATAAATGCGTCACCAGAGTGTTGTCAGATATGTTTTTTTGAAGAGCAGTCCTGGGGCAACCCAGTGCCTCAAAGAAGTGCAGCATCTCATTCCGTTTTTTTCAGGGAACAAGGGTTACATACGTAACCCGAGATGTTCCCTTTATAAAAAGCTTCACTAGGATGCTGCTCTGAGAGCGCTTTGGGAACGAGAATACCCACGCCGCCGCACTGTGGCTGTCCGGACCCCTTACGGTTGTGTAGTGTGCTCACAAGAGCATGAGAGGCCTCAGACACGAGCTTGAGATGTCGACTCAAGGGCATAAGAGCCCGGAGTGGTGAAAACATCCAAACTATAAAAATGTAATGAATGTGTGCGGAAGGGGCAACCTGCCGCATCACAAACTTGTTGTAGAGGGAGACCTCTAGCCAAGGGTTTAGAAGAGGCGAACCCTCTGATAGAGGGAGCCCTAACAACTACTGGCGAAGCTTGACCACGCTCCTCATAGCCAGGGCAGTAGCGTCCCTCACCCCAGCTGACATAGTCTTCTTGGAGGTGATGGCCCCCCCCCCGGTTACGGCTTCCATGGGAAGAATTGTTGCCCTGACTTTAAACCACTGGCAAATGTGGTGGGCATAAGTCCGAAGGGTACATACTGGACAAAGTCTGTAAAGTCTTTGCTGCTCCGGCGTTACAAACAACAGGGAGCAGAAGGCTTAGAGAGTGACCGGATGGAGGGTCGCGAAAGGCACCTTAGGCAGGTGGTCAGGGTGAGGGTGCAAAATTGACTTGGTCATTCCTGGGGCAAAACTCTAAACAGGCTATCAAAAGAGAAAGAGCCTGTAGGTTCCCAATTTTCTTTAGAGACGTTGTCACCATAAGAAAAACCATCTTGAGAGACACTAAATCTAGAGGTTCAAAAAGGGGTCTCAACCAGACCCTCAAGGACTACTGCTAAGTCCTATGAAGAGATCCTTCGCATGGCTCCCGAATGAAGCACACGAGTAGAGGATGCCTCTTAAAGGGCACCCCTTCCATCAAGGCATGGCAAGCCGAAATGGAGGCCACATAGAACCTGGAAGTGGAGGGGCATGTGCCTGCTGACAGTTCTTCATACAGAAAATCCAGAACTGAAGCGAACTGGCAGTTAGCTGGTTCTGCAATATGAACTTAGTAGAGGGAAACGCATACAGGCGCATTCGCCTGTAATATGCCTGTAATATAGCCATAGTGTGCAGAGCAGCACCAGCCTGACCTGCTGCTTGATAAGCCCTTCCCACTAAAGCGGAGGTCACCCTACAAGGCTTTGAGGGGAGAGACAGCTTTATCAGAGATGATGCTGAGCCCGGCAAGAGATAGCCCGCAAGCGTCTCTTCAACCGGCGGCATCACTGAATATCCCCGTGCCTCAGCACCCATGATAATCGAATATAAAGACGTCGAGGGTACATGAACACGGGAAGAATACGGGTTCCTCCATGAGCGAGAAAGCTCCTCATGGAGGTTATCAAAGAAGGGAAGGGACTGATGAGGCATTCCCTTCTCTTGTTCTCTGGACAAAAATTTATCCCCCAACTTGGAGGGTTTGGGGCATCTCTTTTTGGCGCGGCCAGTCCAACTTGAGTCTGGCCACCACCCGAGTAACCATATCAAGCAATTCCTCCGTAGATTTTTTATCGTGGACGGAAAGCTCGGAGGCGGGCAGAGATTTGAGGTCCCCCTCATGAACCGAAGAATCGTCGGAACACGCTTCATGAACATGGGAAGGACCAGCTGGGTCTGAAGAGAGAGCGAGAGAAAGGGACGAACCCGTCTCTCGCTCCTCAGCCAAATCCTAGTGTCGCTCCTCAGTCGAAGAAGCGACACTAGGGGTCCAATTTAACTCACGCCATATGCTGAACCATGTACGCGCGCTGATGACACAGGTGCGGGCAGGTAGCTTGCGTGCCAAAACGACAGGCTGTGCCAGACTGCATATACCCTTCCTCAATGCCCCATAAAATCGTCAAAACCTTCTGGTTCTTTACACCCCAATAGGGGGAACAAGGCGACATGCCAAGCATGGGAGCAAGCCGCGCCAGCCATGCATTTTCTCTCTCTATGTTTCTCGCATAGAGTTAAAGCAGCTGGGGCCTTCTTAACGCTATCACACGCATCGGGGAAGGCGTTCTTTCCCAGTTTTCATATTCTTTCAGGGGGGAACCCTGCGGAGACCACACCTACCCTGACTGGGGGAGGTAAAGAGTGGTGAAATACATCACATGGGCTTTTAGGTCACATGTGGAGAATGGCGCGGTGGTAGATCATACCTCATTGGGAGGGAGGAGTTGCTACAAACATGGCTACCGGGGGTCCGTGAGGACTGCCCAAGGGAGATGCAGGTCCGCTCGCAAGGAGACCATACCAGAGAAAATACACACAGGGGGATAAGTCCACGTAGGAGCCCGTCCTGTGGAGCACCTATTCCAGTACAGGGTAAATTGAGTACCTGCATTGGTATTGGTCGGCGAATCTCCTGGGGTAAGAGCGCACGGTATTACCTCAGCGGAGGGAAAAGGCGCTAGGTGCCAGCAGTCCACCCGGTTAGTTGTCACCGTGTCACTGAGTTCTACCGGCTCGGACCTGAGAAAACACAGGACGAAACAGACTCAACCCTGAGATTATAGAATCTTTTAAAGGTATTGGGTGTTGCCCAACCCGCTGCTCTGCATATGTCTGCTAGGCTCCTTTTGCCACACTTCAAACCCGCAAGGGGGCAGGCATGGCCTGGGATAGGCCCATGCTATGGCATCAACCACCCAATGGGAAAGCCTTTGTTTAGAGACAGCATTCCCTTTCCGCTGTCCATCAAAGCAGACATAGAGCTGCTCAGAATGTCTAAAGCTCTACATGCGGTCTAAATAGATACGCAAAGCATGTACCGGACACAGCAACAAAGGGGCTGGGTCTGCCTCCTCCCGGGGCAGCGCTTGCAGGTCCACTACTTTGTCTCAGAAGGGAGTCGTAAGAACCTTGGACTCGTAGCCCAGTCGTGTTCTTAGGATCACATGAGTGTCTGCCCGACCGAACTCTAAGCAGGTGTCGCTGACAGAGAACGCTAGCAGGTCCCCGACCCTCTTGATGGAGGCGAGCACGATCAGGAGGGCCGTCTTCAGGGAGAGGGCCTTGAGTTCAACTGATTCTAGCGGTTCCAAAGAGGACCACTGAGAGATCCCAGGAGGGGAACAGGCTTGTCCGGGAGGGATTCAACCTCCAGGCGCTTCTTAGGAACCTGATAACTAGGTCGTGCTTACCCAAAGACTTGCCATCGTGGTGGGCCATGATAGCGGCTACATACAACTTCAAGGTCGAGGGGGACAGCCTCCCCTCCAACCTCTCCTGCAGGAATGAGAGCACTGACCCGATGGGTCTTCAGCCAGGGAAGACACCAATTTGTGAACAAGTGCCACTTCAGGGCGTAAAGTTGCCTGGTAGAGGGAGCTCTGGTTGTTTGATCGTGTCTACGACAGTAGGTGGTAGACCAGCTAGATCTTCTGCATCCCATCCAGGGGCCAGAAGTGGAGGTTCCAGAGGTGCCCCGTCCCTGAGAAAGAAGGTCCTTCCTCAGGAGAATTCGCCAGGATGCCATATGCCTCAGTAGAGGATGCCATATGCCCCAGTAGCTTTTGGAAATGTTTTAGGGGGACCAAAGTGCCTGGCCTGAACGAGGTGAGGCACTTCACCACTGACTGCGCATGCTCGTTGGTGAGGCGTGCTGATAGAAACCGAGTCTAACTCCATGCCCAAAAAAGAGATGCTCTGAACTGTGGCGAGCTTGCTCTTTTCCCAGTTGACCTGAAGCCCTAAACGACTGAGGTGCCTGAGCACCTGGTCCCTGTGGGCACATAGTAACTCTCGGGAGTGGGCCAGGATGAGCCAGTCGTCGAGGTAGTTGAGTATGCAAATGCCTGCTTCTCGAAGCAGGGCAAGGGGTACTGATACGCCTGGGCGTCGAACGCGAACTATAGAAAGGGTCGATGTCGAGGCAAGATTGAGACGTGGATGTACGCGTCATTCAGGTCTACCGCTGCAAACCAATCTAGATGCCGAACGCAAGTTAGGATGTGTTTTTGCGTGTGCATTTTGAACGGGAGTTTGTGCAAGGCCCGGTTGAAAACTTGCAAATCCAAGATCAGTCGTAAGCCGCTGCCTTCTTTGGGTACGATGAAGTAATGACGTAGAGACCCTTCTTCATCTTGGCTGGAGGGATGTCCGAAGGACGCATCATCTAGACTCGTCAGAACCGGCCGGCCGTGCGGCTGGAGGTGAAGGGTCTGGGTCCAATGTGCCGGGACTGTTGAGGTGTGGCACCTGCATGCCGTGAGAATGGCATTTGCGGGCCAGGTGACCCAGAGACAAAACTAAATTGCTCTTTAATTGAGAATGTTGGTACCTGCTGGGCTAAGTCCTCGACAGTGTCGCCGAAAAGGCCAAACTGGGAGACGGGCACGCTGAGAAAGCGTGCTTTGTCTGTTTTGCGCATCTCGACCAGGTTCAGCCACAGATGACGTTGCCATCGCCTGCCCGAGTGACCACTCTTTGACCTTCGTGGCCCTGAAGGCGAGGTCAGTCGCTGAGTCCAGTTCCTGCAGCATGTCGGGGTCAGGACTACCCAAGTGCAGATCTTTAAGTGCCTTGGCCTGGTGAACTTGCAGGAGGGTAATGGAATGCAAGGCAGAAGCAGCCTATCCAGTGGAGCTGTCAAGTCAAGTCAAGTCAATTTTATTTGTATAGCGCCTTTCACAACACACATCGTTTCAAAGCAGCTTTACAGAAGTTCAGCATTAACAGACGATAAAAATCATCATCATTGTGCAGGGCTCCAAACTGCAACTAAAAAATGGTCGCATTTGCGACCAAATAAATTTATTTGCGAGTGTAATTTCTGTCAAGGTCGCCATTGGTGACAGTAAAAATTTACTCCCTTTGATTTTAATATTTGCATTACATTTCCCGAAATACATTATAAAAGTTTAGATCAAAGAAATAGCAGGGAAAACGGAGTTCATTGCAGGAACTAACCATTTCAAAAAAGAGACTGTGAGAAAACACGGTGACAGTAAAAGCATAAAAAAATGCACGTGATCACATAATTGCGAAGAATGCTCCACAGACTACACTGTTAGCACGTGCAGTTTTTCTTGCATGCGAGCTGTGGGACGAAAAGGAATGGAAGGAGTTAAAAATGAAAATATTTGGCGCCTGTTTTTCCCCCTATAGGAGCCAGTGGCTCCTTAATTGATTTTTTTGTTTGGAGCCCTGTTGTGGAATTAGATAAGATATGATTCTTTATCGTGTTTAAAAATAATTAAATAATAATTGTATTAATAACCCCAGTGAGCAAGCCGAAGGCGACTGTGGCAAGGAACACAAAACTCCAAAAGATGATGGTTAATGGAGAAAAATAACCTTGGGAGAAACCAGACTCACTGTGGGGGGCCAGTTCCCCTCTGGCTAACATCATGAATAATGTAAATAAGAATTATTTATAGTTAAAAAACATGATTTAAAAAATTATTAAACTTATTAAGAGTTAAGGGTCAGTATTTAGACAGTGATTGTGTTTGAACTGCAAGATTAGTGACCAGTGTCTTTGAAGTCCATCTTTGATTAAATTCCAGAAGTTCACTTAGATGCAATTGTCCTTGTTTGGCTGATGAATGCTTTTGTTGGCAATAGTTAGTCTATGTATCCCATTTCAAGATCGTAGTCCATGGTGATGGGGCATCTGAAGTCTCCGTGAGAGGCTGGATACAAACTGGAGCTGACGAACGCTATTTACCTCGGGACTGGCGTCCCGAGATAACAGCAGAAAAGCAGATGCGAAATAATTAGCATAGCTGATGTTCATAATATTAATGCATTATAACTGATTCAGCAGTAGTATAAAAAGTAAGCATTATGTGAATGCTTGGTTAAAGAGATGCGTCTTTAATCTAGTTTTAAACTGGGACAGCGAGTCTGAGCCTCGAACAATATCAGGAAGGCTATTCCAGAGTTTAGGAGCTAAATGTGAGAACGCCCTCCCTCCATTAGTGGACTTAGATATCCTAGGTATGACCAGAAGCCTCGAATTTAGTGATCTTAAAGAGCGCGATGGATTGTATGGCGATAGAAGATCCGTTAAATACACCAGAGCTAAACCATTTAGGGCTTTATAGGTCAGTAGTAATACTTTGTAATTGATACGGAACTTAATAGGTAGCCAGTGTAGAGATGATAAAATCGGTGTTATATGATCATATCTTCTTGACCTAGTAAGAACTCTAGCGGCTGCATTTTGGACTAACTGTAGCTTGTTTATTGAGGATGCAGGGCAACCAGCTAATAAAGCATTACAGTAATCTAGTCTCGAGGTCATGAATGCATGAACTAACTTTTCTGCATCAGAAACAGATAGCATGTTACGTAGCTTAGCAATGTTTCTAAGGTGGAAAAAGGCTGTTCTCGTAACAGATGAAATATGATTTTCGAAAGTCAAGTTGCGGTCTAGTATAACACCCAGGTCTTTTACTGTAGTGGATAATGTAACAGGACATCCTTCTAAATTAAAGTTGTATTGTAAGGGATTTTGTGGGTAGTTTTTTGGACCAATAAGTAATACCTCCGTTTTATCGGAATTTAATAACAGGAAATTACACGTCATCCAGCATTTTATATCTTTAAGATACTCTGTCAAGAGTGCATAACAGTGGAAATTAATTCCATGTTTTCTTATAATTTTACCAAGTGGCAGCATATATATTGAGAATAATAGAGGGCCTAACACAGATCCTTGTGGCACTCCATAGTCTACTGACGTTATCTACAGACAAAATGGTAACGGTCTGATAAGTACGATCTAAACCAGCTTAATGCCTGTCCCTGAACACCAGTGTAGTTTTGTAGTCGATCCAAGAGTATTTTATGATCTATAGTGTCGAACGCAGCGCTAAGATCGAGTAGAACTAATATTGAGATGCAGCCTTGGTCAGAAGCTAAAAGTAAATCATTTGTAATTTTAACTAGCGCAGTTTCTGTGCTATGATGCGGTCTGAATCCTGACTGAAATTTTTAATAGATATCATTTTCTTGCAAGAAAGAGCACAATTGAGCGGAAACAACTTTTTCTAATATTTTAGACATAAATGGAAGATTTGAGATGGGTCTGTAATTTGCTAGGTTATTTGGATCTAATTGTGGTTTCTTAATGAGAGGTTTTATAACTGCCAGCTTAAATATACTTGGAACATGACCTAAAAGTAAAGACGAGTTAATAATATTGAGAAGAGGCTCTACCACTACAGGTAACACTTCTTTCAGTAGTTTAGTGGGTATTGGATCTAGTAAACATGTTGTTGTTTTAGATGCAATGATAAGTTTATTTAGCTCTTCCTGTCCTATAGTTGTAAAGCGGTGTAGTTGTTCTTGAGGGGCGATAATTGAGGCTGAATCATAAGACACCATAAAAGATTGTACATTAACAATTGTGTTTACAATTGTGTTTCTGATGTTTTCTATTTTCTCAGTGAAGAAATTCATAAAATCATTACTACTAAACTGTAACGGAATATTTTGCTCAGGTGATCTCTGTTTATTTGTTAGTCTAGCCACGGTGTTAAATAAGAACCTTGGATTATTTTGGTTATTTTCTATTAGTTTGCGGAGGTGCTCAGCCCTGGCTGTTTTTAGAGCCTTTTTGTAACGTGACATACTGTCTTTCCATGCGATTCTAAAGACCTCTAAATTAGTTTGTTTCCATTTACGCTCCAAGTTACGAGTTTCTCTCTTGATAGCATGCGTAGCACTGTTGTACCATGGTGCTCTAGTTTTTTCTCTAAACTTTTTTAATCTAATTGGTGCAACAATTTATAATGTACCAGAGAAAATGGTGCTCAAACTGCTAGTCATTTCCTCTAGTTCATCTGTTTGTTTGGGTTCACTGAGCAGCTGAGATAGATCAGGTAAGCTATTTGAGAATCTATATATTGTGGTTGGAAGGATTGTTCTGCTTGGTCGATAACGTGGCGCAATATGACAGATTTCAGTGGTACTCCAGAGCTGTAGGCTTTGGAGTGAAGACGTCATACTACAGGCCCTGGAGGGGAGCACAGGGGGATCCCGCCAGGTGGCGGCGTTCTCGGAACACAGGTGGATCACAACCGCTCTGTCCACCTGGGGGAACGTCGTGTACCCGTGGGCCGCTCCGCCGTCGAGGGTAGTGAGAGTGGATGAGCGAGAGGCATGATGACAGGCGCTGAAGGGTGTCCTCCACGAACTCGTCAGCTCATCATTCACTTCCGGGAAGAAATTAACTGGTGACCCCTTGTGCGGCTGTGAGCGGCGCGCAGACCCGATGAACCAATCATCCAGCCGCGAAAGCTGTGTGGAGGATGGAGGGTTCCAGTCCAGCCCCACACTGACAGCGGCCCGGGCAAGCATGTCGGACATTTGGAAATCAGCCTCAGATGGCCGTCCAATTGATTCTTCCGCGTCAGACTACTCTCCGATGCAGCGGCGAGCTCATCCAGCATGGGGGGCTCAAGAGGATAGTTGCCTCGAGCCCGTAAGGAAGTCAACGAGCGTGCCGGGGAGCGGGTTGTTCGCAGGGACGTACCCGTTGAAACCGAGCCTGCTGCCATTCCCAAATCACCTCCATTACCAGCCGGGTCGTCCTCAATCCCATGGGAAGAGGGAGAAGACGCGGGGGCGGCTGGAGTGGCATTCCTTTTTAGGAAGGAAAGCCGCAACCGCAACGTTGCCATGGTAAGATTCTCGCAGTGAGAACACGAACCATCCACAAATGCTACCTCGGTGTGATCGCAGCCCAGACACATGAGGCAGCGCCTGTGACCGTAAGGAGCGGAGATCACTCGACCGCACCCAGGAACTACACAGGGGTGGAAAGACATCTTTATAAAGACGCGTCCTGCAAAGGATATTCAATGCCGCTGTGTATTGCTCTTTTAGAGAAAATACTCTTTTAGTGAAAATGTCTCTTTTAATCTGCACTGTCGAGCGCCCAGGGGCAAAGCTGCACTGCTGTGCAGAGAAGGAGAAAGCCACTGATATGCACTGTAGATCCAACAGCATACGCTGATCAGAGATGAGAGGAAAACCAATTGTGACTCGCAGCTAGCTGCTCACACAACCGGTCGTCTCCGAAGAAAATTTCTGAATGAATCCCTCCCTTTATACCCGTATATCCGGGGGCGGGACATGCAAATTCTGTCTGCCAATTTCTCATTGGCCTTTTCTCAAAGTTCAGAGATACAAAAGGCTCTCAAGAGGGACCCCTAGTGTCGCTTCTTCGACACAACGTAGGATAATCATTATAATCGTTAGGATTTGAAACAAATAAATTCTTATTAGAAATACATTTAAGTCCAAGGACATGAATGCCTCAAATTTGCCATCTCATACTGTAATTCCAGAAATTCCTAAATGACTTGACTCATTTTATGCTTTTTATGTGATTTTAGTAATTCGTCTTTTAATTACTGTGATTTTGACATTGCTTGATTCTAGCAATTACAACATGACTTGAATGCGGATTACGTGATTTTTGCATTAGCAAACACTACTAATTAATCAGCAAAAAGATCTTGCATTGTGAATTTGGCAAAAGTAGGTCGTAAGAGCTGCTCCTGAAATCTATCTGTTATTACCAAAATTCGAACCACTGTCCCCAGTGGCAGAAGCTGGAAGCGTTGTATATTATGGGCATATGTGAACGCCTGTTTCTGGGTGAAATGGCCACAGAGTGACACCAAAAGCAAGTAAAATGTTTTCGTTTGATGTAATACAGTCAACAAGAAACTCACTTTATTAATCCTACACACCCTTACTTAAACCCCATCCCTGAACCTAACCATCAGAGGAGTAAAAATAGAATTTTTAAAAACCATAATGCGAATTTCCAATCATGCTCAAAATTGTTATATGAGTGCAATTACTTATTGGTTCCATGAGACCAGAGCTTATATCTCAGAGCTATTAGTAGTGCTAGAAGAAAAGGTGAACACATTTGAATTGATGGAAATTGTCTGATGGGTGATGGTGCCTGTAATTCAGCAAAATGGGATAGATTTCAGGGTGCACTTCTATGAGGAAGCAACATGTCGATTTCCTGTGTGATAAAAGATAGGTTCTCAGCCTATAAAATCATCAGTTACTTTTTATATGTAGTATTCTTGCAAAAACTGTACATAACCAACTAATTAAATAAAATAAAGTAGTAAACTATCCTTTGTACCCCATTTCTTGAAAGCGCAGGTTCTAAACATTAGCTAATGCACTCTCTTACTGACTGAATTTCTCCTTGTCTAGCCTTGGTGCAAAAAACAGATATGACCTTAAGGGTAATTAACTTAATAAAAAGCATTAGCTATGCTGTCAATATGATTTGCATAATGCATGAAGTCAGTCTCACTGGTGAACACACATGGGGTCAGCTGGATTTACAGACCATCACAAAAACATTACTTGGGGGTCTGGCATTGTTCACACCTGTCAGAAGAAATGCAGGGAGCAGGAGCAAAAACACACAGCTGAGACCCGTTCACTGCCTGTCTGTCTGTCCAGCTGTCTGTCAACATTAGCATTCAAATGAAACAACAATATTTGTGTTGATTTGCTACTTGTGACATTCTTGTCCTCAAACAGTTTCAAATCCCATTGGAAAAATGTTTTTAGTGTGAATTTAAGGTTAGTTTGTAGTTTAGGAGAATTGTTTTCATGCGCTTTCAAGTCAAGTCAAGTCAAGTCAATTTTATTTGTATAGCGCCTTTCACAACACACATCGTTTCAAAGCAGCTTTACAGAAGTTCAGCATTAACAGACGATAAAAATGTAATGTCTATAAAGTCGATAAATCATCATCCTTGTGCAGGGCTCCAAACTGCGACTAAAAATGGTCGCATTTGTGACCAAATAAATTTATTTGTGAGTGTAATTTCTGTCAAGGTCGCCATTGGTGACAGTAAAAGTTTACTCCCTTTTGATTTTAAAATTTGCTTTACATTTCCCGAGATACATAACAAAAGTTTATATCAAAGAAATAGCGGGGAAAACGGAGTTCATTGCAGGAACTAACAATTTCAAAAAAGAGACTGTTAGAAAACACGGTGACAGTAACAAGCATAAAAATGCACGTGATCACATAATTGCGAAGAATGCTCCACAGACTACACTGTTAGCGAGCTGCGGGACGAAAAGGAATGGATGGAGTTAAAAAAATTTAAAATATTTGGCGCCTGTTTTTCCCCCTGTAGGAGCCATTGGCTCCTTAATTGATTTTTTTTTTTTTTGTTTGGAGCCCTGTTGTGGAATTAGATAAGATATGATTCTTTATCGTGTTTAAAAATAAATAATAATTGTATTAATAATGCTTTCACAACATTCAGTACATTTGTTGCACATCCCTATATTCACCAGGTAGTGCATGAGACACTAGATAAGGAGCTAATGCCCCAGTTAAAGGTAGCCTACTGCATATAAAGTTAGCCTACAGCTTATTTTTGTGGGTGTGTCATACAATATATTAGTCACATTTTAAATCATAAACTTGTAAGAAAGGTATTAAAAAATATAAAATATTCGCTCTGATGATGATTTTAATATGTGTTTACAATGTTTGGGCTATATTCATGTTATGCAAGGAGGCCATGATTTTCTCAAAAAATGAAAATATTTAAAGATATTGAAATTTAATTATACTGTATAGTGCAAATGCATTGTTGTTTTTAAATATTTTTGAATTGGTTATTAATTTAAAATGTCACTGCAAATTGTATTTGGTGAATGCTTGTCTCTTTTCATAAATAAAAACTTTTTGGTGTAATATAATTTTTTTGAGTTGATTTTAGTCGTATGTAATATTGTACAGTATGGTTCAAAAGACTTGGAATATAGCATATAAGTCAATGTATTATTAACACCTGTATTGCGCTAACAGTTTATTTATTTATTTATTGTCAATATTGGAGCAACAGTATAGGTACTGAAAAAGAGCATGTGAATATTTTGCCTATAAAAAAATAAAATGTGTGTGTGGGTCCAGAATGAGTAATGATGACAGAATTTCCATTTTTGGGTGAACTAACCCCTTTATTAATGATAGAATAATGAATGGGCAACTATAATTTGCATCCTGCAGTGGTTTTAGTTTTGACATTCATCATCTTTGTCAGGGAAAACTTGTCCCTTCTTAGAGAAACATCTTGTGACCTCATTCTGACTTGTGCAAACTAGACAGCTGGAACAAAAGAAACATAGAAGCACAAACAAAATGAATGTTGACATCTCCCTCCCTCCTCCATACTCTTTATATTCATGTGTACCCAAAGTAAAAACAAAAGTGCTCTATGGTTTCTGCTTTTATATGTTACTCCATTCTTCACCGTAATCTTTGTGATGTCAGCTGTGTGATCATCTCTTTCAGAGATCTCAGGTTACCTGTTGCAGAACAACATATGCATGTTCTCTAACATCTCACACAGTACTTACATTGGTTAACTAACGAGAGCACCACAATTCTCCAAGCAGAGATTGCGGTCCTCCTTCAGAAGTACGCAATAGAGATTGTCCCTCCAGCCGAGGTGAGACAGGGGTTTTACGGCCCATATTTCATCATTCCCAAAAAGGGCGGTGGGTTGTGGCCAATCTTGGACCTGCAAGATTGGTTCACGGCGGTAGACCTGAAGGACGCGTACTTCCCTGTCTCGATTTTGCCTCTACACAGACTCTTCCTATGGTCGCGTATGATGGCTGGGGTATGACGGCTGCCTCAACGAGGTAGTTCAGTATGCGGGTCAACTGGGAAAAGAGCAAGCTCTCCACGGTTCAGAGCACCTCTTTTCTTGGCATGGAGTTAGACTCGGTGTCAAAGATAGCGCACCTCACGAATGAGCGCGCGCAGTCGGTGCTGAACTCCATGAACTTTTCCAGGTGGCAAATGTCGGTCCCAATCAAATATTTTCAGAGGCTCCTGAGGCATATGGCATTGGCTCGGGTTGATGCATATGAATACGCTACAGCACTGGCTCCAGAACCAAGTCCTGAGGCACACATGGTTACGACGGACGCCTCCAAGACCGGAGGCCAAAGCAGGTTACGCTCCCGTCTTGTGTCACAACTCACCTGTCGCCACCTCCTCTGTAGTCAGCCGCGACTCAGGTCGCTGCGTGCCGCTCACAACCCGGGCCACCTTAACGTCACAGCAGATGCTCTGTCATGACAGGTAACGCTCAGGGAAGAGTGGAGACTCCACCCTAAGGCGGTCCACCTGTTTATTCCTACCTGGAATCCTCCCACTGCCCGGTCTGTTATGTCCTGACGGGAGCTCCCCTTGGTACAGACGCACTGGCACACAGCTGGCCCCGAGGGATACACAAGTATGCGTTCCACCCATTGAGCCTACTTGCACAGTTTTTGTGCAAAGTCAGGGAGGACGAGGAGCAGGTCACCCTTGTGGCTACGTACTGGCCCACTCAGACCTGGTTCTCAGACCTCACACTCCTTGCGAAAGCTCCTCCCTGGCGAACTCCCCTGTGTAAGGATCTTCTTTCTAGTAGACACCTGTAGGGCAGCAGGCTGGGCAACACCCACTACCTTTGTGAGATTCTACAATCTCCGGGTTGAGCTAGTATTGTCCCGTGTTCTTTCAGGTATGAGAAGGTAAGTTTTGTTACACAGACATCTGGCCAGGTGTATTGCTTGTGCATAGCACCTTTCCACTCCAAGGTAGGTGAAGCCGAGCACTCTTTCTCCCATGCGTGTTCCCAACTTGTGAACCCTGGATGCTGTTCCTCCTAGCCCTCTGACTCACAAATTCAGTGGAGGAATCCATAGTCAGACCCAGTACGTGTGCTAACAGGCCCTGTACTGGGGTAAGTGCTCCTAGTGGCCTCCTGTGTGTATTTTCCACGTTACGGTCTCCCTTCTCTGTTTCGGTAGACTCGCATATCCCTTGGCAGAGTCTCCTCTACCCGGCTGCTGTGCTTGTAGAAAACTCCTCACCCATGAAGTGTCGGACCTACCACTGCACCTCTCCCATGTGTGGCCCGGTGGGCCCATATGACGTATCCACCACTTTCATACCCTCCCCCCCAAGAAGGAAAGGGTGTGGCCTCCAAGGGGTCTTTTCCCCCTGAAAGAATAGGAATGGAAAAGAACACCTTCCCCGGTGCATTTTATGAGCATTTAAATGCCCTAGCCGAATCTAATTTTGTAAGTGGAGAGAAAGACTTCGAGAGATAATCCACGGCTGGCACGGCCTGCTCACATAATGGATGCGTCTCCTCCCTGCCCCCCCCCCCTCAGGGTTGCGGGGAATCACATGATGTTTTGGGGCATCTGGGGAGGCTCTGTACAGTCCGAATGCATCTGTTCCTATGCTCATAGTAGCTTGCCTACACCTGCATCGGCAGTTCACGTGACAAAATCAGCCTTTGTATTGCATATTGGGACCCCTAGTGTCACTACATAAACACAATGTCGAGTGAGTGACAGAAGGAGAACGTCTCGGCTACTGTCGTAACCTCCGTTCCCTGATGGAGGGAATGAGACATTGTGTCCCTCTTGCCACAGGCTGAACTGCACCGCTGTAATGTTCGGGACCTTGTCTCGGCTCCTCATTGCAAAACCAGAATGAATCCACTTCCTTTTATAACCAGATGCTGGGGGGAGTGGCATGCATATTCAAATCACCAATTTCTCATTGGCCTTTTCTCAAAGATCTGACGGTGAATCGGGTTCCTAAGAGTGACCCCTATTGTCACTACATCGACACAATGTCTCGTTCTCTCCATCAGGGAACGGAGGTAACCGAGACGATTTTAAATCCTGTAACTGGTCACCATTTCTTTGACGTTTTTCCACCATTTTTGCTTTCACTAGAACATTTAGCTTGTGTGACATGCTTATTAAGTAACAATATTCCATGTGTTCTCTCACTGCATAATTATAAAACAATTAGCAATTATAAATGGTTTCAGCATGTCACACCATTTGACATATGTCAACTTCCCAAAGTATTTTATATAGATTACCCCAAAATAAATGTTCCTAAACTAAACTTTTCTTCAAAGTTAACAAATCAGGTGTTTGATTGGTATAGTTATTTAATGCAATTTCTGTTTTTCTGTAGAATATAAAGTTGGCTGCCTCTCATAGAATGAATATATAATCACTCTTTCACTGATTTTAATAGCACCCACTTCTATGAATGTTTTTCAACACTCATTCTCAAGGTTTAATTTGCTGTTCAAGGAGGAACAGATGGAGAGCATGAGGAAGTCTAGGAGGAATGTACTCAGTTCTAGCCTCAAAATCTGAATTTAAAAGCCTATCATTTAATAACTGTTTTTTGACTAAGGGCTTCAGAAATATATATATATATATATATATATATATATATATATATATATATATATATATATATATATATTAGTTAATGAATACCCTGATCTCAGAGTATCATATTTGGCAAGATTTATTGGAACATCCGGCCTTCTAATGTGCATGAGCTTGAAAACGATATACCCAAAGTAAGACAAGAGTTTGATGAAAAAATGCAGTTGGGAGCATGTGTTCTCCAAAATCTTAGCAATGGTGACTGAAGCTGAGGAGGGTGGATCAGATCGCGGGTTCAAAAGCCGAGTTCTTTGTCAACAGTACAGCAGTAACACCCTATAACTGCACACTGTGCGTAAAAGCGCACACATAAACAAACACAGTCCATGGTTTCCAATCCAAACCTTCATGAAACGATATCAGGGATATAAACAACCCTTATATCATTGTTTTCCTATTTTCATTGGCTACATGACCAATCAGACAAAAATGATCTAGCTATGGATGACGCAAATTTTTACATCACTCGTGACGACTGCCCTGATTGGAAATTTTGAGTGACTACCCAATCACAAACTGTATAGAAAATTTTGTGGGAGGGCTTATTTTGTTCGTTAGACCCTCCCAAATACCGTCTTTGTGTGTTTTGCTGCTGAAACACTGCATCGAGAGCAAGATTTTGCAGAAAATGACATAAATGATAACATGTGTTGAATATGTAAAACCTGGAGAAATTGGTCAATATTTCTTCATATTTGTACATTTTTAGACTAAAATCTCTAATGGATTTATTCTTGGAATGAAAAGCATACCGAAGTTAGACAATACGCCAGAATACAATAAAGTTCAGAACTTCCGGTTTAATTTTCTGTTTTGATTTTCACACTTGACACGTTTAATAAACTCATATTGTTGTATATTTGCGATCGTCAAAATCACTTTAAAATATCAACTCTTGAGACCAAGATCTTTCAAATTATATATTGAATGTCAAAATTAGTTTACAATTTCACAGTATAAACACATGCATTAAACATAAATTAACTGTAAATAAATACTCAAGTGGGTCATTTTTGTAATTACAGTAATTAACTACTTTTCCCAAGAATTTAACTTTTTTAAATAGTTTAATGGTATACATTTACTTTTACTTGAGTACATTTTAAGTGCTGTAACTGTACTTTTAATGCGCTATTTTCCCACCACCTGTGTTCACTATTTCCCTGTCCTGATCTTATTTTATCCATCAAAATGATTGGCTAGGGAGAGTCACACGTAAAAAACTTGAATGGCATCTGCAGATCTGGGGCAAACTGTGGAGAATGCCTCAAGCATAGTTCAACACCTGAACATCACGGCCACACACAAAAGGGCTTTCCCCATCTGACGCTCACTTCGACGTCATATCGAAGAAGCGACACTAGGGGTCTCTCTTGAGCGCCGAAATATGCCTCTGATCTATGAAAAAAGGCCAATGAAAGTTGGCAAACAGTATTTGCATACCCTTCCCACGGACATACGGGTATAAAGGTGAGGGAAATACGCTCGTTCATTCAGTAATTTTCTTCGGAGCCGATGGTCGTGTGTGCAGCCAGCAGCGAATGACACAACTGATCCTGCTTCTATCCTCTGACGCTCTGCTTTGATGTTGGATCTACGGCGCACTTCAGTGGCTTTTCTCTTCTCTGCACAGCGTGCAGTTTGCCCCTGGACGCTTCCACAGCACAGAGTTAAAAGAGTTTTCCTATAAAGAGTCATTTTCTCTGTGAAAGAGTTTATTTCTCTAAAAGAGCAATACACAGCGGTGTTGAACGTCCTTTTCAGGATGCGTCTTTATAAAGATGCCATTCAACCCCTGTGTAGTTCCTGGATGCGGTAGAGGCAGGCGACGGGCACGCAGCCGCAGGCCATTGGAAAGGGGCCCTGCTGCATTGGCACATCAACTGCCTCGAGTTGTTGACCGTCCTTTTGGCCCTGCGGACGTTTCTCCCGTTAGTTCGAGACAAACATATCCTGGTCAGGTCGACCAGCACCACTGCGGTGGCATACATAAATTGCCAAGGCGGCGAACACATGCAACCTAAGAGGCCATGTGATGTATTTCACCACCTTTACCTCCCCTGTCAGGTGGGTGTGGCCTCCGCAGGGTCTTTTCCCACTGAAAGAATAGGAATTCGCGTAAGACCCCCTTCCCTCGATGCGGTAAGGGCACCGGCTGCTCTTGCTCTATGCCGAGAAAACATAGAGAGAAAAGAGGCCCAGCCAGGCTTGGCCCGTTCCCTAGTTGGGCGCATCACCTTGTTCCCCCCTAGGGTAACTAAAAGGATTCTGACGACTTTTTTGGGGCATTGGGGAAGAGTATGTGCAGTCTGAACACAGTTGGTCGCTTGTGCATGTAGAATACCTGCCCGCTTCTGTGTCAGCAGTACACGGCTCAGTGCATGGCGTGATTTGAAGTGGACCCCTAGAGTCGCTTCTTCGACACGACGTCGAAGTAAGCGACAGACGGGGAATGTCTCGCTTATGTATGTAACCTCCGTTCCCTGATGGAGGGAACGAGTCGTCGTGTCTTCCCGGCCACGTCGCTGAGCCGAGCCGCTGAGGTGAATGAAAAATCCTGAATGAACGAGCGTATTTCCCTTGCCTATATACCCGTATGTCCGGGGGCAGGGTATGCAAATACTGTTCGCCAACTTTCATTGGCCTTTTTTCATAGATCAGTGGCATATTTCGGCACTCAAGAGAGACCCCTAGTGTCTCTTCTTCGACACGACGTCTCATTCCCTCCATCAGGGAATGGAGGTTACATACGTAACCGAGACGTTTCGCAGTGAAAAAGGCCAATTGCATGATTGTGTCATGTGAGTTTAACTTGCTCAAGCCAGATATCATCATTAATCCTGCCTCTAATTTGAAAAAACATATCAAGGTAAATTTAATATTTCTGCTTTCTAGATTCTGTGTGTCTATAATGTTGCCTGTAAATTACTTACCATAAATTTGATGCAAACTTGCTGCATATTTCCCACTCATTATTTTCACATGCAAATGAGCTTGCGATTTGCAGCACATGTTTTCCAGAAGTTCTTCACCAGTAGTGGTAAACCTGCAGCAAACCTTTGGTATCAATGAAGAGTTTGCCGCAAGATTGCCAGGACTCTTGATTTTTGTAAGGTTTGTTTAACTATAAGACATCTGCTTTGCTTCACATAGCACCTTCAATTTATAAGGACATTATCCTTAGAAACCTAATATGTATTGTAATAATGTTTAGACAATGATGTCAGGAATAAATACCTGTAGACATTTAAGAAAATAAATGGGTTGTCTGTATTTCCCTAGTGATCCCTAGTATTTTTATAGGTTTGTTGTGTCATGTTTATGTGTTTTGTACATGTTTTTTTCATGTGATTCCTGTTTCCCTCCATGTTCATGTGTCTTGTTTTCATTGGTTCAATGTCTGATTACTTTGTTATTAGTCTTGTCTTTTCATTGGTTAAAGTTAATTTAGTCTTGTTATCTTGTTTAAAGTTTAGTCTTATGATTGATTATATTTGGCATGTGTTCTACCATGTCATGTATTTAACCCTCATATTTTCCATGGTCCATTGTCAGGTATTGTTAATGTAACTGTTGTTTTGGTCAAGTCAAGGTTAAGTCACGTCAAGCTATAGTCAAGTCATGTTATGTCAAGTCTAGTTTATGTTCACATTTTTATTTAGGGTATTTGGAGTACACGTTTGGAATGTAAACTACACTTGGGTTCTTCACTCCATTGTCATCTTCTTCATCTCTGCCTGTTGCCAGCAATGTTACATGTTGTCTGTATACTTGAATAGTTTTTCATCTGACATTGCCATTTTCATCAGGCTACATATTCAATAAACATCATGCTTTCTACCTACCATTAGACACTTTTCTTCCTTGTTTTTCTTGCTGAAAAGTCAGTGATAACGTCAGTAAAATAAAATTTTTGAATCTCTCAATAGACATTCAAGTTCAATGGTAGAGACACTCCTGGCCCATGACCAATCGCTGACTGTTTTTTACCAAGGACAATTTGGAGAATGACCGCTCACTGGTTGCATTAGTTACTGGTAGAGTGACAAATAAGCAGAGAACGATGTCTATGGAAATGCAGACACCAATTTCCGTTTCTTTTTTATTATTTTGATAAGCGCTCTTTTGGTAGTGTCGGGTTCAATATGGATGGGTGCTTTAAACTGTCGAAGTTCATTTCCAAACCTTTGCAGTATTTATCTTGGAATTTTGTTGCAGAAAAACGCAGCTCTTCTGGAGTCAGGGAGTGAATGTTATTTAAAAAGCCAAAGTGCTGGTTTACATTGTCATATGAATGGAATCACAGGTCCAGCTCTGTTAACAGTCTGTCAGTCACCAGTATGAATACACTAGATGAAAACAGATCCTAGCCTGACATGTGGTGGTCTGGCTCTGTGGATTCATCACTGCTATTTTTGCGCTTTCTCTTGTGTTGAGAGTCTGTTTTGTACACCGCAGACACTGTTGGAAACATTTGATTTGCCGTTACTTCAAAACTGTCGAACTGTCGAGCTCTGCCACAAAATCCCTCAATGATCTTAACAAATCTACTGCAATGCACAAATCAAGATCAACAGTCTGGAGGGATGTGCTCATCTTGTTAAATCATTGCAGGATTGTGTTCCACATATTACACAGGAATGCCATTTCCAGTTTGTCCATTTTATTGTTTAGCAGGCTGGCTTCATCACGATTGGTTAACTGATTGTTAGTGTCATCGGCTATCTTTCTTAAAGTATACTAGATCTTGGCGTAATTCACACATAGTTCTTTGGTGGCTTGTATGTGTACAGACCACCTTGTATCCGAGAGAGCGTTTTCAGGATCTCGATCCTGCTGTTGTCATTTGGTTGTAAGCTGGCTGTGATAGTCTACCATCATGCTGGAGATCTTAAGCAAAAATTAAGTTCACACTGTTTACACCAATTGAATTAAATGTATGGGCAGTGCACGGCACACAATAAACACCCATTAAGCTGGACATGTTGCTGGTGTTATCGTAACATTGTCCTCTGCAATTATTAAAGTCTTCATCCATCTCCTTTAAAGTAGTCAGCACAGGCATGCAAAGAGAATCCCCTGTATGATGTGATATGCAAAAACTTCAGGAAACCTTCTTCAATGCAACCATCTTGTGAAATATATCGCAAATTGAATGTGAGCTGATCAGTGTGTGCCACATGAGGGATAGAATCGACAGTGATTGAAAAATATTTAACAATCTTAATTTGAGTTATGATATAACAGAGAACTTTCTGCCCCATTAACTAATTAAATTATTCTATTCCCTGCATTTCCATATTTCTCAGTGAGAAAGGATCAAACTGAATAATTAATTCTAAAATTCCCAAATAAATCCCATTGTTGGGATTACCAAGAATGGCGCTATGACTCCTAAAAGAAAGGCCATGCCCTGCCAAAAATTGAACAACTGCTGCCACCCTTCTCGCCTCTGCATTTCCTTGCATGCTACAATCACTATGACCATTAGTGAATATGTTGTTTTTTTTTCTCCAAAAATTTTACAAGCAAAGAAAACATTTTTCTTTTGGAAGGCAAATACAAAACCCAAATATATATATAGTTTAGTTCAGCCAAAAGACCCATCCCCAGTGCAGGCCCCTGGGCTTCAGTTTGAAGGAATTTTACAGTATGGCTATCATGATTGTTCTCCTATCAAATTTCCCATTCGGAGGCTGATTTATCCCATTTGGAATGCAGGGGCATTTGTTTTGTTGCTCTTTTTCTTCTCTGCTTTGTGTTGTGTTTGAATTCCGGGTTAAACACATGTTGATTGGCATGTCTGTTTTTCGGAGCATGCACATAATGTAGATGCCAATTGTGGTGTGATTGACGCGTTTACATACTGGACAAAGCACAGCAACAATTATCCGTGTCTGTTACTTCGATTTGGCAAAAACCAGACAAATGATTGCTTTACGGTGCATTTACATTTACTGAGTAAAACTAATGGAATACATATACAACTGCAATTCTGAAAATTCTGTTGTATTGTTATTATTATTACTATAGAAATTAATAAAAAAATGTAACGTATAACACAGACACGCTAAAATAATTTAATAACTGGTCCTAAATGTAATAACTATTGCTCCTAAATGTAATAAAGCCTCAAATGTAATATGTTTTTTTCCTGAATGCATACAAATGTGTCAGGAGGGTGTTTTGCATATATTTTAAGGTAGTTTATGTTCATATTTCTGAATTTTAGACTGTATGTAGAATATAATATAAAACGTTTATGCATTAGTGTTTTTGATTGCTAATAATAAAAAAGTGAATGGTGCAGTTTATTTATTAAAATATGGTTTAGTATGGTTGATGGCCTAAAGTCTTCATTAAAGAAGTTCATTCTCACCTATATCCTTGATTCCATTTTATTGTGATCAATATATGGGGTTATATATTTTTTAAACTACATATTTTCAAATGATGCATTTTTCACATTTACAAAGTACACTGATTATTAATTACTACACTGATCATCTAACAAGTCACTCATTAATAAATTACCAGAAGGAGCTGTAAACATTATACATTTAAATGGTTAATTGATAAATGGTTCCATATCTGTCACTCACTCGACGTTGTATCAACGTAGTGACACTAGGGGTCACTCTTGGGAGCCTGAGACACCTCTGATCTTTGATAAAAGGCCAATGGGAATTGGTGAATGGTAATTTGCATGTCACTCCCCAAACATACGGGTATAAAGGAGCTGGTGTGCGAACCGCTCATTCAGATTTTCTCTTTGGAGCCGAGCGGTCGATGTTCACTGAGATGTATTTTCCACGGCTTCCATTCACCTCTGCTTGATCTGATGGTGCATTTCAGTGGCTTCTCTCCCCTCTGCACTGGTGCAATGCAGAGATCACCCCTGTGCGCTCAGGCAGAAACTAAAAGAGAATTTTAAAAGAGTAAATTCTAATGAGCGGCACACACTGAAAATTATTTTTAAAGACAAGACTTTTTAAAGATGCATTTCCATTTGTGTGATATTCCTGGTTGCGGTCGAGAACATGACCAAGGCAACATTGCGGTCACGGCTTGCCTTCATAAGAAAGCAAGTCACCCAAGCGGCTCCCCGCCTCGGTCCTTCTACCTACGGGTATGAGGCCAGCACGGCTATCACTGGGGGCGATTTAGGGACCTCAATGGGATCACCTCCGCTGGGCATTCCCCCACGGACATCCCATTCCCCAGCACGCTCGTTTGCCCCAATCAGGCTTCCGGATTAGTGCGCTGGCTCGTCTCAGGGCGAGTTCAACCACTTGTTTGGGGCCCGCGAAGGTGATGAGCTCTTGAGCACAGCATCGGAGAGTGGGCTCGTCCAGTCGGACGTGGAGGCCTCGGCTGGGCTCCCCCCTCCCCCCCCAGGTTCGGTTGCCCAGTAACAGGCTGATGGCAAAATGACGGACATGCTTTCCCGGGCAGCCACGAGCGTCAGGCTAGAGTTGAACCCTCCACTCTCCCCTGAACCCTCAAGGCTCAATGATCGGTTCCTGGGCCTGCAGCACTGCTCACAGCCACACCCCGCCCCAATTCCTTTCTTCCTGGAAGTGCATGAGGAGCTGACAAGTTCATGGGAGGCACCTTTTACTGACCGGTTCCAATCTTTCAGCTCCCCTGCCCTCTCTACCCTCGATGGTGGGGCGGCCAAGGGTTTTCAGAGATCCCCCCCCGGTGGATAAGGTGCTCACGGGCGCCCAAAGCTCCCGTCCAGGGCCTGTAGGTTTACGTCAAGGCCTATGTTGCTGCTTGACAACCCGCCTCCACCCTGCATGCCATGGCTCTCCTGCAAGTCCACCTGCAAGCTAAAAGAACTGTACAAGGGTAGTTCCACCCCAGGATTGATGCAGGAACTGTGCTCGCCGACCGACCTCCAGGCGACGAAGGTCACAGAGCGGTCTCTCGTGTGGGCGATGTCCACCTTTGTGGTCCAGGAGCACCACCTTTGGCTCAACCTTGTCGAGATGAGAGAGGCCGACAAGGCACGGTTCCTTGACACCAACATTTCCCAGGTTGGCCTGTTGCTACAATGCTGGACTACCCGCTGAAATGGTCGGGATCTTCTCTCGGCTCCTCAGCACAAAACCTGAAACCTTTATACCAGTATGTTCAGGGGAGTGGCATTCAAATACCACTCGCCAATTCCTATTGGCCTTTTATCAAAGATCAGATGTGTCTCGGGCTCCCAAGAGATTATTATAACGAGACTATGAAAGTAACCAGGACGTTCATCATTGTAAAATTAATTCCAACAATTAGAAACATTAAGGACCAGAAATTGTTACATTCTGGGCCTATATTACATTTATACTAAATTTGTAACTATAAATGTATAATATTTAGGGCCTTTATTACATTTATGTCCAATGATCATTACATAGTTATTATTATTATTACATTATTACGTTATTACGACCAACAGTTATTACATTTAGGGTCATTATTACATAAAATACAAAATATTAAAAAAAAAAAATATTACATTTAGGGACTTTATTAATTTTAGGGCCAATATATATTGTATTTAGAGACAAATTCGTAAAACATTTACAGACTTTATTACATTTGTGCCTTCAACACCAATTTACTGTTTTAAAAGTGAAATACTTCCTCTTCAACTCTTTAATTGACAAATATCTAAAAGGCTCTTTACTTATTAGTACATATGCACTGCTTTGCCTGCACAAAGAGGTAGGTATGGAGTATATAAAATTAATGTAAAATATCAAGGAATATTAATGCTGTGTTTAGTATTTTCTGAACTCATTTATTTTCTAGTAATTCATTGTTGCGAAAAACTAGCCCTAAAAGTTTTGTACTGTATTTATACATGCTTTGCTTTTAAATTTGCTTCAGTTATAAGGTCCATGAATGTATTTTTATTCAAATTACATGTATTTGGTGGAGCACTCCCCACATCCCACACAAACACTTCCTTCATCTCTGTGTATGAATATTTCAATCACTTGTGCAAAGTTTAAGAGAATCATATACACTTCATTACACAATGTACAATTAGGTGCCACAACCACTTAACGTCAAATTCAACATTAAAGGCATTAATTTGCAGTTCCACTTTAGAAGTTAATTGACATGAAATGGAGTGATGCCTGTTGATATTTGTGTTTGCAATAAATGTATGTGTCTCTGCATGCATTTAAAATCCCTTCTCCTAGAGCTCTCATGTAAAACAACTGTGCGCAATCCAGGAGCTTTATAACCATGGATTAAACTTTGAGTTATTTGTCACAGGCATCATAATAATCTTTTATACTGGTGGTGGTACATGCAATAATACAAAATGTAATTCAAACCACAATGAGGTGAAGTAAATGTAAACACAAAATAATCTTTATTTTTTCATCTTTAACTAAAGACTACACAGATTCACTGCTGTAGCTCTAAAAGGTATCTACATGTAGCATTTTATTTACAGCTAATTTCTTCTCATCTTATTTACAGTTTCCAAGAGAAGCATTTAGAAACACAGTGTTGAGAAAATAATAATAATAAAAAATCAAAATGAGTCCAAAACTAAAAAAAAAACTAAAAGCCTTGTGATGCAGTTCAAGTGCAATTTACCACATTGCATTTTTTTCCTTCATTCAATGTTGTTCTTTTTTAAATACATGATGTTACTGCAGTCAATGACAGTAAAACTAACCAAAATATGCTCGACAATATTATACAGCTTAAATTTATCAATTCATCGTGGTGACCATTCCTAAGTGATTTCCCCAAGACTGGCAGCAGGAATAGATTAATATACCAAACACTAAAATGAAGCCCCAATGCGACATCACGTCCAACATATTAACACCATCCAACTAGAAATAGCTTGTGCAGGATGCTCTCTGAAGCTCATTTCCAAACATATCCAGATGGTGGGTTGCCAGGCACCTTCAGGCCTTAAGGCATCTCCGATGGTCTGCAGACTTTGAAGGGTCTTGTTTTTCACATTCAGAGCACTTACGATGTTGACCCTCGGGCAGCCTCAGAGCAAAGGCTATTCACATGGGTTGTCATCTCTCCTTACCACAATGGGCAGTGTTTACAGCACTCAGTATATAATCTTTAAAAAACAAATTGTAGTCTGAGTGCATGTTTTAGTAGTGTGCTTGTCTTTTTTAAGCATTCATGCCATTTTACACTTGAAGCATTTAATTCACTGACAAAGCATGAGGCTTTATACTTCTCTTGAAAACACAGCACTAAAATAAATACTGTAATTCTTAGGAATGGTCCATATGCAACTTTGTTGTAAAAACAAATGAATCTATCTGACTGACCTTTCCGGCCTTTATTCCATATGTTTTGTTCAAGTACAACAATCAGCATTAAAATGTACAATCGGTCACAACTGTTATACTGCTTACTGTTAATGTTATTAGGAAATAAAGTTGCATGGATCTCAAACTAATTTATTCAAATCTAGACTCAATAGGTCTGTTCCAAAACCTAGTCAGCTTTCTTGCTGTCTTATGCCTATAAAGGCAGGTGCCTTATAAAAAAATAAAAAATAGTAAACTTTTGTCAACTAAACTGAACTTTGAGCATCACAGGAGATTCAGCTAACAGTTGATTCTAATAAAATTTAATGTTAGCATGTTCCTTAGCTAACGATAAGAAGCATAAAAACACATAGCACTCACAAAAATTTGATAAAATAGTACATTTTTTAGTAGACTTAACTATTTGTATAGATACATTCAGTACTGAATGAAATATTATTACAATTTCAATTACAGTCTCAACTTCTTAAATTAGTATTTTTCACTGAGTACGGCACAACCCTTGCAAAAGTCAAGAGTATACTGCAAATTTGCAGCAGATTTGTGACTGATTATTTTCACATGCAAATTAACTTTGCAGCAAACTTATGTCAAATTGTCCATTATTGCCAAATGTATGTGGCAGATTTACCACTACCGGTGAAGAGCTGCAAACTTCTGGCAAACATTTGGGGTGAGTCACAAGCTCATTTACATGTGAAAGTAATGAGTGGGAAAATTGTGGCAAGTTTGCAGCTAGTTTGCCAGAACTGTAAGGAATGCATGAATACATTGATCTCTATCTCTCTGGGGTGTATGTAATACTGCCTTAAAATTTTGTTTGTTAGTTAAGTATGTCAGAAGGCAGCATTATTTTATTACTTACCTTTTAAAACACCATTCACATCAGAGCAGGTTTGCCAACTTTTCGTCACATGAATATGGGACGCTTGAGAATTTTGAGCACTTCAATACGGGACAGGGGTCCCCTTCAACATTTTGCCGTCTGACCTTGACAGCTTTGCCACTATAATACAGGGCAAGTCTTCATTTTGGCCAAAATATCTAGGTAGGCAGCACACTAGGTTTTGGAACAAAGCTACAATAATTTGTTTCAGTGTAAATTTCATTTTACAAGTACTTTTAAAGACTATGGGGCTAACTAGCTATTTCCTGTTTTCTAAATTTATTTCATTTTGTTTCAATGTATATACTTCATACATCCTCTTCTTCCCTTTCTATGTGTTTTTAAGCCATTTAGACAAAAATAGAAATAATAATAATTGAAAAAAAATGGATTTCACTAGCAAGCCACTCAGTCTCAAAATATTACAAGACACCACAACAAGTTTTGAACATGAGATGGGTTCAGTTAAGAGTCTGAACTGGTAGCAATGGACATCAAACACCAATGTTTAAGTATGACACAGCCGGTGGGCTTTCAAGTATAAAAAAGAAGCGATTAAAAGAGGTCTCTCCTTGGCTGAGGCGCAGGAAAAGGCAGAGTGGAGTGAAGCTTGTGAATAACAATCTGCTCGTCTGGCGGCAGGCTGAGCCAGCGAGCATAATGCGTTACCAGCCTTCTTCCTACATTCCTTTGAGCAAAACCCACAAACAGACAGGCAGAGCTGAATAAACCACCAACACTGCCATATGCCATCCTTTAGCAGCCACACTTGAAGGGCAAAGTGGGTTTAAGAAGTACGAAAAAGGAGAGGGGCACTCTACCGTGGAAACAGTGCAACTGTTCGCAACCATGTACTTCATGTATTAAAAAAATAAGTCTGGCACTGTCAACATAAAAATAAAGTAAAACAATATGGTCACAAAAACAACTTGTCTTTGGCAAGAAGTCCTGGACGATGAGTCTGAGCGAGTTTCTTCACCTTCATGTCACCTACGGCCCATCTCCGTTTGTCGCAGGAAATGGATGTTGTTTACATTGTCGGCTAATTCAGGGAACTGATCAACTGACACAATGTAGAAGCCCTCATAGCCTTGGACACGTCCAGAGCTCAGAAGCTGCTGCCTCTCCCCATCTGTCCAAGCTCGAGATCCCTCTTCGCCTTTCCTTAACCTGTGTCGTTCACGAGCCCAGGCCATAGAAACGGCCCGCTGACGTGCAAGCTCCAACACGCGGATCTTTTCTTCATCTACACTGCTGTCATAGCGAACGTTGAGACTCAATGTACCATACTGCAATTGGATGTCGGTGATGCGTCGCGTTCGCCCACCAATCACTGTGTTGACTTGCGAGACAGTAACGTTAACGCCTGTCTCCAGTGTGCGTTGGCCCACCGTCATGCCTAGCAGAGTAAGGTCACCCTCTACTTGTCCTGATTTGACAAAGTAGTGTGTGTCCAAGCCTAAAATGGTGAAGTGTAGATCCTGCAGGTACATGGCCTTGTCAAGCACCGCTGCTATTCGCCGGCCATCCTCACTGGCCACACTGATGATGTCAGCAGACACACGGCCCTCCCGAATAGCTACTTTAACACCCTTGCCGAAGAGCGATCCCCCTGTGGCAAAGAGTGTACGGAAAGGGGTCTGAGGGCACCCAGAATTACTTGCTGTGTAGATCTGGTCGAATCGCTCCAACCGGACAAAAGACTTTAGCTGTCTCTGGACTTCACACTGCACCCCCAGCACGGACTGCAAAAATACAAACAAAACACAGTGAGTGTCCAGGCATCAAAACAAAATAAAAGATCACCCATGCCTCCCTGCCCACTGACACGTCAATATTTTCAGCTATTTTTTTCCTGTTCTGCACAAATCAGTGCAATATTAGGCATGAGCCCTTCTTTCATGTTGTTTGTTGACATGTTATCATGAATAAATGCTCTCATTTCTGTGTGCGCTGAGTTACTGGATAGTCTTTAACATTCATCTTGGGTGAATCATTTGAAATGGGACAAAACTAAAGACAGCTGTAACTTGTTCCAAAACAATTGAACTTTTGTCCACTTCAACCACAACCACAGAGGTGTTGGAAAAAGATTTTACACTTAATGCAAAACATTAATCAGAAGGCTATTCCTGTTTTCTGAGAAATCTAATTACATTTTGATAGTTTTATGCTTAAACAAGAAAAACAACAATTTGCCAATACGGTAAGAAAAATGCACAAGGGAATTAAGAGAATAAGGGTGACTTGTGTATTATGTTTAACAACACAAAAAGACTTAAGGAAATTATGTTTTGATGTATACTCAATTGAATGTTATTTTCTTCTTTTTTTTTAGGCCTGGAAATCACAATTATAAAACATCCTGATATATCCAGTTTTTCCATTACCATAGGAACCCTGTTACAATTGCCCTGGTGTGGTTCATTACTGTATTCATTGAATGTGGCATAATATGGCATGTTTTATCTCTGCAAACCACTGTATGCAATAACTCCTAAAATGTACATGTTATTCATATTCATTATATGATCTCCTCCAGTGGCAGGCATCATTGCACCTCCCGACTCCACTGCTGCTATTTCATGGGAGTAGATAAAATTTTCTGATGGCTTGTGCAGGATGGGCTATCTCAGCAGGAAACTCATTCTACCCCCACGTTCAGCTGCTCAACTTTCACCTCAACCAAGAATCATGCTGCTTCATTAACACATCAAACATTCATGTTTCCTCATATCACTATGAAGCATAACTCATTCTATTTTATGTTCAGGTATAAACGAGCATGGTATCAAGTGTTTTTTTTTTTTTTTTAATTCTGCAAATGTGCTGATCTGACAGTTTGACTCTGGAATAACTTTTGTTTGTAGGAGGTAAATCTGTCAACATGATTTTTATCCATCCTCTAACCATAGCTGCTGTATGAGAAAGGAATTATTTTCATAGATTTTTGGACTGAAGCCTAAATTGCCATTAATTGTATTAAAAATGGAAGTACATCATCCATTGTAGTTAAAGTCAAGATAATATGGCATTTGCAACCCATTTTATTTCCATATACAGTATATTAAACACTGGAACTTGATTTTATTCATACCAGAATGTAGCCAGATCTGAATGCAAATTTAAAGTCAATTGTGGAGGACTTCTCCCTTCCTGAAACAAAGTGGGCACCCAATTTTGAGACTTTGAGATGTAAAGTAAAGACTTAAGGTCAAGTTTACCTGCCAGAGCATTTTGACGTATCCCAATATTAACACAAATTTTTCAAATCTGGTGTTATTTGCTCTTATTTCTGTAACCTTTATTATATTGGCAATAACTGGCATTAAATTACTGTGTAACATTTTAGAAAGGCTGCATAACCTACAACAGTAGTCTAAAAGAATGCCTTAAAATAATCTACTGCTTGGCCTAGATGATGTCAAAAAGTTGTTACAGAAGTGGAGCAAGTTATTATACTTTGATGAAAGATTACACAGACAAACTTTTTTGTCCTTTGGAATAAGGTGCACTGATTAACTGTACACAATAGGACCATTCATGTGTATTAATATGAAGGCAAGTTTGATTTCAAGTTGACTTTAATAGAAAGGATGTGACTTTCAAAACTTTTCATGCAGTAATAGCTATAAGCAAGTAATTTGTGGAAGATAAATTAATACAAGACGCAGCAGTAGTGGCCACTCTTTAGGCAACCAGTACTGTAGTGATGAGTGACCCTGTCCCTTAATGTGACATGACAGGAGATCTTCGCCCCGAGAGAGTGAAAGGTTTAGATATCCAGGAAAGGACTATGCAATGGATTGTACTAGTCCTAGAAATAGCTTTTGGTGGGTGGCAGACTCCAGGGCTTCTGTCCGGAAAGAGAAACAGAGAGTCCAGCTGAACCATTGGCAATGCAATCCTTTATTTACCTGACATGACTCAGTTAATGTACAGTAATTGGACGTTGGCCTATCTTGTAGGAAAGAAAACTCCCTTATAGGTTCCACTATTTGAATTCTAACTAACTGCTATTTTTGTTTACTCTGCCAGACTTCTAATACGAGTCACAGTTCAGAGGGCAGAGAGAGATAAACGGCTGGTGGGAGTGGTGTATGCTGCAACGAATCGACATTCTTGACCAAAAAAAAAAAAACACAAAAAGGAATACATCATTCAAATAGTGCTGTGTGGTCAGCAAGCATGCAGGCCTATCTGTACGGGCTCTGATCAAAGTCAAAATCAACCTAAGGACATGTAATGAATCAACAGCAGACCCATTTACATAATTTATCATCCACACTGGTCTTGAAGACCCTGGGAGGCTAAACGGCAAGGAGAAGTAGACTGATTAAAAGTCTGCATTAACTTTCCAGCTGTTTCTGGAAATGTCCAGTGCACTGAATCCATCACGTTCGGTTTTGATGAAGAAAAAGACTCTTACTTCCAAGAACCTCTGTAAGGGGGTTAAGGGAAAGGAGGAGGCGAAAACTGGCTTGACAATATAACTAATATTTTTATGAAGAAATGAACGAAAACCACACAAACATAAACACATAGAGCAGCTGCCTATCATTCTCTCTCTCTCTCTCTCTCTCTCTCTCTCTCTCTCTCTCTCTCTCTCTCTCTCGAACCATCGTCAACAGCCGCCTTTGTCCCTTGCGTGCCCCCATCAGGCTGATTGGGGAACGGGGGGTGCATTGTTCCAGCCCGACCTCACCCTCGTCCGCTCTATAACCTCCAATTTAAATAGGAAGTGCTGGCTATTTAGTCAGCAGAAAAGAAGAAAAGGACAATTTTAACAAAATGAAAAAAAAAGAAAAAAAAGATATATATATATATATATATACACACTTTACCCTCTAAAGTATTTATACACCACAATATCTGCAAATGATTACATTTACAATATGTTTTTAACTGAACTTTATGCTGATTTCAAAAAATAAATTTAATTCAGTATATCTCGACAAGATGATCTACCTTCCATTATATTTATTAATGATAAATATAAAAAGAAAACACAAAAGTAAAACATCTGAATGTATTAAAGTAATGATAATTGGAGGGAAATGTGTTAAATAATATCTGAATGCAAACAACTTTTATATGCCAATGGTATCCTAAAACCAGGCTTAATTTACATTTTTAGCCAAAGGGGAATTGGCTCCAATTGTGAGCAAGGTTATTTTTCTCTATTAACTATCATCTTATGGAGATTTGTTTTCCTTGACACAGCAGACTTTGGCTTGCTCACTATGGGTTCTAAAGAAAAATTATTTTAAGGCATAATCTACCTTTTCATTAAACTGCACAATAATGACTTGAGTTGGCTTATGCATTTTATTTTTTTTATTTTGGGGTGAAATATGACCAAGACATCTTTTTGTGAGATTCATCTGAGTAGGAGTAGAAACTCATCTAAGATTAATCCGAGTAGGGACTCTGCAAAATTACAGAAGGCTACAAGTAATGAATGGCCATTTCCTCTCTCTGCCCTTACATACTCTGCACTGCATATCCTGTTAATGTCACATGGGCATTTTGGTATAAACAAGTGCAGCAGTAGAGCTGCAAGTCCATAAGTATATATATATATATATATATATAAATTATGTATGCTGCTTAAAAGTCCATAAATGACCCCCCAATTACAATGCCAAAAAGCAAATTGGTTGGCTATTAGAATTGTTTACTGCCCCCCCCCCCGAAATAACAAGGGAAATTGCTGCTTGCGGGGTTGAGCCAAAGAGCACTGATTTATGGGTGACTTGATAGGCATAACTATACAAAGGACTGTGGGGTATAGACTGATCTTTTTGGATTTTACTTCCAGAGTAAAGCAGTCTCAGAGTAAACATTGCCTTGTAAATGAATACATTTGAAATAGAAAAATTCAAGAAATGTCATGGAATTGATTTAGATTCTCCTTTTGAGAGCACCATTGAAAGAGGCCTTCGATGCACTTCTGAGGTTCCCACAGGATAAAGGAGTATCCCTGAGGGTTTAGATAGAGTCCAACGTTGGATTTCTGAACTACAGTAGACTGTCCAATTGATTTGTAGTCTGTCCACACCACTCCTGAACAAACCTCCTAGTGATGTTTGCATTGCTTTGGACTTTCCATGTTCTGGAAAGTGGTCACATTAGAAAAGTTTACTTTCTCTTAGTAATGTATTTCATTACTTCATCTGAGAAAGCAGTTTTATTTTGAAAGGCAGCAGGTAATGGTTGAAGAGTAGGGATAGGAATTGTAGGAATTCTTGTTCCAATTCCACATAACGATTCTATTTCTTAATGATTCTTTTAGGCCTCATCCACATAAGAAAGTTTTGGTTTTACACACTGAATTTTGGTATGTTTACAGCTCTCTTTCACACTGGAATGGTGTTTTCCTTCACCAAAAAATAAAATAAAATAGGTATGTGTTACTACTCTATAGTATCACATACCTTAGAAAACTATGACATTAGGTTACAGAAAAAGCATTAGTGTGGGTGTGGCCTTACAACTCTTTTTTTTAATATTTTTTCTCCCAATTTGCAACGCCCAATTCCCACTACTTAGTAGGTCCTTGTGGTGGTATGGTTACTCACATCAGGCAGAGGACAAGTCCCAGTTGCCTCCGCTTCTGAGACCGTCAATCCGCACATCTTATCACGTGGCTCGATGTGCATGACACCATGGAGGCTCCCAGCATGTGGAAGCTCATGCTACACTGCGTGATCCATGCACAACTTACCACGTGCCCTATTGAGAGCGAAAACCCCTAATCACGACCACAAGGATGTTACCCCATGTGACTCTACCCTCCCTAGCAACCGGGCCAATTTGTTTGCTTAGGAGACCTGGCTGGAGTCACTCAGCATGCCCTGGATTCAAACTTGCCCTACCCAGGCCCCTGGCCTTAGAACACTTGAGTAAGCCCCCACGAACAAAAAGTAAATCCTATATTTTTTTTTTTTTAAATAACACCCTGTCATTGCCCTGTCGTTGTTGTAAAAGCCAACAGCTTCCATTGTAAACTTGCAGTCTTCACTAAATGCATCGCAATATGCCTTCAGTTGACATACAAGCCATTTTACACTCTCAGAGAAAAGGTACAGTTTAAGGTACAAAGCCATCACTGGATTGGTAACCTTGTTTTGGGTACATATTTAAACCTTTAAGGAGACAAAAAGGTATGCTTTATGTTCCCAGAGTAAAAGAACATATAAACCTTTAAAAGATACACAAAAGGTCCTTAGGGTACAATTATTAGAAAAAAGATCTCCTTTAGAGTACCAACCCAGTCTTGTTTTCTGAAAGTGTATTTCTGAGAAGACGTTCAGACTAAACCGTTTGATACCTAAACCAATTTAAGAGGCTCAGATGGTCAAGGTAAGACACGTTTTATGTGTTCTCAAAGTCAAATGCTGTCACTAATGTTTTTAACAGAATAACGGTGGATACATTTTAAATGCACACCCCAATAAATTAAACAGCTGAGTATGCAAGAGCGCACACCGAGAGATAGGCTGTATGCTTATGGTTAAATTATAATGATTGTTTCCCAAAAGATCATTAATTAGGGCAAATCTGCTTTAATAGCGTAAACAACAGATACACACTGCTGGGAGGGAGGCAAAAAAAGAATAAAGTCTGCATGACCATCAAATGCCAACAAACTGTTTTCATAAAGCACTGTTCATCATTTTTCAAATATCCCTCACAACTCAACTATAAAAATCGGAGGTATCTAAAACTTGAAAGTCTGATTTGGATACTTAATTTCTCCTTGAGCATGTGCAAAAGCCATATGAAACCTACCCAGGCTGATGGCGTCAAATAGCTCCATCACTTTACATTTAAAATCTCATATCTCAGCTGTCTGAGGCTCACCCATGCCGCTCAGCCTCAAATGCCTGCTTATTATAGAGCATCTTATGTCAAAGGAGGCTAGATAGCTTGAGCTTGTGGTGCTTATGCTATTTGATGCAAAGAATAGAAGACCGCACTTCGACGTTGTGTCAAAGAACGGGACTAGGGGTCCAATTTAAATCATGCCATGCGATGAACCAAGTACGTGTGCTGCTGATACAGGTGCGGGCAGGTAGCTTGCGTGCCAAAATGACAGGATGTGCCAGACTGCACATACCCTTCCCCAATGCCCCATAAAATCGTCAAAACCTTCTGGTTCTTTACACCCCTATAGTCTTGGTCGGCAAATTCCTCTGCTGAATTCGTGGACCAGAGGACTAGGGAGGAGTCATCCAGAGAGCCGAGTTAGTCAAGTGGTTTTTATTGTCGTTTCAACCATATGCAGTTAGTACAGTACACAGTGAAATGAGACAACATTCCTCCAGGACCATGGTGCTACATAAAATAACATAGGACAGACACAGAACCACATGAGACTACACAGACTAAATAAAATACCTATATAAAGTGCACGTGCAAAAACGTGTGCAAAAGTACGAGTTAGTGCTATCTCCTGGGGAAGAGTGCACGGTATTACCTCAGTGGAGGGAAAAGGCGCTAGATGCAAGCGGTCCACCCGCCAGTTACCGAGTTCTACCGGCTTGGACCTGAGAAAACACGGGACGAAACCGACTCAACCCTGAGATTATAAAATCTTGTAAAGGTATTGGGTGTTGCCCAACCCGCTGCTCTGCATATGTCTGCTAGGAAGGCATCTTTGTCCAGAGCCCACGAGGATGCCACACTTCTCGTCGAGTGTGCTTGAACCCGCAAGGGGGCGGGCACGGCCTGGGTGTGATAGGCCCATGCTATGGCATCAACCACCCAGTGGGAAAACCTCTGTTTGGAGACAGTGTTCCCTTTCTGCTGTCCACCAAAGCAAACAAAGAGCTGCTCAGAATGTCTAAAGCTCTGAGTGCGGTCCAAATAGATATGCAAAGCATGTACTGTACACAGCAACGAAGGGGCTGGGTCTGCCTCCTCCCAGGGCAGCGCTTGCAGGTTCACTAACTGGTCTCTGAAGGGAGTCATAAGAACCTTGGGCACGTAGCCCGGTCGTGGTCTTAGGATCACATGAGAGTCTGCCGGACCGAACTCCAGGCAGGTGTCGTTGACAGAGAATGCTTGCAGGTCCCCTACCCTCTTGATGGAGGCGAGTGCGATAAGGAGGGTCATCTTAAGGGAGAGGGCCGTGAGTTCAACTGATTCTAGCGGCTCGAAGGGGGATCTCTGAAGGCCCGAGAGGACCACTGAGAGATCCCAGGAAGGAAACAGGCTTGGCCAGGAGGGATTCAAAATCCGGGCACCTCTTGGGAACCTGATAACTAGGTCATGCTTACCCAAAGACTTGCCGTCTTCTGCGTTGTGGGTGGCTGCGCTAGCGGCTACATACACCTTCAAGGTGGAGGGGGACAGCCTCCCCTCCAACCTCTCCTGCAGGAATGAGAGCACTGACCCGACTGCGCACTTCTGTGGGTCTTCAGCACGGGAAGAACACCATTTCGCGAACAAGCGCCACTTCAGGGTGTAAAGTTGCTCTGGCTTGGTTGATCATGTCTACGACAGTAGGTGGTAGACCAGCTATATCTTCCGCATCGGGTCCAGGGCCCAGACATGGAGGTTCCAGAGGTCTGAGTGCAGATGCCAGAGTGTGCCCATCCTTGAGAAAGAAGGTCCTTCCTCAGGGGAATTCGCTAGGGAGGGGCTGTCGCGAGGAGCATGAGATCCGAGAACCAAGTCCGAGAGGGCCAGTAAGGGGCCACTAGAGTGACTTGTTCCTTGTCCTCCTTGACCATGCATAGCACCTGTGCAAGAAGGCTCACTGGGGGAAACGCATACTTGTGCAGCCCTGTGGGTCAGCTGTGTATCAGTGCGTCTGTCCCGAGGGGAGCTTCCATTTGGGTGTACCAGAGCGGGCAGTGGGAGGTCTCTCGGGAGGCGAATAGGTCTACCTCTACCTTGCCAAACCATTCCCAAATCAGCTGGACCGAATGGGGTGAATCCTACACTCTCCGCTGGGCGAACGCTGTCATGATAGCTACTGGTTGCCCAGGATGTGAGTGGCGTGCAGCGATTTGAGTCACTGCTGGCTCCAAAGGAGGAGACGATGGGCGAGTTGTCACATGTGGCGGGAGTGTACGCCGCCTTGGCGATTTATGTACGCTACCGTGGTGGTGCTGTCTGTTCGATCAAGAAATGCTTGCCACGAACTAGCGGGAGAAACCTCCGCAGGGCAAGAAGTATAGCCAACAACACTAGGAAATTTATGTGCCAGCGTGCGGGCCCTTTCCAACGGCCACAACACTGTTTGGAAGCATCTGTGGTGATCAGGACGCGTCGGGACACCTGCTGCAAAGGGACTCCTGCCTGTAAAAAATAGAGGTCTGTCCAGGGTTTGTAAGTTTGGCGGCAGCAGGGGGAACACACGATGAGTGCCGCGGTGCCATGCTCATCTCAGGTCTGGAGCCAGTGCTGGAGCGGCAGGCTGACGGGGCACGCCCCGCGCTGGAGGTGCGACGGGGTATGATGTGTGATATTGCCTCCGTCTGCTTCTTCACCACTGAGAACAGCTTGGCGAAGTCCTCAACGGTGTCGCCGAAAAGGCCGAACTGGGAGACAGGTGCGTTGAGGAAGCGTGCTTTGTCTACTTCACACATCTCGACCAGGTTCAGCCTCAGATGACGTCCCTGGACCATAAGGGTGGCCATCGCTCGCTGTGACCTTCGTGGCCCTGTGGGCGAGGTCGGTCACAGTTCCTGCATCATGTTGGGATCAGGACTACCCAAGTGCAGATCTTTAAGTGCCTTGGCCTGGTGGACTTGCAGGAGGGCCATGGCATGCAAGTGGAAGCGGCCTGTCCAGTGGTGCTGTAGACTTTGGAGGTCAGTGAAGACATCATCCTACAGGCCCTGGAGGGGAGCACAGGGTGATCGGCATTCTCGGGACATAGGTGGATTACAACCGCTCTGTCCACCTGGGGGACCGTCGTGTACTCGTGGACCACTCTGCCGTTGAGGGTAATGAGAGCGGATGAGTGAGAGGTACGATGATGGCCAGTGAAGGGTGCCCTCCAAGAACTCGTCAGCTCATCATGCACTTCCGGGAAGAAAGGAAACCGCAGACCCGAGGAACCAATCATCCAGCCGCGAAGGCTATGGGGAGGATGGAGGTTTCCAGTCCAGCCCCACGCTGACGGCCCGGGCAAGCATGTCAGACATCTGGGCATCAGCCTCAGACTGGCCGTGCTGACCCGAAGGTGGCAGCCCAATCGAGTCTTCCGCATCAGACACCAGACCACTCTCCGATGCAGCGGCGAGCTCATCCAGCTCGGGGGACTCAAGAGGATAGGCAGGCTGGCTGTGAGGCGAGCCGCTGTTGCCTCAAACCCGGACGGATGTCAACGAATGTGCCGGGGGCGGGTGGTTCGAGGCTGCCATCTCCAAATCGCCTACATCGCCAGCCAGGTCGTCCTCAATCCCATGAGAAGAAGGAGCGACGCGGGGGGGCAGCTGGAATGGCATTCCTTTTTAGGAAGGAAAGCCGCGACCGCAACATTGCCATGGTAAGATTCTCGCAGTGACAACACAAAGCATCCACAAATGCTGCCTCGGTGTGATCGCGACCCAGACTAATGAGGCAGCACCTGTGACCATCAGGAGTGGAGAGCACTTGACCGCATCCAGGAACTACACAGGGGCGGAAGGCCATCTTTATAAAGAAAAGGACGTTCAACGCCGCTTTGTTTTGCTCTTTTAGAGAAAATACTCTTTTACTAGTGCTGTCAAAGTGCCCAGGGGCAAAGCTGCACTGCCATGAGGAGAAGGAGAAAGCCGCTGATATGCGCCGTAGATCCAACAGCATACACTGATCAGAGATGAGAAGAAAACCAATTGGAACTCGCAGCTTGCTACTCACGCAACCGGTCGGCTCCGAAGAAAATTTCTGAATGAAACAGACGCATTTCCCTACCTTTATACCTGTATGTCCGGGGGCGGGACATGCAAATTCTGTCTGCCAATTTCTCATTGGCCTTTTCTTAAGTTCGGAGATGCAAAAGGCTCACAAGAGAGACTCCTACTGTCACTTCTTCGACACAACGTCGAAGTGAGCGACAGACGGGGAACTACAAAATGGTTGGTTAATATTGCAATCAAATAGAATATTTAAAATCGACAGTAAAATCTGACAACAATGCACAAGATGCACAACATCAATTGTGCATCTTAAACTCAAGATCATGAAAAAACACACAATTTTGTGTTACCTAATTCACATGCACATTCTTGAGTTAACGGACAGCCAATTTATCTTTCAAAAAGGTGATTAACTGTTAGGGCATCCTTTTCTACACCTCCCATTTGGCATTCATGTGGATTGCCATAGCTTGGAACTATTTTTTCACTGAGCTTGCAGCAATGTATTATGGAATTGCCTTCTCAATGAAGGCTACATGCAGATACATGCTGCCTTAGATTTTGGCCAAAAATAGGTCTCTTAGTACCTTTTGGAACAGTCTTCACATTGGTAGTGTGCCTATGATGCCTATAAGGCAGCACACTAGGTTTTGAAACAGAGCCAGCAGAGCCATCAACACATTGAGTTCATATTTGGAACTTCGTAATTTGATCCAAGAAGACAACCAGCTTCTCAATTATTCAGATGACTTAAAGGAGGCTTGATAATCTGTGCATGTCTAAGACTGAGAAAACAGGGAGTGCTTAGGAGAGGGAGGGAGAGAGAGAGAGAGAGAGAGAGAGAGAGAGAGAGTTAGGGGGCACGAAGAGAGAGAGTGAAGGAGGGAGCTATAGAGTGTGTAAGACTGAGCTGAAATCAATGGCTGGTGGAGTAGGAAACTTCAAGTGAATCTCCCTAATGGCAGTCCTATTACAAGGGGCTCTTTAGCTTGACCCCTTTCTCTCGTTTTGAAGAGCTAGAGCAGAGGCCAGGCTCATTCGCACAAGAATTTGGGCTGATTGCTGTGAACTGCACTGGGAGACAGCAAACTGAAAGGTTTAGTTACTGCAAATAAAAGTCTGAAATTGGAGCCAAAGGACAGGTGTGCGTTTTAAAAAGTTAAGCAAACAAAAAGACAAATTTGTTGGGCGGGATACCTTGGTGCTATCCCACTCTTGAGTCTTCATCTGAGTGTGAATAAGCTCGTAAGAAGGCTCCATGGCATCCATGGCAGGCTTATGATAGCCAGGGATGACATTGTACAGCTGGAATCCAAACGTCACCAACCAGCTGTTGACATCTGTTGGAAGAGAAATGCTGTGATGAAAAATACTGACAATATAGCAACAGGTACCTGCAAGTCCTTGCGTATATGCTCTATTTATTTTTGTTTTTAATTTGTGACATTTCAGTGGTCAAATGTTGGTAAAAATAATATTTATTCCAAATCTTGACACATGACAAGAGAGTTCCTTATTGAAATCTCCTTCAGTCATTACAAGCAACAATAGTTGAAGAGACTGGACTAAAATGTATTAATCCTCTACAGGGAGTGGCAACTTTCCAATGAAAGATCATTTGTAGCTTTATTCTCACAAAGAACTGATAAAACTTCCATCAAGCACATGACAAACAAAAAAAATGGATGATGGTGCTCTTGATAATAAAGCCTATTTCATGCCATCTCCTACACCGAAATCCTCACCCTTTTAATAATTGTCAGATGATTGTGTATTTATAATTGCTGGCATGGGTATTAAATGTTATCAAATTATTAGACAGACAGAATTAACCTTACAAAAAGCAAATAGATTTTTTTGTGATTTTCCCTGCTGCATCAAACACATTAGTCATGGGCAGTAGAATACTGTGTAGCATCAACATTGCTGCTCCTTTATTTAAGTCTATATCACTTGCCTGAGCTGTTTTAAATATGAATGTGATTAAAGACAATGAAAGTGCCCCCCCCCCCATATTTCAGATAGGAATGGAAATGTCAATGGCATCAATCATAAGGTGACTGGCCCACTAAGGAACAGTACATCTAATATTCAACTGTATCTTTTGTTTCCCTTCAAATCTAGCTTTAATTATGTAGAAGTATTTTTACATTATTAGCATACAGATACACAGTGCTGGGTAGTAAATGATTATATGTAGGGCTTTCAATGGATTAAAGTTTTTAAATCAAATTTATTGCAATTAATCAATCAATATTTGGTGAATATTTGCCCCAAATAAATATAATTCAACATATAATAAGTAATTATATTTTCAAAATTAGCTTGACAAGTAAAGCATTGATTAGGCAATTGAAAAAGTGTCTATAGAAGGCAATATATTGCTTCCATTTCATTGAACATAAGCCTATATCATTGGCCACAGCACCACAATGGCGTGCCTATCTAACGATAAGTCAGACGGATGCTTTTGAAGCTTCTCACTTTGTTGGATTGCGTCATAATCAGCGTTTGAAGAACTTTATCAAGTTAAAGGTTAAGTGTGTAATTTCTGTGATACCAGTGGCACCAAACGGATTATGGTTTTCCAACAACCTTTGCCAACACCCCTCAGACTCATCACACCCTTTTGCATTCTCCAATTCCCTATGAACAAATAGGCCATACTAAAATGTGCTAAATGTTTAAAATTGTAATATACAAGACCACTATAAAATAAACACACCAGACAGAACGTTTCTTGGAAACTAGCAGGGGTGTAAATTAACAAATTACAAATACCCACGTTACTGTAATTAAGAATTTTTCTCAAGAATTGTCGTTTTTTAAGTAAAAGTTAAGTTTAAAAATGTTACTTGAGTTCATTTTAAATGCTGTAATGTACTTTCCCCGTCTGTCGCTCACTTCGACATTGTGTCGAAGAAGCGACACTAGGGATCTCTCTTGAGCGCCGAATATGCCTCTGATCTATGAAAAAAGGCCAATGAGAAGTTGGCAGACAGTATTTGCATACCCCGCCCATACGTCTAGTTCATTCAGAAATTTTCTTCGGAGCCGATAGTCGTGTATGCAGCGAGTTGCGAGTCACATACCTGTTCCTCTTACCTCTGATTCTGCTGTTGGATCTACGGCGAACTTCAGCGGCCGCGTCTTTATAAACCCCTATGTAGTTCCTGAAAGCGGTAGAGTGCTCTCCGCTTCAGACGGCCACAGGCGTTGTCTCGTGTGTCTGGGCTGCGATCACACCGAGGCAGCGTTTGTGGATGGTTCATGTTCTCATTGCAAGGACATGACCATGGCAACGCTGCAGTCGCGGCTTTCCTTCTTTTCCTTCTCCTTCTTCCCACGGGATTGAGGATGATGCGGCTGCGATGGAGGCGATCTGCGGATGGCTGCGGGTGTGCTTCTGCCAGGTACGCCACCTCGCACCACGCGAGGCAACAGCGGCTTGCCTCACAGCCAGACTGCCTATCCTCTAGAGCTCGAGGTGGATGAGCTCGCCGCTGAATCAGAGAGCGGTCCGTCGTCTGACGCGGACGACTCCCTTGGGCTGCCACCTTCGGGTCAGCACGCCCAGGCTGAGGCTGACGCGCAGATGTCCGATATGCTTGCCCGGGCCACCGCCGGTGTGGGGCTGGACTGGAACCCTCCATCCTCCCAACAGCCATCGCGGCTGGATGACTGGTTCCTGGGGCCTGCGCGCCACTCACAGCCACGCAACACCCCACCCTCCCGGTCCCGTTTTTCCCGGAGGTGCATGATGAGATGACGACTTTATGGAGGGCACCCTTCTCCATTCGTCACAACACCACGTGCTCATCCGCTCTCACTACCCTCGACGGCGGAGTGGCCCACGGGTACACGGCGATTCCCCAGGTGGACAGGGCGGTTGCGGTCCACTTATGCCCCGAGAACACCGCCACCTGGCGGGGTTGCCCTGTGCTCCCCTCCAAGGCCTGTAGGACAACGTCCTCACTGACCGCCAAAGCCTACAGCGCCACCGGACAGGCCACTTCCGCCATGCATGCCAAGGCCCTCCTGCAAGTCCACCAGGCCAAGGCACTTAAAGATCTGCACGAGGGTAGTCCTGATCCTGGCGTGCTGCAGGAACTGCGCTCAGCGACCGACCTCACCCACAGGGCCACGAAGGCTACAGCGCAGTCACTCGGGCAGAGGATGGCTACACTTGTGGTTCAGGAACGTCATCTGTGGCTGAACTTGGTCGAGATGTGTGAGACGGACAAGACACACATCCTCAACACCCCTGTCTCCCAGTTCGGCCTCTTCAGCAACACCATGGAGGACTTCGCCCAGCAGTTCTCCATGGTGAAGAAGCAGACGGAGGCTATTTCACATATCTTGCCCCACCGCAAACCTGCCGCCACGGGCCGTGCCCCGTCTGCTCACTGAGGGCGTCCTCCTGCGTCTAAGAAACACCATGCTCTGCCTCAACCCGGGCCCAGCTCTCAGCCCGCGTGCCGAGCACCCCACAGGAAGCGCCCGCCCCCCGTCTCACGGACCCCCTCAAGGACCCTCCTGAGATGATCGACCCATGATGCAGTAGATGGCAAGTCTTTTGGTAAGTACGACTTAATTATCAGGTTCCTAAGAGGCACCCGGAGGTTCAATCCCTCCCGGCCAATCCTGTTCACCTCCTGGGATCTCTCAGTGGTCCTCTCAGGCCTTCAGAGACCCCCCTTTGAGCCGCTAGAATCAGTTGGACTCAGGACCCTCTCTCTAAAGACGGCCCTGCTGATCACGCTCGCCTCCATCAAGAGGGTCGGGGACCTGCAAGCGTTCTCTGTTAGCGACACTTGCGTGGAGTTCGGTCCGGCAGACACGCATGTGATCCTAAGACCACGGCCGGGCTACGTGCCCAAGGTTCCTATGACTCCCTTCAGAGACCAAGTAGTGAACCTGCAAGCGCTGCCCCGGGAGGAGGCTTACCCAGCCCCTTCGTTGCTGTGTCTGGTACGTGCCTTGCGTACCTACTTGGACCGCACACAGAGCTCTAGACGTTCTGATCAGCTCTTTGTCTGCCTTTTGGGACAGCGGGAAGGGAATGCTGTCTCCAAACAGAGGCTTTCCCAGAGGCTATCACACCCAGGACGTGCCCCCCCCCCCCCCCTTGCGGGTCCGAGCACACTCAACAAGGAGTGTTGTGTCCTCGTGGGCACTGGCCAGAGGTACTTCCCTGGTAGACATATGCAGAGCAGCGGGTTGGGCAACACCTAATACCTTTGAAGAATGTGATTCTACAATCTCAGGGTCGAGTCAGTATCGTCCCGTGTTTTCTCAGGTCCAATCCGGTAGAACTCGGTACATGCTGATGGACTGATTGGGTGGATCGCTTGCACCCAGTGCCCTTTCCCTCGGACAAGGTAAAACTGTGCACTTTCTCTCCCAGGAGATCCCACTAATTCGGATCCCTGGATGACTACTCCCTAGCCCTTTGGGTCAGCAGTTCAGCGGAGGATCTCGCCGACCCAATCCACTGCAGGTACTTAATCTACCCTGTACTGGAATAGGTGCTCCACAGCTCAGGACTCCTACACAGACTACCCCTGTGTGTATTTTCCGTGGCACGGTCCCATTACGAGCAGACCACATCTCCCTTGGACAGTTCCCACTGCCCCCTGGTCGCCGTGTTTGTAGCAACTCCCTCCTCCGATGAGGTGGGATCTATCACCGCGCCACTTTCCACATGTCGCCTAAAAACCCATGTGATGTATTCGCCACTCTTACCTCCCCCTCTCTGGGCAGGCGTTGTCTCCGCAGGGTCTTTTCTCCCTGAAAAACAGGAAACAGGGTAAGACCGCCTTCCCACGATGCATGTAAGGGCCCCAGCCGTTTGAATCTATGCGAGAAACATAGAGAGAAAAGAGGCCCGGCTAGGCTCTGCCCGTTCCCAGGTTGGCAAGCATCACCTTGTTCCCCTGTCTAGGGTAACCAGAAGGATTTCGACGACTTTTTTGGGGCATTGGGGAAGGGTACGTGCAGTCTGATACAGCTGGTCGCTTTTGCACGTCAAGTACCTGCCCACTCCTGTATCAGCAGTACACGGCTCAGCATATGGCGTGATTTAAATTGGACCCCTAGTGTCGCTTCTTCAACACAACATCGAATTGAGCGACAGATGGGGAACGTCTAGGTTATGTATGGTCCTCCCGGCCACGTCGCTGAGCGGAGCCACTATTGTGGCCGGAATATTTCCGGCTCCTCAGAAAATCCTGAATGAACTAGACATATTTTGCTGCCTTTATACCCGTATGTCCGGGGGTCCCGTATGTCCCGTATGCAAATACTGTCTGCAAACTTCTCATTGGCCATTTTTCATAGATCAGAGGCATATTCGGTGCTCAAGAGAGACCCCTGAGGCGGGACACAACGTCTCATTCCCGCCATCAGGGAACGGAGGTTACATACGTAACCTAGACGTTTACTTATTTCCCAACCGTCTGTGTTCGCTACTTCCCTGTCCTGATTTTATTTTTATCTATCAACATGATTGGCTAGGGAGAGTCTCGTAACTCCCATCAAATAAACTCAAGGGCAGCTGCAGATCTGGGGCCAACTGTGGAGAATGCCTCAAGCACAGTTCACCACCTGAACATCACAGCTGCACATAAAAGGGCTTTTCGCAAAGAAAATGGCCAATTGCCTGACAGTGTCATGCAAGTTTAACTTGCTCAAGCCAGATATCAGCATTTACTGTATACTGCCTCTAATTTGAAGAAACATATCAAGGTAAATTTCATATTTCTGCTTACAAGATTTTGTGTCTATATTGTAGCCTGTAAATTGACTCTCTATCACTGACATTATTGGGTTGATGTGAGAGATTAAGGCAATGTTATCAATACTAGGGCTGGGTGTTAAAACAATCTTGATGTTTATCTGAAAAATAAAAAAAAGAGAGATTGATATCGATGATAAAACTGTTGAGTAATTTCTATACTTAGCCTATGTTCTACATCTAGAACAGGGGTGTTTATTACATTGATCGTGATAGCAAGATAACCACTGGTTTACTTTTGATAAAATATAAAAGATTTTTAAGCGCTATTCGGGTTCGCTCCTAAATGATCAAATACACTTCATAATTCCGCCAATGCCTGTCTTGATGAGGCAATAATGTAAACGCAGTCAGTTTGGTCTACTGTCGTATTTGCATCAAAATGTTAGACTTGAAGTGTACACGTAAACTAATTGAGCACTGTCTAGTAGGCTATATCATTTAAAGGGTATTAATCAAACAACAAGGAAATGAGAAATCCACTCACTACTTTTGGCTGAATAACTTGGATAGCTTTAAAATTATTAATTTAATAGAATAAAACAGTGATATTTTTGTATAATATTGTTAGTTTTTTTTCAATAATACTGACCCCTGATGTAGAGAGTGTTAATTTGTATAATAAATTACCAAGAAAGTAGAGATGATAAAATATTTTATAATTATGCTCAGCCTTTATCATGTTTCTTCTAATGCCTGATAGAAAAGTGTCAATCTTTGTAGAGCAATGTTTCAAGCAGAACATTCCACCAGTCACAAATCATGCATTAGAATAAGAACACTATTAAACTATTTCTGAGCTGAAAAGATACAAGAACTAAATCAATGTGGAAAATTGTATCTCAAAAGGAGGACAATGTGGCCCTCATGTGCTACTTAAAGAAATAGTTCTCTCAAAAATGAAAATTCTCTTATTTACTATTTGTATGACTTTCTTTCTTCAGAAGAACACAAATTAAGATTTTTAGAAGAATATTTTAGCTCTGTAGGCCCATACAATATAAGGGAATGGATGCCAAAATTGTGACGCTCCAAAAAGCACATAAATGCAGCATAAAAGTAATCCATTACTCAAGTGGTTAAATCCATGTCTTCAGAAATTATATGATAAGTGTGGGTGAGAAAAATATCATTATTTAAGTAATTTTTTGCTAGAAATTCTTCTCCCTGCCCAGTAGATGACAATATGCATGAAGAATGTGAATCACCAAAAACGAACGAAATATGAAATTTATATTAACAATTGACTTAAATATTGATTATTCTCACCCAACATATCCTATGTATTCTGAAGATATGGATTTAAGCACTGGAGTCACATGGATTAGGCTACATTTATGCTGACTTCAAAATGTTGGCACCCAAAGAAAGTCATACACATCCGGGATGGCATGAGGGTGAGTAAATGATGAGAGAATTTTTGTGTGAATTATTCCTTTGAAACCCGACTTGGCCCATGTACCAAAAACTGCTCTACCCCCTCTATTGTGTGGGACATAAAGCACAATTTTGTATTTTTTTTATGTATGTTTTTTTGCATTCTTGCATTGTTTTGAACATGTTTTATGCGCAACAGCAACTCTTTCTTGTCGACTAAGGAAAATGTCACATTAACTGATTTTAATGTAATTGTTTCATACATTATGATATCGAAATTAACTTTCATCTTTTAATTTCTGTAATCATCTCGCCCTTTTATTTATTTTTTAAAATCAGATTCATGAAGTGTTTACAGTATTATAGATAAGTGATGTATTTTAAAAGTTGTCAATCACAAACACCTATAAAATACCTATATTTTTTATTATTTCTGGCAAACAGCCATAAAAGGAAATGTAAATTATGGTATGTGTGCTATATTTTTAAATTGCAGCATAGTTTTTATTTTAAAGGGGCATAGATTTTGCAACTCAGTACTCAATACTCACTACTCAAGAGTACTTTTAAATGAGCTACTCTTTTACTCTTACTTGACTAGATTTTAGGACAGGTACTTTTACTCATACATTTTTTTTTTTTTTTTTAAGATGTAACAGTACTTTTACTTGAGTATTATTTATCAGTAGTCTCGTTTTTCACCCCTGGTAAATAGTAAGGGTAACAATACACATTCTGAATATCTTCATTTTAGCTTACGTGTCGAGAAGAAACATGGCAAGATTCGAACCCCAAGTCGATTATTAGAAGGAGTTAACAAAGGAGTTAAAAAGCACCATCCCCACTTGAGGAACCAGTCAGATGGAGTGAGGATGGGGAACGAGAGGGATAAAACCTATTTCGTGTTGCTGTCGATTTGCAGTCTCTTGAAATGATTGACATTACGCATTTGTCAATCATCCCCGCTTGATATTTGGGGGAATGAACCCAGCACTATGATTGGTCAAACTATTCTTCTTCTTTTGCTTTTCAACAGACTAGACGCAGCTGCCTCTTGCTGTAAGACTTGAGTTCTGCACGTACGCAATTGAACACAAAGGCGTCACCAGCTTTAAAACATCTTTAAATTACACCTTTATGTCAATAGGTTGTGATAAATTAGTATATATTTTATGTTAATGAGATATTCACGACCAAAACAATGGAATATTTGTTCACTTAAAATATTTGTTGAAAACCAACTAATTTATGAAGGAAGCACTTCTAATTCAAAACCAGAGTATGAGAGCAGTGAAGAGAGCTGAATTGTACTTAATGCTTTAGCTTTTTTAGAAATATTTTCACTGGTGGAGATCAAATGCATGAACTTAATGGCCAATTTTTGTTTGAAATGCAAGTTATTAAATATTATTTACTTGTTTGCTGAACTGAATCTTTGCACGGCTGCGATTACCTACATTCTCGAGCTTATAGCCAAAGTGGAAATAACACAACCCATACAAGAAGCCATAAGTCATACCTGTCATGTAGCACTTGGTTTCTTGGCTGTTGCTCAAGGGGTTGTTGTTCTTGAACATGTAGAGGTTGAAGGGCACAATGTTGTTGCTGTTAAGCCTCTTCCAGACATCATGATCAGGAGTGGTCCAGCGGCCTGCAAGAACATCATAATCTCTGCGGCCCATGTGTACAAGCCTTGTAAGAGGCTCATAAATGCCACCTTGGTAACCTATGACTAGCTCGAAGCTGGGGTTGGAGTCCAAATAAACCTCTCCAAAAGCTGTATGGAGGATCTTCTTGATCATGAGACCTGCACCACTGAATACAGCCAATGGTGTGCCATTGTTGTCACAGGCGACGTAGAACTCATCCCCGCTGCTTAGCTCCATGGCAAAGAGGTGACCTTGAAGATCATAGTAGAGTGACGTGATCTCTGAGCTAGAGTGATTGTACATGTGGGTGACTCTAGTGGGACTGGACAAGTCAGCATAGAAGTATTGTAAATGGTGCCCTTGGCTACTTCTGCTGGACACTCTTCGTCCCAAGCCATCATAGCGGTACTTTATAGTCCATCCATTAACTTTGTTGTAGGATTTGACTAGCAACCCAGCTGAGTTATATTCAAAGAAATCGTTGCCTCTTTGTCTGAGGAATCCATCCTCGTCCAACCGGTACTGCACGTCACCTAATCGTGTAATGCGATCCCGTATGTCATAGCGTACTGGTATAAGTCTGGCACTGTTACCAGGGCTAAGAAGGTGCAAATTTCCATTCAGGTCATAACTGTAGCGCCAGAGAGGCTTATCGTTGATGGATACAACTTGGAGTTGGCCATCAGCATCGTATTCATAAGCGTAACGGGTGGTATTTGCATAGGGCCCTACCTTTAGCTCCTTGGCCACCACTCGCCCCATGTTGTCATACTGAACCATCATCCAGTACATTAGCGAACGGAAAATCTCATATTGCACCTCTTTAACTCGTCCATAAGCATCAAAGTGTTTGGTGTGGGTCATGACAGCTGTGGTTATGATTTGGTTAATGTCGTAATAGATGACTCCAAACTTGCCAAACTGCTCCGTCTTTCCTGAGACGTCATCATAGCGATAGAGGTCAATGGGCAACGGTGTTTCATTGATGACCGCTTGCATGCTGGTGACTCGAAAACTGTTGTCGTAGTTGTAGTCAAACCGGGCGTTTACCATGCCCTCCTCACTGAATCGAAAGATTTGCCTGTCGATGAGCGGTCCGATCTGCCTGTAACGGATGGTGCATGCAAAGCCTTCAGTTTGGAGGCCCACAGTTTTCAGCATGCCAGCAGATTCATCATAAGAAAAGGCAATTCGTGTAGTATCATAAAGAATTTCTATAAGACGGGAGAGCTTCCCATACTTATAGATTACTCTACGCCCTGTTCCCTGGTGGATGGTCTGCAGAAGCAGTCCATCTTCACTGTAATCTTGCAAAACTGTGGAGTTGCCCTCTGGCGGCCTGTATGTGTTTCTGTAATAGCCGATGGAACGGGTGGTCTCCAACGTCTGCCTTGCCACATTAGGCATGGTCACTGATGAGAGGCGGTCATTCTTGTCGAATTCAAAGATGTATTGTCGCTGACTGTATAGCAGTAGTACCATAGACTGTCAAAGAAAAATGACAGAGTGATGCTCATATGACTGATTCAATGAAGTATACTAATTCCCAACACATTCCGAGAGCTCTTTAAACAGTTAAGTATGAAATTCTCTGCCCAATGAATCTGAAGGTCACTAAGATCCCAGGAGTCACATTACATCACATTACTAACTGCACATCAAACATTAGGGTGTCAAAGAAACACTTCAGGGTGCATAAAAATGATAAATATGGTTAATGCTGCTCTGCAACACTGCCTGAAAAACTAAATAGGGCAAAATCTCATTAAATGAGGATAAAGTCATCATAAACACCAGCCCTCTCCCATAACATTATTAATAATGTCAACTTATATGGAGGTCAGTAGGAGGATTTTCTAGCATTTAAGCAGATCATCTAATTTTTTATTGAAGCTATTGATCTTGTCAGAACATGACCATTTTAGAATAGTTAGGAACATTAAATTGGGTGAGTTTAAGGCCTAAAATTTATCATTTTAAAACCATCTGTTGCAAGGTCAGCACCTCTAGAGCATAAATGCAGTAAACAGCTGCTATTTTACAAATTAGGCTACAAGAAACCTAAGAATCCCACATCTCTCTGGTTTTCATTTTCATTAACTTGACAGTGAAATTTTTTCACAATCCCATTTTAAGCTGTGTGCTCTTAACAAATCATAATGCAAGCTGTGACAAGGCTCATTACTTAGGTAGGCAAGGTTAAAGCTTACTGATGTCACAAATTAACTGGGTTCATCAAAGACACTTTCCAGCATTCTGATACAACAGAACTAGCTAAGGTGTATACCTTTTCAAGGTAGGTATAGCTCCATGACTTTCCATCTGCAAATATCTTTGATGTGATTTTGCCATTTTGGTCGTATTCCATTCGGACCGACATAGTGCCCCTCTGTATTCCAGCAATGTGACCACCCGGTGAGTAGGTGACATTGACACCATTCAGTCGACTGCTTGGAGCCCACAATGTAGGTCTACCAGCATGGTCATAGTGGATCCTCAAGGTGAACTTTCTGTGGTCATCATATACTTTCTCTGTCCTGGTTACACGATCAAAATCCATGGATAACAAGTTCCTATTATGAACCTACCAAAAACAGATAAAAGGATACATAGGCAGATTAGTTCTCAGAATTCAGCAAGAATCTGGTAGAGTGCAGTCTTCACAAACTCTGATTACGTTTCAGACAAATTATATTTTAATTTAAACCATATGAGCAAATCTTTGGAGGACAGGATCTTTTTTAATTGATCAATTAATTTGTTTACTGCAGCTAAAATTTGAAGAACGAGGGAAGTCCTCTGATTATTCGCCATGCCTTTAAGAAAGTTATTACTGAAGGATAAATAACTTTCATTGTATCAGTAGTAGGAGGGAATCAATGAGACTTTTGAGCAGCAGATAAAGTTCAAAGCTCACCACACTGTATGAATGACATGTCACACTGAAGTTTTGGCTCAGTCCGAATGTGCAGGGCCCTCTGACCCGGCATGCTGAGATCAGAGCTGAGAACTAGTCCCACATAGGCAGTAATCCAAACACACACACACACACACACACAGGTCAGTGCAGGGGGCGAGCAAGTATTTAGACACCTTAAATGCCTTCAACACATAACCAAGCAAGGCAAATGTATTCTATAAGGGATCTACATTTCTATTCAATTTATGATTTTATTGGATTTAAGTGAATTATCTTTTAGAAATTCAGCAAGATCTAATGGCATACTTTGTATCAAAAATTAAAGAATTGCAATGACAGTTTCCATATTTTCTGTAGTAATTTTGAGAGATATTTGTGGAATTCAGTGGATTGGATTTAAACATGAGAAAATGTGTTACAGGGAGCTTAGATTTCTACATTCTAATTGACAACTGAAATTCTAACCAAATTAGCTAACCAAAGATTTTTAACAAACATGCAAGAGGTGGGAAATCTGTTGAACTTTGTGAAATACTTTTTTAATATGAACCTGCTTTTGCAACAAAGCATTATTCTAAGCCTTGGATTAATAATCCTAAATTCAACATGCCACATGCTGATAGGTTCTTTATACATGAAATCACTTAACCGATTAACCTGTGTACCGTCTCTTTGTCTAACATTTAAATAGCTTTCAGAAAAAAGATTTCATTGTAACGCACTACAACTCTTTGAAACCCTCCTCCACCTTAGCAGCACATATCTAGATCTGCTTCATGGAGATTGTTTGCACAGTATGTCTTGTTGAGTAGCAGTAGCATGTCATAAAAGCTTGATACACCATATCTTATTTATGTATAATTGTGAAGCAGCGTGTCTTAAATGTTTTTAATATTCTAAAAAGTGGCTAATAGTAATAATTATGAATGAGTATTTGTGTCCAAACTGTTGACTGTTAGTGTACAACTCAATTAGTAAATTCACTTTAAAAGAAAACCAACTGTTCACGCACATCATATTGTGGTATATATATATAAATGAAATGTCTTCTTGATTAATCATATCTATTCTCGGCCAGTACACTAGCGCCTAGCTTGGCTCTGTGCTTAACATAGTTTAAAAGAGTCATAAAGTAAATCTGCGAGTGGTTGTTGGCTTTGGTCCATGGTATTTCAGAGGGTGCGGGGAGGTGTGGGGGGGGGGGGGGGGGGGGGGGGGGGTTATGGGGGGGGGGTTGTAGCAAGTGCACCCTCTCCTCCTCGTGGGCATGCTGGGAGCTCTCATCTGTGAAGGGACAATTACACTGGGGCCAATTAATGTCACAAATACCTAATTGAGAGGATTATTTTACATTAAAAGCAAGCAGCTCATGAATTGGAGAATTCCCTGTGGGGTGACAGAACAAAGAGGTTGAAAGAATGAAGGACAGATATTTTTTATCTCCCCTTCCATTGCGCTTAACACATTGATACCCACACCACGGCGCCCCCATTTTCTCACTCTTGTACTTGTATGACACCATTTTGATTCGATGATGCCAAGATCGAGAATGTGCTCTGAAAATCCTAACATCCTTTAATGTGCTACAGTCAGGTTCCAGAAGTAAAAAAATTACTTTTTCCCTTATAGGTGGGATCATTTTTTACAATAACTTATACAACTTTAATGACAAACAAACCATGCGCTCAAAGGTAGTTAATAGATGAAATATGCTTGAAGCCATCAGTTCGTATTTTTGTATTTACAAAAAAAAAATAACAAAAAAATTTCGTAATTCCAGCAACGTGGTGACCACCTGCTCGCTTGACATATGTAGCATGAATGACACAATCGAGTCATCTTAGTACACTCTCAAACCACTTAGTTGCAAATATCTGAATATTATGCAATGAAGTCCAAACAATAGTTTTATATGCCTCCATTGTTTTTAATGTGATTACATCATTCACAATATTTCATAGGAATGTAGTTCATTCCCTTATTAAATACGTCAAGTACACAGTCTTTTTTTTTTGTCAGATGTTCATCTTTTTCTTCAATTACATATGTAATTTAGCAATGTTGTGATTCATCTCGGAGCTGGTTGATTTGGTTCATGGCTTAGAACTCTTATGAAGGTTTTATAAAATCCCTTTGGAAGATACGAATGGCAAAATTACTTCTGGTAGTTGGATTGTTGCATATGGCATGTTACATGGTCTACCAGCAAGAAACATTACTAGAAGTTGTACAGGTTCAGATACAAATGACAAAATATTACATAACAAATAAAATCGTTTTTTTATAATTTATAAACTATTATGTGCTATTTAATTTGGTGACGTTAATGGATCAGAAATAACACATCACACTTTTAAGTATTATTTCACAGACATTATAGGGATGAAAATGCAAGGCTTTTATGGCTCCAGAGATGAGTGATCTTTATTTGTCAGGGGCCGACTTGACCAGAGTACGACAGGGGACTGAAGGGCCGAGCTTGTGAAAAGAAAGATGAAGAGAGAAGGAAAGGGAATGCTGGCTGCTTATGCTCTGCTCTGCTTGATCAGAGCCCCAACGGCCTGGAAAAAAGCTCTTTTGGCAGTGAGATCCCGGGCCTCTGGAGAATGGAGACCCACTCAAGGGGAATGTCTTATATTGGACAGTCCTTCAAATGGGCTCAGCTTCAGGAAAGCAGATACAGTGGGAGGGAAGAGAGGGGATTAAGAGATGTTTGAATGGGAATTCTGCAGACAGCTGACATTTACATGCTTTGCTGACAAAAATACTGTACAACTCAAATGAGATTATCCAATTCCTGTTTGTCGAACAAACAACTGTCAAAACTAGCAATGAAAGCTGACACTCTTTTTAACCTGGCTAATTAATAGATATCTTAGTAGTGTAGCCAAATCACATGCATGATTAAAAAAAAACAACTTGTTAGTAACAAGTTGTTTTCACAAATCACCATCAATAATTTAAATTTCTAATTTCATATACGAAATGGCAACAAATCTGTCAAACAGCGTTTGATTTCCCTCTCCACACTCATAAAAAATTAAATCAAGTTTTTGTTCTTCAAATCCAATATTTGCTTGCCACTTTGCCAATCATTTTTTCCCCCTGTTCACTGCTTCGGTAAGAACTGTAATCTTGTTTATTCAGCTTTGTTTATTTTCAGTTCAGATTTGTCGCTTCCTTGAGCAAACACACTTGTCCACGTAGCAGCATAGGACACCGTTTTAATAATGTAAAGCAAACATTTGGAGAACTGTCAGTGGAGGCCTTGTGTTTAAGCTTTTGGGTGGGCTGTTGGATTTGAGCTAGCTGTTCACCCTATTATAATTCTAAAGCTCTGTGGTTGACAGAAGATGCAGTTGCTATGGAGACGAGGCGATTTTTGGTGGTCTGATAGCACAAGCCATGAGCTCTTCTTGATAGTATGGAGTAGGTACAGTGATGGATGTATGACCCTGTCAGAAAAAATACAATTGGTGCTGATGGCTACCATCATCCCCTACTGTGGTACTTTGATATTCACAATGGTACTGAATGACTACCATGTTCATATACCAGTGTTCCCCATTGTGAGCTTGAGCTTGCAGTCTGACTGAATAGCATTGGTTAAGATTGAATTTAAGGTAAAGATTCAATACTGCAAAATAATTCAAAGACCAACATTTTTTTAATTTTACAACATACAACCCATGTAGTCTGTAGTCTGATCAAGAACAAATGATTCTTTGAATGAATCTGCCAAAAGGTCTCAAAAGTTATTGGGTTGAATCAGTTTAACATTTTCTCTGAAACAGACAAGGATTTTAAGGTTAATGTTCTACCGATGGTATCATGTGTGACCAAATGTGACCAAAACACAATTTCCAAAGCATCCATAACATTCTATAATGTTTCTATGACACTTTTGGTTCACGTGTCGATTTGAAACATTAACTATTTTGCAAGTAAACATATCTCATCTGTGATTAAAGTATCATTGTTTTTATTTTAATATTTAAGAGTTATATCATGTCTTACACAGCATAAGGGAAATTATGACTGGGCTCTAGGTTAGCCATATGGCATATTGTAGTCTCCAAGGTACTTCTTAGTGCACATAAATCTGAACTTTCGTAAAGTACAATTGAGTAAAGAAGAATGGCTTAAAGGGAAAGTTCACCCAAAAAAATGTATTCTCTCATCATAGCCCATCCTCATACCATCCCAGTGTTTGACTTACTTTCTTCAGCAGAATGCAAATTATGATTTTAAGAAGAATATTTCAGCTCTGTTGGTCCATACCGTGCAAGTGAATGGGTCCCAAAATGTGGCGCTCCAAAACCCACAGAGGGGCATCATAAAAGTAATCCATATATCCGTATATTTGAGTTATGATTAGAAAATGAGACATTTCAAATACCGTTTAATTAGGACCACTTAGTATAGTAAAAAATTAAACTTACGTAACCTTTTATTTTACATATCCGGCTTGTCAATATAAATAATAGTTTAATGAGAAACTTGAACAAAAGAGACAAATACACACATAACGAACATGCCCGTAAAAGATCTCTCTCTCCCGCACCATCTTCCGCAGTCAGCCTTTATCCCTCTCGGAGGCTTGATTAGCCTGATAAGGGTGTGTAGAATCATGACCCGGCCCTGCCCTCCACCCTGCCACAACAGTATATATGCAATCTGTTACTTTTTACTATAGTCCAAAATATCACTGCAATCCCACATTATAACATTGTACTTTTTGTGAGTCTATCAATTCAAAAATCTCTTTCTATTCTGCCCTCATTGCTCTTGGCTTCATGTCATCTTGACAGTCTCCCAGTCAAAAGCACCACCCACTCACACACTTTGACACACATTCACCCACTCATCCACCCACGTAATATCACTTGACATGTCACTCAAGTTCGCTCGATGATTTCAGCGCGGATTGACCCTCGGATCACTCCTGTACAATGCTGTTTTCCACAGTCTGCCCTTCCATACATAAGGTCATGGCAATAAGACCCTTTATCCCTTAAGAGACAACTGGACTATTTCACCCCAAAATTTACATTATGCCATCTACTCATCATCGTGTTGTTCCGACCTCATTTATATTTTTTTAACTTTTTTTGTACAACCTAATAAGATGTTGACATATTTTTTTTATTTTTGGGATGAACAATTCTTTTAAATCTTCCACCAACAAAATGGCACTTTCCGACTATGTCTTCTACCGAGCTGGTGGAAGACCTTCCGTTTTAATCTCCGAACAAGTTTACTTATTCCGAGAGAATGGAATAGAAAGAGAATTGGAAACACTGCAAAGCAATTTATGCTAAATAAATTCAAAGTTCTTGGCTCACATTGGTGTTATGGTTCAAATCACAAATGGGTCGTCTTGCAGAGGCATTTAAATGGTCCCATTACTAGCGGGAGGCCATTGATGTAGCACTGGTGGACAGGTACGGGCGAGCCATGCCAACTGGGTCAGGTTGATTGTTTCTGTTATTACCCGTCCTCTGCTTATGCAAACCCTATGCCTTGCTAGCTTAAAAAGTAAATTGCTATTGGGTTGATTTTTTATACACTTCATTCTTTTCTATCACTTTCACACTGTCATTTTCAGAATTTGTGAATTGAAAGTGGGAGTAACACTATGCTGTAGTGCTCAACAAAAAGGATTTTATTTCTGCTGTAGAAGTTCAGCTAAAAATTTGCCCTGTCGATAATTTCACTGGCCCCAAACATCACTTTAACTTTAACTTGTAATAGATTACTTTTTAAATAACTTACCCAACACTGGTCAAAAAGAAACATATTTAAATTACTCATTAAATGTTAAGTATTAAGTTTTCTTTTTTAATATAAAGCAATCAAGTTACAGCACATAACTGATTCGTGTTTTAATCAATTGATCAAGAGAAAGCAGCATTTGAAAGGCAAGTTAGAGTTCCATCAATTGGCTCAACATGCTCTCATGCTGGCCCTGAGCCATCAGGCCATTCTTATTGTTGAACCCTGAATTCTGTCTAGAATCATGAAGACATCAGACTTATTTTGTGATACAGTAGGGAAACCCCCAGGGTATTGTTCATGAGGGAGTCGAACCTGCCCCAGGCACTGACCCCTAGCCCTCAGGGTCACAGGAACATGCCTGCTGCATGATGGATAGACCATACTCACAAACACATGCACACACACTCCAACCCTGGTAGGCAGCTACTTGACCGGTGAGGCTGGGCCAGACGCTACAGGCCAGCGGTAAAAAGAGTGATAATTCTAAAGGACAGACGCAGCGAGTGTGACTGTAAGACTAATGAGATGAGGCAACAGAGATGATAATCGAGAGGCAAATACTGTAAGAACAGGGGTCTTGATGCTAAGATGAGCTGTTATGTTCGAGAGGTGTGAATGTGAGGCGTGGAACTGTGCCTACTAAAATAAACCCAGGATGAGCAGATGCCGATGATGAGCCGACGCTACGGTGCATGTGTAATTATTTGGCCCGGCCTAGGTTCTGATCACAGGAATACACACACTTTGATTGTGTGGTAAGTGTTGCAAACCATGATTGAGCAATTCAACATGTCGTAATTAATATATGTATTAAATATAATACTAAAATATTAATAAAATATACAAATCATTTATTGCAATTTAAAAATGTATATATTAATATATAATATAATATTAATATATAGTATTAATATAACACAAAATTGCTAGTGAGGACATTAAAGGCAATGAGACAATGTTATAATTATTCATTTGTTTACAGTATATTCAAATGTATAATTTAGCAAAATTAATAATGTTTTATAAATATTCATAAATAGTGATAATGGGAATGGTGGGAACCTTAAAAGCATTGATGGATGGCTCTCGTATATTGTTATTAAATTTATCTGAAATTCTGAAAACTTCATGTAACATTTTACGGTGTCTGTGGAGCTAATTTTCCAAATTAATCATTTATTAAATTATTATTTAATTGTATGCATTTATAAAGTATATTTATTAATTACACATTAATGATTTATTATTTAAAGACTCATAATTTTAAGGAAACATTATGTTAAATGTCTTACCCTGAGTCTGCGTCCATACACTGCGACCTGTCCTTGAGTCTGTTCTTTGCGTTGTCTCCACTCCACCAGGTTAAGCCCATTGTCGATGGGTAAAGTTACATTCCTCTTGCTTATAGTCGGGTTGACGGTTCCTGACAGCAGGTGAGGTTCCGTGTGAAGAGACACTTCCATGCCATTGGCCAACACCAGCCGCAATGAGCCATCCAGACCAATATAGTAACTGTTTTTGACTTGATCTGTGATTGTAAGACAACATAAATAAATCCTTGTCACATACTGTATATGGGTCATTGCTTTCTGAGGTAAAATAAAAATAAATAAATAAAAAAATATGAGAGAAATAATTTAAAATGTATTTTTTTTAATGTGTCAAGTTATAGATTACATAGAAATGTAATCTTTGTGTTCATATTGATTTCATACATTATTGAAAAAAATACACACACATATATATATATATATATATATATATATATATATATATATATATATATATATATATACACACACACACACACACACACACACACATATATAAAAAATAATACCGACAAGCTACTAACACTAATTATAATATTAAAATACTTTCCTTGCATCTTGAATAAACATACATTTTGAAACACATATACACATATATATATATATATATATATATATATATATATATATATATATATATATATATATATATATATATAATTTATTTATTTATTTTTTCAATCATGAATATCAAGTTTTTATCAAGAAAAAGTTTCTCTATTTGACCTGAACAAAATGTGCCTTTCATCAAAATGTCAAAATATCAGATTTTATTTTAAAATCCTTTTTTTGAGTGGTAAAGGAACCTGCTTGGAGACATTGGAGTCATCTGGAGTCACTATTTTTTTAAATTCAGTTTGAGGCAGCTAGTGGCACAGAAATCGCTGCAGTAACCTATTTCTGGCTATGTTGACCATTTCTCTCAAAATAGCTGCCAAATTTACTTTCATATTTTATTTACTTCTGTTAAACAAGATCAGACAGACAAGGAAACAAATGATGTTTCAAATCATAGTTAAAGTAAAGTTTCAGTCTTTGGGTAGCCCACAGCTGACAGAAAGAGACAGAGCCAAATAGGTGTGGAGAGACAGAAAGAAAGCGATCATAGTTGAGGCTCTCTGCCTGTGGCAAAAGAGATGCAACTAAATCTAAAACTGTCTATCTCCATCCCCAGGTGGTCTCGCATAGCGCTTTGGAGGGACATAGAAAATGGAAGACAGTTAAAGAGAGAGGTGGGTGGATGTGAGAAAGAGATAAAGAGAAAGAGGGAAAGAAACTGGGGGAGAGGGAGAGAGAGAAGGCATTACCAACAATAAAATGTCAGTGAGTGCTATGATGACACTCTCATTACCTTACAAACGGAATTAATTACTTGTCAAAGCCGTCGCAGACAACAGTCTAAACATACAGACATGTGAAGCTCCATAAATATATACTTTGAAGCAGGTTTCCAAATTTTTTTTTGAAAGAGAATATTTAAGAAATCATATTTAAGATTATAAAATATTATTTAATAAGAACATTTTAACTATTGACAACCCTAATGAATCTCTAATATATATATATATATATATATATATATATATATATATATATATATATATATATATAAATTACAATGTAGTTAGAATAAGAAACTCATATAACTCAAAATTATGTTTAGAATAAACTTTAGAATAAAATATTGAATAAAACTTAATATTAACCTCATATATTGTCATATATGAACACATATACAGTATATAAAATGATAGTTCATTTAACTCATATACTGTAAACATTTAAATTCTACTAGTATTTTGGAAAACACACGTTACATATACTGTATGTACAAGTACAGTATGTGACTTTTTTAATCAGTGAAACTATTTATAGACATACAATATATCATAATTTTATATATTTATGTGTTTTACATATATTATCATGATTTCTGTAATCTGTCATCTTACTAATTTTAGAGATAATTAATTAATATGATGAACTAAAGACTACCAATGAAAAGCAAACGATGGGGCTTAGGCAATGTGTGAGTGACAGGTTTGTATAAATCAGAATATAATGTGCTGCAAGCTCACACAGAAAGGAAACCGAACAGTCTGTCTCTCTGAGGGTACGACAGTTACATAAGCCAGTTGCTGCATTAGTAAAATAAGCCTGGAGGGTCTGTGGATGAGGGACGGTTGACTGCATCAGTCAGGCAATGTAAGGGAAGCCAAATTATCCAGCCTAGACTCATGAAATTTAAGTGAGCATTGCTATGTTTTTGCAAAACTGAAAGTACGTGCTTCATTACATGTTTGGCTGCATTTTTCAAGTGAAATGTCCAGCGGGGGGTGCCAAAAACAAGCAAAATGAGGTTGTATTCAGACAAAGTTTTTAAGGTGAATTTTAGATGGAGGTTTTAATAATGAACATGCGTGATCAAGAGGCAAAATGATTATCCTTGTGTCCAAAACTGTGAAGTGTATCAGAATATACTGGATTGTATAGAGGCACTTCTCAGCTGGTAAAAAGTATGTTCTTTATGTATGTATGCAAGTAGTATGAAAAGATTTTGAAATGCCAGCTCAATTTCACAAATTGTTTCTTTCTGAAAGGTGTCAGGGTAAAATTCTAAATAAACAAAAAATATGTCCTGCTGTTCCACATTGCCACAAGGGGCTTTATAGCAGACATTAACATCTTCTACAGTCAGTTTTCTCTTTCAGGCCAAGAGAAACTTGAATGGTGTACACATTTTAAGGTAACTCTAATCACCCCATTGAGTATTGATGTTTGTTACCACCATAGAAATGCAAGAACACATGCCAAGTATGGTCAAAAAGACTCCACGCTTGTAATGCACTGACCAAACATTCATGCCGGCATTCGCATCTTTGCATAAAGTGTGTTTTTTGCTAAAGAGAACTGGCTTTGAACTGGAATAGAGGGATTTCTATTCCTACAGCTGCCATATTGACCATTTGATTTCTCCAATTCTTTATTTTTTTCTATGAGTGGTCCATCTCCTCTCTGAATACTACAAGCTAGTGAATAAGCTATGCTGGATAATGGTGATGTGACCTCATATTCACAAGCATCTCTAAAGGAGCTCTGCGACACAAATCTCATATTGGTGCATTGTCTTGTACAGATGCATTATTCAGGTGAAATAAATAAATGCCCTGAAAAAAGGGACAGACTGAATGACCTGGAAATTGATCGCACACAACCTTGCAAAGTCAATAAATGGTCTGCACTTATATAGCGCCTTTTTATCCTTAACGGTATTAAAAGCGCTTTACACTGTGACTCATTCACCCATTCACACACACATTCATACACCAATGGTGGCAGAGCTGCCATGCAAGGTGCTAACCTGCCATTGGGAGCAACTTGGGGTTCAGTGTCTTGCCCAAGGGCACTTCGGCATGTGGAGTCATGTGGGCCGGGATTCGAACCACCAAGCCTGCAATTAGTGGCCAACCCGCTCTACAAACTGAGCCACAGCCGCCCACCAATAAACATCACAAGGTCACTACTTCAGAGAAATGTATATCAGAGTGCATCCAGATTGTGTGCACAATACTGTGTATGTGTTACAGCCAAACTGGTTTCCATTTACAAAGCGGACAATGGTGAATTAATTAGCAGCAAAGAGTTTGGCTCAGCACCCTCTTTCTCTCCCTCCAGCAGATGTCCGGGACAAGGTCGCCATGCCTAGGTGACCATTAGTTTGGTCTAGGATTAAAGTTCTTTATGCTCTCTTCCTCTTCTCTCAAATGCAGTCATCAGTAAACCAATCGAAGCCCGGGGAGGGGCGGCCCTTCAAATCAAATGCTCACAGGAGCGCAAAAAAATCTTTACAGTCTCAGAGGAAATAGAGTGGGGCACTGGGAGTTCAAAGCTATTTATTGGGAATCGATAGAGTGTTTGGTTAGGTGAAAAACAGGATATAAAATACCGAAGAATGCAAGGAAAATCACAAGCTAGGAGAGTGGCCACTGACCCCTACCACACCCCTCTGTCTCGGGCCAAAGTGATTAAGATTTTGTTTTCTGAGACTGACAGAATAAACAGCCATTTAGTGGAGAAAGTGGGATGCACCAAAGAAAAGTGTTGGGCAGGAAATCAATCTGGACTTGTGTCTTAATGAGTGGGCGGTCTTGGAAATTTTTGAAGAAAAAAAAAGTCTTTCATTGATTTAATCAAGAGGAGGACTGCTTATAGTTAATGGTCCCCCCAATTACTTTTTACAAACACAATTTTGTTTAAATGTTATCTTATATGTACAACCGAAAGCCACTAAGCTTATGCTGCAAATAAATATTTTTTAATCAGTATTTTTGTCTTGTTTTCCAGTAAAAAAAATTCTTAAAAAGATCAACTGAATTGAAGTAATGTTTACAAGATTATAATACTTATAATTAGAGATTACATCTTGAATTAGTTTTGGTTTTTATTTGTTGTTGTTTTACCCCATTGACAAATTGCTTTATAATAATGATACTAATAATACTAATATTAATGAAAAAATTAAAATGGTTAGGTTTTTTCTCAAAAAGAGAAAAATGCCAATGGGGTAAGAAAAATAATCTCAATTAATTAACTTCATCAAGAATATATATATTTCTAAAGAACAAGTCTTTAGACCTTAATGATCAGCTTTTCAAATAAATGTAAACTATCAATAAAAATGTAGTATCTTGCTTAATGTTATTTTCAACATACACTAATACATTTTGTAACATTAAAAGTTGTAAAGTGTAATGTATAATTAATAATAACAAATGTAAAAATATGAATGGTGTTAAATATACAGAGTATTTATAATGTAAAATTGCATTTCAATGTAAGTTTATGATACTTCACTATCAAAAGTTCCTCCCATGTTCATATTACTCAAAACAAAATCATGCAACCTTAACTTAAATTACCTGAGTTAATTCAACTTAAAAAGTGTATTTTCAGATTTACCTAATCCAGTTGTGTTGGTTTTTTTGATCAACTGAAATTTGGCAAGGATTTCTAGTTCCCAACATTCTTTATACAGCTCAGCAGTGCCTCACACCAGCATGTATTTAGCAAGCTAACATTTCCTGTAAGAAGCTAGCATTATTAAATATATATGCATATATATATTATATATATATATATATATATATATATATATATATATTATATATATATATAGAGAGAGAGAGAGAGAGAGAGAGAGAGAGAGAGAGTTATTTTGACATGCTAAATTTTGTTTGGTGTACTTGATTCAGTTGAGTTGAATATCTATTTTATATATAGATAGGGGGGGGGGGGGGGGAGTTTTATTTTTTTTAACCCAATTACTTATTATTATAACCCAATTAGAACCTTATTGTTAAATGTTAACAAAATACTGATATTAGATGTATTTACTTACATGCATTTCAATTAGATGATTCAATTAATGCATTGCATTAATTAATCAAGGTTCTGAGACTACAAGTACATCTAAATCCAGAGATAAAGGTTTATCCCTAAGTTTAATAGGGGCTGTACAGATATTCTTACCTTGCATGAGTGTGTAGAATGTTCCAGAGGCTGAGAGGTTGGTGGTGACCGTGATGTCCTCTTTGTTAGAGCCCTCGGTTTGCACCCGCACAGTGCTGTCAGAATCGGTGCGGTAGCTGCTCACCCTGCCTGTGGGGTAGGTCACGTTTGTCAGCCGGCCGTAGCTGTCATACCTTTAAAGAAGAGAGGAGAACTCTGTACTGAAAAAAAAACAATCAACACACTCAAGTAGTATATCTGCAAAAAAAATATTTTGTCAACATTTAAGAGTAAACTAGCACATAGATGGCTTCAAAGCTAACAGTCATGAATTAGAAGCCACAAAACTTTGATTTTGATTTGAGCACAGGATCTCTTGTTAGACCAACTTTTTTTCATTTTGACCAACTTCTCTTTGGAGAATATGCACTGTGCCATTTAGAGAATAAAACAAGTCTCCTTCGTGTTCATTTGGTGAGGCCAAAGCTTTAGTTATACATTTTCTTGTCCGTCGCTTTATTCTCGCTCTAAAACTCTTTTCATTGTATCATTTTTTTTCTTCTGTTGCTTCATCTAGGGACAAAGAAAGGAGGTTGGGGGTTGACCAGAAAATAGTGGATAAAATGTCTGCCATCGACCCACAACAGTTCTGTTTTGTTCTTTGGCAAGCAAGTAAATTATCCTATTTTCTTCTCCTCCTTTCTGCCGCTTATTTTCTATTTGCCAGAATCCACGTGAACTGTCTCAGCAGACTAAGTATGGAGAAAGTGAAGACTGATTCATCTCAGTGAGGGAAACAGGCCAAGTCCGAACATCTCCTTTTAGAGCAGTAATCTACTCTGGATGTCTGAAACTGTGCATCTTAGGTTATAATCTGTCCTTTGGTATGGCACAACTATGCACAAATTTACAGAAAATAAAGCCACACTAAAACCAAGGTAAACCATTGTATGTAAAGTCACCAATTTGTAAAACAATATGATGTGGCATCATGGCAGTGCCATGGTCAAATATCCACTGTGTGGTCCTAAAAACAAGTTACATTTTCTCTAAAACACATTAAGTTTTTAAGGTTGATGCTCTATCGACTTTTAAAGCGGACCTATTTTTTAACATAAATGTGTGTTGGCAATGTGTATACACAACCACCCTATGATGATAAAAATCCACCCAGACCTTTTTTTTTAATACCCATTAATCATAAGTACTGTCTCAGAACAAGCCATTCGCAGATTCTGTACAAAGTGACATCACTTTGTACAGGCCCTGCCCACGACTGTTGACGGACATGTTTGTTTGTGTATTGTTTCGTTATAGCGCATAGCGAACGTTGTAACAGTATTTGTGTGTGTGTGTTGCTCATCCATCATTGCAAAACTGCAGAAAAAACTCTACAACAAATAAATTAATTTATCAAATAACCATTTGGAATCTTCCTGGTTTATTCTCAAAGTTGTTACTTCTGACGGAGTCTCTCCCTCAACATATAGGGCTGAAAAACCTCTATTTTCGCTGTCAGTCATGTCGCTTATGATGTCTAGTTATCTGAAGCAGAGACGTCAAAACTCCGCCCTATTCTGGATAAAGGGTGGGGAGCACCAGTTCATTTGCATTTAAAGACACACACAAAAACAGCTTGTTTTTAAAATTAGCATTTTCAACATGGTATAATAAATGAACTGTTGGATATTTTGAGCTGAAACTTCACAGACAAATTCTGGGGACACCAAAGATTTAAATTAAATCTTGTGAAAAGGGGCATAATAGGTGCCCTTAAAATCAACAAAACTGACCTTGCAACCTTAAACCTTAAACCTAACCAATAACCAATGATAAGGAATTTAGGGCTCTATATTCATGAGTGCGCAAAGCGCAGAGATACGGGCAATGACTGTGAGCTACATCTTTCCAATTTTTGTGAGAGTTCTAATTCTATGTGCAGTTTTCATGCCAGTGGAAAGCGCAAGTGGCCATGGTTGGGAGTGTTTGCGCTGTCTGTGGGTGTATGTGCACAAACTGTGGGTGTACTGTATGTTTTTAATGCAATGTTTAAATTCAGTTCCTGCATTTGCCGTTTGAAGATTCCACCAGCAGGTGTTAATAAAGTTAATGTCCAAACTCTGAAAATATAGTGGAACATCCATTTATATCCCTGGCAATAAGAGTTGTAGCCGTTTTATGAAACAAAACAAAAACAAAACAAAACAAAAATATTGTGATTTGTGATAAACTATCTATTGGTCTAAGTTTATTTTAATTCTTGCTATTTGCTATTGTTAATGTATGTATGATCTAACTTGCATTGGTATTTTTCCACCTGTTGTCATGTTTTTAAGTTACTGTAAAGGGTGCCAGTGAAAGAAGTTGGAGAAGTTGAATTTAATGTAGTGTAAATCCAAATCATGATGTGAATAAAATTTTCCTGGTATAAAAAGGAGTGTTTCCATATTTCTATTCTTCTAAATCCTTGCATATAGTCCGTTTATACTAACAGCTTGTTATGAATGTGCTGTCTTTGCTTATGTAGCTTGTGCTTTACAAGAATGTATAGGAAGCAGACAGTGCAATAAATGGAGAAGAAACTACAAATTAAATTGGACTTAAGCCCAACTCTTTAGCACATTGCGGGCGAGATTTCACAAACCCACTTGCGCCTAGACTTCACACGAAAATACCAGAACTTCATGGCCATGACCATTGACTTTGCACTTATAACTTATGGCAGCACTTAAAATATGGCCCTGTACGATTCTTGGTTCCAATTCTGATTTTGATCTAATTCACTAAACTATTCTGTTTCTTTGGCCACACACGATTGTTGGGAGTGACAATCGCATTTAAATGTTGGTATGAATTCCTAAAATTATCGATGGTTGCCATGACAGAATGTTAATAACAGAACAACAGAGCAGTAATAACTAATCAGAAATAAATTGTTTTTCACAATTGGAACAAACGGGCTATTACACATTCATGTTTTCAAACGTATTTCATCTGGCAACATCATCGTCTTTGTCTCCTACTGTAAATTCATATCTAGACTTTAGTTTTGTATCTTGGTATCTATTCAATATAAATGCAAAGCAGCAGTTTATCCCATAAAAAGTGCAATTAGAAAGACATTTTATTACAGGAAACCAAAAATTTGATTGTTCATTCTTATGCACAGCCGACAGAAAATAAGTCACCCACTGTTTCAATTTCAAGGTAGCGCCAATGCATATTTAATTACATCAGTGGAAGTATACAAATGTTCCAGAAATATTCATGAAACTGAAGTCATGAAAATCATTCATTTCCATTATTTTTTTAAATGGAACCGATTCTGAATAAGTTCTCAATTCCCAACCCTCCACAAAATAGTCCCCTTAGTATGCACAACAACACAGCAAGTTCCATCCAAAGTTGAATAGATGGACATCATAACAGATGTCTTTGTTATGCTTGTGCTACTCAGTGTACAGTTCCCGTGCGAGTCCTGGCTGATGTAGCGTCCGCAGGCAAACACGCATCACAGGGACTTAATGAATTCAGGTGGCAGAGATGATAAACCGCGTGTGCTGTGCGTTGGAGCGTGCAGATAAATTGTTTGGCCCACTCTGTTCTAGTGCAGGAATAAAACAACGACTTTAACCCTCAGATGACAGCATGACCTCCAAAGTTCATTATGCAAAATAAAATTAAACAAATTGCAAAAAAGATTATAAGAACCTAGCTTTCTTTATCACAAAGACAACTCCATGCTGCCCAAGGGAAAGCACAGATCTAATTGCTTATGAAAGAAAAAACAACAGAGTAACTATTCCTGATGGCAATTATTGCTTTTTTCTGCTTCTAATTGCAATTATTGAGCAAATGTACTTCGCTTGCCATTTGTTCATTTGGCAAAGGGGGATTACACAAATTATATGACAGCATGGGACCTGACAAAAAAAGGACGAAGAAAGTGCGCTTGTTTAGAACTGCTCAGGGCGACAATTGGTAGGTTATCTAAAATCTTTTACTGTGTCTTATCAAATCTGCAGGATTTGTACTTTAAATACAGCAAGCTAAGCATTTGTGTGTGAATAGTTTTGAATGTTAAAATTTTAGTTTTCCCTCCAGTCAAGGTCAAATAAAAGGTCAAATTTCCCTCCAGTCAAGGTCAAAGTACATTATTGTAAACACATTTTCTGTTGTGTCTGTACAAATTGAGTGGTGTCGATATAACGTTATGTGGTATTCAACAGCATGCCACAAACACTGTTGACAGAGTTCCAAAAAATGGGTGGTCCTACGGGCAAATTTTTTATTTTTGTTTGCAAGAATGTAGAAAATATGAACACAATGGATAAACAGCTTTTGTCCCCAAATTAGCTTCTCAGCTATATATCATATTATGCATAAATGTACAATATTGATTGGATGGGCCTGATTTGTCAGAACATTTGGACATAGCAGGAATATCCAACATATCAAATTTCAACAGAAAATTACTAAACTACAGATCTCCAAAAACATTTGTCTGAGGGACTCTTGAAACCAATTACCTTCCAGCAAATGACTCTTGTGATCTCTGACTGTAGGGTTCCTGTAGCTCAACTGGTAGAGCATGGCATGAACAACGCCAAGGTCATGGGTTTAATTCCCAGGGAACACATAAGCTGATAAAATTTATACATTGAAAGTACTGTAAGTTGCTTTGGATAAAAGCACATGCCAAATGCATGAATATAAAAGTCAACCAAGACTCCAAATAAAGCATTACACTTTGAGTGAGAATCATTTTATGTTTCAGTGAAGACTGACTCGCTCTGTCTGAATGAAACACTGCTGTGATAGAGTGCTTAATGTAAAATTATGAGAGCTGTAAATGACGGGCCAATTCTTTCAGATTTAGCTCAGATAAGTACAAAAAGATGAATGTGTTTTAAAGGTATATTTTCAAATGTCACTTTTTTACATGTGTGGTACTTAACTCTTTAACAGTGATTTAATGTTAATTAAATACATGTTAAATTAAATATAATAGTATATAATTTCATATTAATATTAATGTTAAATATAAAAGTAAATTAGTGTCGATCAATGGGACACAAATATTGAGCTGAACAGGCTACAGTCATCTAATGGCACACAAATTGGATATTAAATTGCAATTACCATAAATATACTGAATAATAATAATAATTAACATTTCAAAAGAACACATGAGAATGTAATATGTGGATATTTCTTGAACTTCAGGCACTTTTAGCACTGTGGATTTTTAGAAATTAAAGTCTTGCACTTGCAAATATTTTGGACTTTTTTTTTTTTTTAATTAACTAACAATGTCCAACAGTGTACGAAAATGTATTTATTTTTTTGGTTATTTTTTTATGAAATGCCTGATGAGGTCGAGTGACCGAAACGTTGCTTAAAATTTTTATTTTTTTTATTTTTTTGCTAGCAGGGATAGTGTGCGGTATTTTTTTCTATTTCTTTGTCATTTTTTATGAAAGGCTTGAAAACTCCCACCACAATTTAATTTCCTCCACATCTCAAATTCTGTATTGTGTTTGCTAGAATGAATGGAAATTATATTTTTTAAAGTTTTGCATGAAAATGGTTGCTCCCTTTGTCTTGCTAAGGCTAATTATTCTTAAATACATTTAATTACATATTGCATTTAAAATAACACAATTAAATATTTTCACACTTTTTGTGGAATATGGCATAATTACAGCTTGATCGGAATTGAAGCCCAATAAAAATAATCTGCTCTATACTCTTGGTATAGATTATCATAGTTTATAACAGTTTTTAAAATGTGATAATTACAATTTTTATAATGGATTTCATAGTTTAAAATCAAAAGTCTGGGTCAGGGTTAAGGCTAAAACATTAAACATCTAAACAAAAATGGCATTTGAAAAGTGAAAGATAAATAAATAAATATGAGGCCTGGTAAAAAGTTTCCAATTCATTTTTAATGAGGCATGTCACAAAAAGAAAAGAAAAAATATATACATATAACTTAACTAAAAGTTAACTTTAACTAAAGTCGGGCGTACACGGTGTGATTTTCACAATTGTACGAGCTCCCAAATTTTTTCCAGAAATCATGTGGGCTTATGCGGAGCTCACGACCTCTTGAAAATGTTTACATTTTTAAAAAACAATTTGGGCCGATTTGGCGATCTACCTGAAGCTTACTAATCAAGAGAATATGTTACAATTCACGTGATAAGTGTAAACTGAGTGTTCGTGAAGCTTTTACAAATTTGGAGAAAATGGTCATGTTAAAACTGTTTTCCCCATAATATTCACGACCACATCACTGGGAAGGATTCTACAAAAATACCATGCTGTTCTCTTCTCTTCAAACAAATAATTTGCCATATGGGTTGCACTAGAAAACAATCTTTATCACTCTGACGTTCAGATTTAAAATTTTCATCATGGTCAATTTTTATTTGTCATACTTGCGTTCGTTTCAGTTCTTGGGCTTCATTTAGGGGGATATAAAATCTGTTAGAATTGTATATGCACACAATAGTGGATATGTGATCGAAGATTTTTTTTAACTCTCCTAGTACATGTCTAGTGAAACAAAGAGCTTTTAGGATAAAAGTTCTACCTGTCAATCAACTGCTAAGCTAATACATGTTTTATTGTATTATACACACACACACACACATACACACACTGTATATATATGGTATATACAGTATATTTAAGACTTTTATATATGATTATAGATAAGTAGATACATCGATATATTAGATTAACTATTTGGTCTAAGGTATAATTTATGCACCATTAATGTCCAAAAAGAAATCGCAAAAATAATAACTGTTTTCAAAACAGTTTTTTTTTACACCCCTCTATTTCATTGGAAGAAACAGTTTTGTGAGAAAATATTTTAATATCAAACCTTCCTAATCAACTCTAGGATTTAGATATCATCTAGTTTAACATTCGATATGTTCAACATCTGGTAAAACTGGCCATCTCAGTACGAAGTATTGTGCATCGGATACCCCATGGAACAGTGGGCTGTCTTTAGTATAGGAGTAAATTATTAGTATACTCACTCATAGAATGTTGTCCACCCATCTTGATTGCTCTTAGTGGCCAGCAGTCCTGAGCTTCCGTGATAAGTCATCATGGCTATTTCTTGACCCTGGGTGGCAACGCTCTTCAATGCATTATTAGTTCCAATAGTGAACCAGAAGGTTTGACCATCAGGACCCATCAGCCAAAGCGGCAGTCCTGTTGTGTCTCTGCGGATAGTCACTTTGTTCTTATTCTTGTCTGTGATGCTGCTCAGGTCACCTTCTCCAGAGTAGGTCAAGTTGTACAGGTAGTCTCCAGTGGTCAGGCTTTGAGTGTATATATGACTGCCATTTACGTCAAACAAGTAGAGTTCGTCGTCAATCGGCGAGGACACCTCATACATGTTTAGTGGGTTTAGGAATGGTTTATTTCTCCTTACATACCGAATTCGTATGTTACCCAGGTCAGCAATGAAGAGTTCTCCATCAGGTGAGACTGCCAATGAGGAGGGTGCATTTAGTTTTCCGTCCTTAGCGTAACCATCATCACTAGAGTAGCAGTCGCAGTTTGCATCATTTTTGCAGTCGCAGCCACTAGGGGCACCAGCAACCAGCGAGATCTCCCCATTGGTAGAGACCTGTCGTACACGGTTAATCTTCTTCTCGTCTGATTCTGCAATGTAAAGTATGCCATTGTGGGAGACGGCGAGAGCGTTGGCAGATTCCAAGGTGGCGTGGATGGCGACTTTGCTAACGAGGAAGTGATCTAGGCCAGGAACCTGGCAGTGCATCGGCCTCCCGGCCACAATTCTCACTTGATGGTTCTCGGAGATCTGCAGAACCACGTTGTTGTCCAGTACATAAAGGGAATTGTCCATTGGGCTCACAGCCAGGTCAGTAGGCCATTCCAGACGTACCTATTGGGGGTAAGAATAAAACATTGTTATAGGCCAACATAAAGAAAATATTTATTTGTTAGGTAACATTTATAATGGGCTGAAATGGAAATTAAAACGACAGATTTTTCATTAATAATAAAGCAAACACCATGGTACAGCCAATAAATTATACAAGGTAAAAATAGTGTGCATTAAACATAGGTTGGTGTGGGCAGTATGACCAAAATCTTATATCACAGCATGAGAAATTTTATATCACAGTAACTGTATATAATAATTTACAGTTATATATATATATATATATATATATATATAGTTGAAGTTATTAAAATAAATTTTTTAACCACTCCACAGATTTCATATAAGCAAACTATAGTTTTGGGAAGTCTAAAACTACTTTTATTGTGTCTACTTGACACAATAATTTTTCCAACAATTGTTTACAGACAGATTGTTTGACTTTTAACTGACGATATCGTAATTCCAGTGGGTCGGAAGTTAACTGTGCCTTTAAGCAGCTTGGAAAATTCCAGAAAATTATGTCAAGCCTTTAGGCAATTAGTCAATCAACTTTTGATTCGCTAATTGGAGTCAACTGGAGGCACAGAAACCACTGCTCCAAAACCACCATAAAAAAAGCCAGACGTCAGTTTGCAGGTGCACATGGGAACAGTGATCTTACTTTCTGGAGAAATGTCCTCTGGTCTGATGAAACAAAAAATCTAACTGTTTGGCCATAATGACCATCGTTATGTTTGGAGGAAAAAGGGTGAGGCTAACAAGCTGAAGAACACCATCCCAACCATGGCATCATGAGGAACGAAAATTATGTGGATATATTGAAGCAACATCTCATGACATCAGCCAGGAAGTTAAAGCAAATGGGTTTTCCAAATGGACAATGACACCAAGCATACCTCCAAAATATTGGTATTGGAGTGGCCATCACAAAGCCCTGACCTCTATCCAATAGAACATTTGTGGGCAGAACTGAAAAAGCATGTGCAAGCAAAGAAGGCCTACAATCCTGACTCTGTTAAACCAGTTCTGTCTGGAGGAATGGGCCAAACTTCCAGCAGCTTGTGGAAGGCTACCCAACATGTTTAACCCAAGTTAAACTATTTAAAGTCAAATATACCAAATACTAACTAAATTGTATGTAAACTTCTGACCCACTGGGAATGTGATGAAAGGTAGAAAAGCTGAAATAAATAATTCTCTCTTCTTAAAGTAGTGATTCTAATTGACCTAAAATGTATTTAGTGTGTGTGTGTGTGTGTGTATATACATACATATATATATATATATATATATATATATATATATATATATATATATATATATATATATTTATGTGTGTGTGTGTGTGTGTTAAATAATCATACACATTATATTACACTTTAATAATTAAAATAACCATTAATGCTAGGGCAGATTTCCTGATTCAATTCGATTCAGTTCAAATGGGTATATTTAAGTTATTGTCCCTTTTGCTTACATACAAAATAAATTATCTCTTAACAAATACTGTTAATTATACAGGGGGGCCTTCTAACTAGGTACATTTGTAAAATATTAATTATGTTTTATTACTTTATCATTTTGGTCACATTTCTTCTTTTTAAAAATGAACAAATCAATGTATTCAATCAAAAAAAAAGATATTTCATATCTACATTTTTTGTTTACATATTTTTAAAATTAAATTATCAGTACTATTTACATTGATTTGTTGAACACATGCTAAAACCGGTCTCTTAAACCAAAAATGACATTTCTTTTAAAAGTGTCTGTAGAATACTTGAATGGCTTTACCTCATCTGTGCTATGCCCAATTAGAATTAAATGTTTATTTTTGTTATCATTGACAAATGGCTTGCTTGGATCTTGAGTTTGGACACACGTTACACTGAACAATTTTAGGATCTCGCTGCTGAATATTTCCCCACTAAGCTACACAATTATGTAAACAATGTGAAATGTAATCATTAACCAGCCAGTTGCCAAATATATACATTTTATTCACATAGTGTTATAGACAGTGCACAGATATACAGTGATTTTCTGTCATTGTATTAGAGTATTGTGCATAGAGTAAAAGATTGATCTTTGGATTTAAGAATCAATATCAAATGAAATTCAATATTCAAATGAAGATCGCCATTAATCAGACAATCTATATTTTTACCCAACCCTAATTAATGGTCATTTTGGATAATTCAGTGTGTTAAAGGTACTTCATCACATTACACATTTTTCTCTTTACATTTGGAACTTTTATTTGGAATGCTTTTGGAGCACACACCAACAAATAAGGCCACTCCTAGGCTGTGATTGCTGTGCAAAACAAAATCTACACAAAAACTCTTTATTTTTCAACAGCCATCCTGCCAGCCCTAAGCAAAGGTAGATTTAATTTCAGCTTCAGATGACAAAGAAACCACAATTTAAAAGCCATTTATCTGATAAACATGGACGTTAAAAAAGGAAGTTGAATTGGGACACCAGTTTTACACACAAAACAATAGAATGATCTTCCTGATGTGTGGCGGTAAGACAATAGGCTGGGGAGAAAAAGTGAGTCAAATTATCAGATTAAAGCATCACAGCAGGGAGAAAATGATTGTGAGGACTCAATACCCCTAAACACACTTTCCCCATATGTGTCAGCCCAACACATGGATGTCTCTTTCAGGCTTTGGGTTACTCGTTTCACAATGGAGAGAGACTGCAGTGGGGGAAAAGGACCTTCGAAACAAAACATGGCACACTAATCAAACAGGAGCGCTGCTTTCTGCCTAAATTATGACTTATTTTTCTGGATATAATGCAGCAGGCTTTTAACACAAAGAAATGTTTGAATCTGGCAAATTTGCACAGGCCCTTTATGCACTGGGGAACTATAATCTCTTGCTGAGGGTGCGGATATGATGTGTCCTATTTCAATAGCGTTCTTGGCATGTTAACAAGGCTGGCTGATTAAAAGATGGAGTTAATGCACTGAGAGAATAGACAAAAAAGCTACCATGCTGAGCCTATCATTAAAAATATCACAAACAAATCAGACACTAATTTGGTCCTACATTTGACCATTTATTAGGGTGGCTGTGGCTCAGGTGGTAGAGCGGGTTGGCCACTAATCGCAGGGTTGGTGGTTCGATTCCCGGCCCACACGACTCCACATGCCGAAGTGTCCTTGGGCAAGACACTAAACCCCAAGTTGCTCCCAATTCCATGCAAGCGCCTTGCATGGCAGCTCTGCCGCCATTGGTGTATGAATGTGTGTGCGAATGGCTTTTCACAGTGTAAAGCGCTTTGAATACCGTTAAAGTTAAAAAGACGCTATATAAGTGCAGACCATTTACCATTTATAATTTAAGAGACAGAGAGTCGACTAAAAGTGGCATTATGTTTTTAAAAACATCATTTTACATTGGGTTATGTTTAGGCTTGAAGTGAATTGTTATGTTCTGAATGAAATGCCAGCAAATTCTTACAGTATACTGCAGACAATTGTTAAATAGCATTTGAACAGTATTATGCAACAATAAACTTTAACAGCAGTTAACAATAAATGCTAGTTTGCTATATTTTGGTCCCATTACCTCATTATGTTGGGTGTTTAATTCATTGACTGGTGTCCAGTCATCATCTCAGAAATTTGACTTGGCAAAATGTCACATTTTAGCAGTCTAATCAAATAATACCCTTAAGGGCATACCTCAGGTCTTTTGTGACCCAGGACATAATTCATCTATTTTTTGGCATTTTTCCCCCATCTCTTTAGTATTCCTCAACCTTTCTCTTGTGAACACTGTAACAATAAAATATATATATTTGAATTGCTTATTTAACAAAAGTGTATAGGGTCATTAGTGACCCAATATATGTCATAGTTTTTCAAAATATATTTGCTCTTCCTTAAATCCTATTTTATGGTTAATTAATATCTATATTATTTTATTTTATTTTATTATGTACGATTTTACACTATCTGGGCATTTTGTAGATTGCATGCTGGGTCACTAAAGACCCGAGGGTACACTCAATACACCACCCTGCTCTCACTCCTGAAAATGATCCCTGCACCCTGAGCACATCAAAACTGCCTCTTAGTCTGCAGTAATCTATTGGTCACAGTAGTACTAAGCACTGATTTTAAGATATGATTAGGTCACAGTTAGAAAAGACGAAAGAAGACTGGCACTGGCAAACTAGGTCACCATGTTCTTTTCGATATTGGAAAGTGATACGTACCCCACGCTAAAACCTACACTCACACAGAACGTGACATCAGCTTTTCTTATCAAGGAGGAGGGTATTAAGTTATAAGGCACTTCATTGTCTTCCATTACAGTAGAGTAGAATAGACCTGTGACTGAATTATTTGGAAAGCAATGCATTCTGTTTGAATTGTAGAATTTGTGCACAGACATCTAATAAACATCCTAAAAAATTAAAATAAAATAAAGACACACAAACTAAATCATAAATGATTTGCTAATTATCCATAAAGGAATTATTTTTTTGAATGATGCTTAAAGGAGTGGTCCGTGCTTAATATAAGTTAGAATATTCCGGGTTCAATACAAGTTAAGATCAATCAACAGCATTTGTGGCATACTGGTGATTATCACCAAAAATGATTTTGACTGATATCTGGAGAAGATGTATACAAAGTTTAATTTCACCTCAGGCTGCGCATGCTGCTTCCCTCTCTCACGGCACGTGCAGGATAATGTCCTCTCGCTAGACAAGCTAACTCAGCAAAGTAGTTAAGAAAACACTTCGGTGGTGGTGCGGGAATCGGATTTCCAAACATTTGAAAGTCCCTATGGGTATTTTCACATTTGAGTCATTTTTCCGCTGTGCAGGCTTTTTTAAGTCCTGCCTTTCACCGGACGACGAACATTCTATAAAAAAATGTATGCTTTTGAGTAAGTAGCCTAGAAAATTATGAGGTGCGGACTGCTTAATGGGTTAAACTATCTTTTATTCTGTGTGCACGTCATGTTTAGAATACATTAGGTTTATTGTAGGCTACATCACAGGCCTATTTTTTCAATCCTATGGCTATTTTTATTTTTATTTTTTTACATCATACCTGTTATTGGTTAACGTTCTTTACCGAACAGCTGTCATATTAGATCAATGGCTAATGCATGTTTTGAAATACATGCAACTTTTCAGCCATATATTTTTTGTCTCGTAGAGTTGGCTTATTATGGCCGGTTAGTTATTTTCAACAATGTCCTGACTGTTTTAATATGTTAAGTAATTTTTACGTGGTGAATTCCGTTAGAAAAGGCAGGGTTGCTCTATTGGTCCTGCACTATTCATTCAATTGTTTTAAACAAATATGCCTGTTAAATTTTCCCTAACGTTGATTCAGTGAATACGTGTCATGTTCTATATTTAATGTACAATGGTCATAATGCAAGGTGAGCATGTTGCAGATAAATGCACCTTTTCAGTGCAATTTAGCTTCATATTTGGAATAGATTAAGTATTTTAAATGGGTCGCATAAACAAAATTTTTTCGACTTCAAAATTGCCATTTAAATGTCAGTGAAATTTCGGCACATCCCTAATTGTCAATTTAAACAACATTACAGACGAATTAAACAAATGCTTTTATAACAGTATTAGCTTTGCATTTCTGCCTTTAAACCTCCAAAAGTTGGCCACATTCACTTCCATTGTAAGTGCCTCACTGTAACCGTGATTTTTGCATATTTCAAAGAAAAGGAGGGACGATTCTAAATAAATTTTTCTGGTTATCAACATTACGCAACAAATGCTATCGACTGAGCTTAACTTGTGTTGAACCGGGAGTATTCCTTTAATATATAATATAAATATATATCTAAAAAAAATAAAAACAATGATTTGCCTTGTAAACTTATTTATTTAAATACAAAAATAAGAAAGAAAAAAATGGAGTTTACAGTAAGGCACTTGAAATGGAAGTAAAATGGGGCCAGTCCATAAACATTGTAATATGCATGGTTTCAAAAGTATAGCCACAAGCCATAAACATTATGGCAACATTATTAGTGATACAATCTCTGTTCTACATGATTTTAGAGTGATAATGTCTCTGTTCTACATGATTTTTGTTATAAAATCACTTATCAGGATAAGAGAGGTTTTTAACAGGGTGTTACGTCATCATAACAACGAAATTGTAATATAGTATATAACTGATAATGTGATTTTATCACACTAAAATCATGTTAACACTTATAATGTTTACAGTACATCTTGTGTTCTTCAAGTACATATTAGAGCATAGGGGTGCAGATAAAAAAAACTTTTGGTAACCCAAACCATTAACTAACCTTAAAAAATGTTTATGAAATCTAAAGGTTGATAAAAAAAAGTTGTTCAAGCACCAACCCCAGTCCTAAACCTAACCCTAAAATCTGATTGGTTAATAGGAATGTCTTTCCAGGACCAACGTTTTTGTAGGAACATGGCAAAATCATAGCCTAGTAAATGAGCAAAGGAATGAGCTCTAAAAACTATATAATCAAGATAAAATGACACTCACCGAACAGACATCTCTGTGAATTGCTTGAAGGTGTGATAACAGGTTAATTTTCCCCTTATATTAAATCAATTCTCTTCTTAACAATGCTGCATATTTAACGCCTGTGTATTTGTGTGTGGCAATAGGGTGGGATTTCACACCTGCTTGAGAGATTGACAGGATGTATCAGCTCTATTTCACTCCATCTCCTCCTCACACTTTCACAGACTAACAGAATGGGAGAATAAATCTCTCACACCCTCGTAAGAATAACAGCTGCTTTTAAATCCTTCACCACACTCTCAAGCACATGTAATGAGAACTTGCAGGCTTGACCTTGTCCATGTAAGCCAGCTTGCATCTTAAAAAGCCTTTTCAAAAGAGCCACTTTTCTTATCGATGTGATTCTCATCATAAGAGGAAAAATAATTGCTTGCTTTCTTTTGAGGCATGCTCTTTCAGACCACACATTGCTGTTAGGGTTGGGAAGTAAGAATCGGTTCAGTTTTTTTCCACTGATGCAGACAGAACATCTTACTGAAATACTCATTGTTTCCTGCTGCGCTACTGAATCTACAGTGCCATGGTAAAACAAATGATGTTTTAGCCGAGTAGTGGTCGAATAGTCTGAATTGAATGTGAGGAGAGAGAAAGACTGGGTGCATTTAAAGGCAATTCATATACAACACATATTTTATCTTTCTATTGCCCTAAATGTTGCCACGCAAAAACAAACATACAGAGTGACCAATGTACTACAACTCACCAATAAAGGATTTTTACGAGCTGGTTATTTTTAATGACTGTTAAAAAGACTTAAACTTAGTCTGAAACTCAAGCTATCAGTTTCAAACAATTGCACTAGCTGATAAATTACTCAGAGTTCTAGTCTTATTCAAGATTCAAAAATCAAGTAGCTTTATTGGGATGGCAAAAAGAAACTTTACATTGCCAAACCATTAGTAAATATAAACACATACACATACATGCAATGTAAACATATCTAAAATAATATATCAAATAAAACTAAGATAACAATAAAAGATGTTGAAGTCATTAATTTATCATGCAAACGAAATGAGAAATTACTATGCTATGTGTTCTTAAATCTTGTGAGACTTGGTGTTGGTGTAATTACCAGTTATTCATGTTAAAATATAGAACTAAATGCTACTATAAGAAAAGGGAGAAAAAAATTATTTTGTTCAGTATATTTGTTAAGTTTTTTTTTAATTTAATTTAATTGCCCAATTGTCACACATTATACATACATTTCTGCATATATATACAGTGAAATTATTTATTTTTCACATATCCCAGCTAAGCTGGGGTCAGAGTGCAGGGTCAGCCATGATTCGGCGCCCCTGGAGCAGATAGGATCAAGGGCCTTGCTCAAGGGCCACACAGTGGTGTCTTGTCGGTGCTGGGGCTTGAACCCCCAACCTTCTGGTCAGCCTTAACCACTGAGCCACCACTGCCCCGTGTAAGTAAATAGTTTGGTGGGGACTCTTCTTCAAGTACTAAAATTATTGAATTATTGAATCATTAATTGATATCAAAATCAGAACAAAAACAAGTAAATTCTTTATTATTCCGATCTGTAGTTGCTGTCAACAATCCTTAAATAGAGCACACTAACATCCTTGAGGTGAAAACACATATAATATTCACATTCATCCAAGAATGTGCAGTTATTTCTCACCATTCAGCATGGGGCGAGGAGGATATTTATCCTCAAAACTGACAATAGTTGTGAAGACATGTCAGTAATAATGAAAAGATCATAAATAAAGATTCCTGCCAAGCATCAAACCTCTAGCACTCGTGTAGAGTGTCTATGCTGCCCGAAAGGAAAACAAATTCTGAATATATACATCTAAATAGAATAATGAAAATCAGATGCCAGAAATAAAGCCATTGCAGATTTGAAACTTCCAAGGGGGTTTTGTAGAGTGCAACAGTAGGGTTCCAAAAGTAAAAATCCAGTTTTCTACATAGATAAATTCATTTTTAATAATAAAAGCATAAACTTTTCAAGAGAAACCTACCACAAGAGATAGTTAAATGATCATATTCTTCTGTAGATTTTTGTTATTTTTCAAATAAATTGCATTTAATAGGCAAATTCTAGGTGAAGAACTACACTACCCATAACCCTGAAGACAGAACGACCAATCAGAGAAGATTCTGTTACAATGGAAATTGAAATCATAATTTATCTAAATATTTTGCAATAATTAAGTATTTTATTACAAAAATCATAATCAATGACCGTAAGTTGACAATTTTAAATTGTACCACAGTTAAATTTGATTGTCATTCGCAGTGCATCATGGGATGTGTAGTTTATTATTTCACAAAAGATAGTCTCCATGCACCTCCTTTTTTTTTTCTTTCTTTCTTTTTTTTTTTTTTTTGCTCTAAATAAAATGTTGGAATGTTGTGATTCATCTGAGAGCTGGTGGATTTGGTTTATTGCTTTGATCTCTTTTATGAAGAATTTGTTTTAAATGAATGGGAAAAAACATGCCCAGAAATGTGGCTGAAAAAGTGGGCGGTTACAATCGCGCTCTATTAAGAGCAGTAGTATAAAGAATACTGTATGTAAATAAATTCCCCTCGCACCAAAAAGTGATATTTTTCGGTGTGAATCGAGGTGAGAGAGGTGTCTATGAATGAGAGAAAATGGGCTTCAGATGAGCCTTCAAAAATGTGGCAGCAGTAGCAGCAGGCTTAAGTAATGCAGCGCAGTAGCTGATGCAGTGAACGTGTCCTGCCCATGCATTTTTAATGGATGCTTTTTACTGTCTGAATGTCTTTGGCAGAAGCCGGAGTGATTTGTCATCATTGAGGCTGGGGACTGCAGCATGTGTGTGTCTGCCTGGGGAGAGAGGTTTTCTCTGTGGTACTGTGGTATGATTCTAGAGGTCATCTCCCCAGTGCTCTGCATCCTCTCAGCAAAATAAAACCTCTTTCTGTGATACAGCAGAGGCATTATTGAGCAAACTGTAAGTTGGACAGATACATGTAAAGCACACTCAGAAGGAAGAAGGTCGAATGAAATTAAAGTTGGTGTTGGATACACCTGAAGCAATTTATGCTCTTTATAATGTGGATTCGAGGACTCATCATAGATGAAACCCATCCGTTTTTCATTTTCTTATTATCTTAGGGCTAATATGCTTGGCATTGTGACATTATTTTCATGATGATTAAGCATCTTTTCCACCCAAATTCCATCTAATTGCTGTAGTGCAAAAAATAAAACAAAAATCATGTAAAATACTTTCAAATAAATATGTAATGGTACTATTTATTAAAGTGAATTGAATTCAGTTTAATTTCTTATCATCATGGTAATGATAATGTAACAAAAAAATTATTCATATTATAGTAATGGAAATTTTGGGGAAATGTGTCAGATTTTCATGAAAATAATGGCAGACAATTTTCATGGTAAGGTTTAACCTGTTGATACGCACCCCCTTTTTGAGCACAAACCATGAAAATTACACCTGAACTTAAATGGTTGTATTTACTTGACCCTTTGGAGTATGGACACAGTTTGAGCTTTATTTCTCAAGTTTCAGAATTAATATATGTTGTTATTTTTTAAAGTTAGAGAAGCTGAAGTTTATAGTAATGGAAATATTTTGTGCTGAACATGAAATGTTTTATAATCTAAAAAAACAATAATAAAAGTGCCATGACAACCCAGAAATACAATGTTCTCAAAGCCACAAGTCTAAAGAAGTTACGTTTCAAATTTGAAGATGATCTAACGAAAAATGTTTTTTTTTTCTCTGTAAAATCGCTGGAAGCATACAGAGTAAAATTAAGGATCCACCTTTCAAGATGACTCAAAATCTGACTGCACTTCCTGGTTATTATGAATAAAGCATTTTTAAATAGACTTTGGAGAATGGCTCATTTTGTTTACAAGATTCTAATATAAGATAATATACAGTTTTACAACATGAATGCTGCTCAGATTGCATAGTTTGTTGAAGAACGATGACAAAGGGTAATTCTTTCAGGCAAGATCTCATGTAAACAATGGAGAATATATCAATATTTCTCAGATTTATCACTTTTATGGTCAAAAAGTGCTACTGGATGTTTTTCAATGAACACTTGACTTGGACAATTGACCGAAGTGTGGCGAACTGGATTCCTCTGGTGATCGCGATTTCATAATAAAGGTATGAAGTCCCGTTTTGATACTGCATGTTTTCATTTGTACTCCTGGCACAAATAACTAAATTGCTGTTTATGGAGCATTGCTATCGTGAAACAGAGATCGGATATCAATGTTGAACCCTTAGACCTTTGAAAAGTTTTAATATATAATTTGTTAAGATTAATTACATTTATAGATGGTAAATAATAAATTAAATGTAAGCAGAATTGCGTATCAACAGGTTAAAAAGTTATCAAGTTGGAATTAATTTTCTGTTGCATAAATTCCAATATACGAATGTTGAATGGATTACTGGATTACTGTTGATAAATGCTGAGTGTATTGCGTACATTTTGATTTTTTAGGATAACTGGCCCTTTAAAACCCTACCCTTACAGTTAGTGTTACCAGGTCGGTCAAGCTGTCCTACTTGTTCTCTTGGCATCAAACACTGAGAAAAAAAAGAAAAAAATAGAAAAGTGATGGGACTATGTCTGGATTTATCTAGATTTTTATCTGGATATTAAATCTCAGGATTTAAATTAATGATATAATGAATAAGTGGCTCTTAGTGTTCATCCCTCAGAGACCCAAGCAATGATATTCATAGCATACACCTTTTTTTCTCCTTGAAACTGTTTTAGTAAGCCACTATTTACGAGGATTTATATGCATATTTTGTTTTAGCGTAGATTTTGGAGAGAAAAAAAAAAGATTGCAAAATTGCAATTAATTGACATTAAGAGCTGTAATTAAAAAAAATAAATAAATATGTTTTACACAGCAACTTATAGTTTTGTATTTACTGTATGTTTTATTTAAATACTGTATGTATGAACAATATACATACCGTTGCAAACAAAACTATTCAACCCCCAAGACCAGCAATACATTCTGGTGATGTGAATTACAACACATCTACTAAAATCTCAGTAAACGGTCAAAGTAAGCGTTTATACAAATTAGAGTGATTTTGAGAACAAATAGTTCTGTTAACCAAATTAAAAATAAATAAATAAATAATTCTCTCCACAAATGTCATGTCAAAATTATTCAAACTTCAAAATCAATCATTTGTTGAGCATCCTTCAAATAAGGTAAATAAGTGTAAGTGTTCACAGGCTTCGGACACCTCTCGTCTTTGGTTTCTCTGTTGCCACTGCTTCCTTGAAATCCCAACAAAGATTTTCAATGGGATTTTAATGATGGACTGAAAGTGCCATTCAAGGACATTCCACGACCCATCCCTGAACAAGATTTAGGACAACGTGGATGCATCCTTTGTGTTATTGTCTTGTTGGAAAGTCCAGTGATCACCAAGCTTCAATTTACACACATTTTTGCAAAATGGCCTGATACCTGAAAGATTCCATGACATCAGTCACATAAAAGGCTTTTCCACTGCACGGTACAACTCGACTCTGCTCGCTTTTTTGGGGTTTTCCACTGTGGATAGTACCTGGTCCCTGATACTTTTTTTAGTACCACCTCGGTCGAGGTTCCAAGCGAGCCGAGCCGATACAAAATGTGATGTAAAAATCCTGCAGATCACTGATTGGTCAGAGAGAAGTCACTACCAGCATCACTGGATTTCCGACACGCGACATCAACCTGCTAGTTTTAAAGTTAGCAACAGCGATAACAGCATCATTTGTTCACGCGACTTTCGAATTGTGAAAAAATAAATGGCTGTGTGCAAAACCACGCCTTGGTCAATAAACGAGGTGCAGACGGTCCACTCGTTAGCGATGAGCGAAATGAAAAAGTCTCTCAGGAAGTGTCTCAGTTGTTGTCTAAGTTGTTGGCCGCACACGGCTACCAACAGTGTAGGGAAAAGTAACAAAAATTAACTTAAAAGTGACTGCAGAACCATCAAGGAAATGTGGAAGTGGTTCGACCAAATGGACGCAATCTAAACCGGTGAGCAATGGAAGGGAGAGAGCCCTGGACGCAGCCACGATGGAGGATGGTACATTTGTTACGTTAACTCTATACTCTGCTTGAAAGCTTTACTTTATTTAGCTACTGGAAGCTTGCTTCTAAAACAACCAGGCAAATTTAACTGTTACACATGTGTAAAATCACCATGCAACAACTGCTTTATGCAGCACAATGAGCTAGTAGCTAACAGCTAGCGGTTGTGTTATTGTTTTGGTCAGTAATGTTTGTGTCGCGTTTAAGATGATGTCACGGCAGTAGAGGCGGCGCAACTATGACGATCAGTCTGTAATCCCATCCACATTTAGATGGCACTAAACTGCAATGGAAATGCAAGCTCAGAAACGTAAAGCGAGTAGTGTTGAGGTGAGTCGAACTGTAACGTGAAGTGGAAAGTGCCAATAGTCAGGATAGCCATTTATTGCAACTACAAAATAACCCCATAACAGGACTGACCCACCTCCATGCTTGACTGTGTGGATAGTGTGTACTGTAATCACCTTGCCTTTCTTACTCCAGACATACTGCTGACACATGGGCTAAAAACTCATTTTCAGTTTAGTGTCATACATCCATAAAACCTTCTTCCAGGAGTCAACAGGTCTTTCCTAATCCCTTCTTGTATATTCAAGTCAACATTTCCCTTGGTGAAGATTTGCTTTATTACACACCCAAGAAGGTTGCTGTTGTGCCATAAAAATGTATGAATGGTGCTGCCAACATTGTCTATTGGAAATGCATTGGAAATTTACTTATAGCCATGGTCTTTTATTGTGTAATGAAATAATCTCTATTAGCTTTTGTGACATCTTATATTTAATAGCATTTTTTGGGATAGAAATACATTTTTGCTTACAACACTAAACACAAATTTAAAAACTTAAATAAGTGCCATTGTAGAGTGATGGCTTAATTATGTTTTAAAACAATTAGTTGCAAAGCCTTACATATTTAAGAAACAGCTACATGTAATAAGGGTTGAATAATTATGGCATGGCTGTATTTTGTTAAAATCCTGCTATTTAGAAATATTAGGTTATATATTTACACTATGACTTTGAATATGTCATTCAACTGACATAGATTGCAATTGTATGCAGTATACAATATATGTAATGTAGTACATTTTTATTATATAAAAATGCAATTATATATATATATATATATATATATGTATATATATACACTACCGTTCAAAAGTTTGGGGTCACCCAAACAATTTTGTGTTTTCCTGAAAAGTCACACTTATTCACCACCATACGTTGTGAAATGAATAGAAAATAGAGTCAAGACATTGACAAGGTTAGAAATAATGATTTGTATTTGAAATAAGATTTTTTTTACATCAAACTTTGCTTTCGTCAAAGAATCCTCCATTTGCAGCAATTACAGCATTGCAGACCTTTGGCATTCTAGCTGTTAATTTGTTGAGGTAATCTGGAAAAATTGCACCCCACGCTTCCAGAAGCAGCTCCCACAAGTTGGATTGGTTGGATGGGCACTTCTTGCGTACCATACGGTCAAGCTGCTCCCACAACAGCTCAATGGGGTTCAGATCTGGTGACTGCGCTGGCCACTCCATTACCGATAGAATACCAGCTGCCTGCTTCTGCTCTAAATAGTTCTTGCACAATTTGGAGGTGTGTTTAGGGTCATTGTCCTGTTGTAGGATGAAATTGGCTCCAATCAAGCGCTGTCCACTGGGTATGGCATGGCGTTGCAAAATGGAGTGATAGCCTTCCTTATTCAGAATCCCTTTTACCCTGTACAAATCTCCCACCTTACCAGCACCAAAGCAACCCCAGACCATTATATTACCTCCACCATGCTTAACAGATGGCGTCAGGCATTCTTCCAGCATCTTTTCATTTGTTCTGCGTCTCACAAACGTTCTTCTTTGTGATCCAAACACCTCAAACTTGGATTCATCTGTCCACAACACTTTTTTCCAGTCTTCCTCTGTCCAATGTCTGTGTTCTTTTGCCCATCTTAATCTTTTTCTTTTATTGGCCAGTCTCAGATATGGCTTTTTCTTTGCCACTCTGCCCTGAAGCCCAGAATCCCGCAGCCGCCTCTTCACTGTACATGTTGACACTGGCGTTTTGCGGGTACTATTTAATGAAGATGCCAGTTGGGGACCTGTGAGGCGTCTGTTTCTCAAACTAGAGACTCTAATGTACTTATCTTCTTGCTCAGTTGTGCAACGCGGCCTCCCACTTCTTTTTCTACTCTGGTTAGAGCCTGTTTGTGCTGTCCTCTGAAGGGAGTAGTACACACCGTTGTAGGAAATCTTCAATTTCTTAGCAATGTCTCGCATGGAATAGCCTTCATTTCTAAGGACAAGAATAGACTGTCGAGTTTCAGATGAAAGTTCTCTTTTTCTGGCCATTTTGAGCGTTTAATTGACCCCACAAATGTGATGCTCCAGAAACTCAATCTGCTCAAAGGAAGGTCAGTTTTGTAGCTTCTGTAACGACCTAAACTGTTTTCAGATGTGTGAACATGATTGCACAAGGGTTTTCTAATCATCAATTAGCCTTCTGAGCCAATGAGCAAACACATTGTACCATTAGAACACTGGAGTGATAGTTGCTGGAAATGGGCCTCTATACACCTATGTACATATTGCACCAAAAACCAGACATTTGCAGCTAGAATAGTCATTTACCACATTAGCAATGTATAGAGTGTATTTCTTCAAAGTTAAGACTAGTTTAAAGTTGTCTTCATTGAAAAGTACAGTGCTTTTCCTTCAAAAATAAGGACATTTCAATGTGACCCCAAACTTTTGAACGGTAGTGTATATATATATATTTTTTTTTTTTTTGTTTGTTTTTTTTTTTTTTACAGAAAACAGTTTAAATGATTTGGAATGGTTTGTCCATGATTTACTGAATAAGCTAAACTGTGTAAAAATAGAAGAAAAAAAAAAAGCCCAGCTACAGCTACTGACAGGTTTCCAATACATCATGGAAAGCTGCATGCAAAATGTGGAATTCAGCAAAGAAATGTCAGTCAACTAAATATCGAAAACTGGGCTTTTAGTCAACAAATGACAATTTTATTTGTCATTTCAACTGCAGGCACTATAGACTGTGTTGAAACTGGAATAATGTGCAAACGGAATAAAGTCATGGAAAATCAAAGTACCACCTAAATAATTCCAGGTCTGGACCTCAAGGGCTGTGTCACATCCCTAACGGAAGCTTTTGAGATCATATTCAACGCAGTGTCCTTGCCTTGGGTGACTGTTAACATTTGGACTGGATAGTGAGAACAAGGTGACCACAGAATGCACATCTCTCAAAGAATGTATGTCTATTGGAGGTAGAAGGCAGATCTGTCAGTCAGGTTGTAGGTCAGCTTAGATCAGGTTGCCACAGGCCTGCAGCTGTAGGCAACATCTGGGTTAGTGGGACCCACTGCATCTGACACTCCCTGACCTGCCCTCTCCAACAAGCACCAAAGAGTTTACAGCTGCGACCCAGCCTAAGGCTGGACATGAAAATTACGACAAATGCAGTAGGGGGACGGCATGGATGTACTGGCCTTTTCACAAACCCTGCCTGAAGTATGGTTTCATAAACAGGCTGATGGGTGAAAAAGCCAAAGAGGGAACATAACATGGTTACCCACCTGGGAGATGTCCATCACTGAATCACAACTCAGGGGCCGTGCCGAGGTCAAGTCGTTGAAGCCCAGCAGGGTAGATATGATCCCGTTTTGATCAATACGACGGATCATGGTGCCGTCTACAAAGAAGATAACGCCATACTTGTCCACAATAATGCCTGTAGAAGACAGACAGGGGAAGGGAATGAGTCTTCATCTTATAAGGATTTAATTTTAAATTGATCCTTTATGATGAGTAAATTGTTGAGGTGTGTCAATATGGATATGGTGACTGTGGTAGTGTCAAAATGATATCAATATTTCCCAGCATCAACATGCTCAATAAGAAGCCAAAAGACTAATAAAACATCCATGTGATACATTTATTATTTATGTCCAAGTAACAACAATCAGGCATGGAGCAACCATAAGAGAGAGATAGAGAGATAGAGAGAGAGAGAGAGAGAGAGATTTACAAGTGACACCGTGACACTGTCACAGAGAATGTGAATCATTTTGACACCACTGCGGACGACAAGGTGAAACGTGACTCTGGGTGCGTCACCTTTCATTGCATTTTACATTGCATTGGTAATCATGAGCGTCTGTCACAAATGCTTCTTTACTTTTAAATTGTTACGATCCTCACTGTCTTTTGTTTGTGTACATTTTATTTTTAAGTTTTTGGCACCTTTTATGTTCCATATTGTCTTTTGTTTTATGCACTCTTATTTTGAAATCACTCATGTTCCTGTTTCCCAGTCTTGTCATGTCCTGTTTCCCCTCCATGTTTATGTGTCTGATTTTCATTGGTTCATTGTCTAATTATCTTGTTATCAGTTCTAGTTTATCATTGGTTTTAGTTTATTGTCTTGTTATCTTGTTTTGAGTTTTGGTTTTCCATTGGTCTATGTTTCCCCTTGTTTGGTATTTAAGTCCTCATGTTTACCTTGTCCCTTGTCGGTTATTGTTTGGTAAATGTTGCATGTGAATCCTGCCCTCGTCCGTGTTTCTGCCTGAGCCCTCCTTGGAAGATTCCCAGTGTTTATATCTTGTGTTTATACCTTTGTTTTCCCATTGTGGATGTTTTATTTGTTCCTGTGTTCATACTTCGCTTTACTTTGTGTTATTTTCAATAAACCGCTATTGGATCCTCACTCTTCGTCTGCCCACTTCGTAACATAAATGACATAACCTTTTAAGCTTTGAAAGAGTAGGATGTGAAAAGTCAATTATATAAGTCTTTTGTGATGGTAAAAATGGAGGGAATCATTGCGTGCATCCACTTATAGTCCCCCCAATGAAGGTCAAAGCACTAAATATCGCCGCTGTCCAAATAAAAACACGCATCTCCACTTTTGGCAATTTTGACTTTTTACCAATGATGGAATACGACAAATTAACTCTTCCAACTGTTTGAATTGTGCATCAAAATGGCCAATGAAAAGACATTTACTCATATTAAATCTGTTCAACAAGTATCTCCACTGGCCTTGAGAAGTGTCCATCAAAACTGTGTATGTGCTGCCCTTATGTTTTGAAGAACATCAGCTAATTTACCTCAGCTGTCCGACTGAAACTCATGCACGCACAATGTCAGGTGGCTTTAAAAAGTAGAATATTTCAGTCATTTACGGTTGCCAGATTTCCAACTTCATGAAAACGAGAGTGAAAGCTAATTCTGACAAGCAAGTCATGCATTGGACCATGAAACTGAACTGTCCACTCAACATCTGGACTAGAAACCAGAGTCATTTCTTTTTTCTATTTTTTTTTTTTTTACTTTTCTCCCCAATTTGGAATGCCAAATTCCCAATGCGCTTCAAGTCATCGTGGTGGCGTAGTGACTCGCCTCAATCCAGGTGGTGGAGGACGAATCTCATATGCCTCCGTGTCTGAGACTGTCAATCCGCGCATCTTATCACGTGACTTGAGTGTGTTACCGCAGACACATAGGTGGTGGCTTCATGCTATTCTCTGTGGCATCCACGCACAACTTACCACGCACCTCATCGAGAGCGAGAACCCCATGTGATTCTAACATCCCTAGCAACCGGGCCAATTTGGTTGCTTAAGAGACCTGGCTGGAGTCACTCGGCACACCCTGGGATTCGAACTTGAAACTCCAGGGGTGGTAGTCAGCGTCTTTACTCGCTGAGCTACCCAGGCCCCAAAAATAAATAAAATCTCTAGCAATTGATAACTACCAACTGAGTTCTGGGAACAAGAACAGTTAGACTTGAGTCTGTACATGAACACGTGCCATTGGAGCCCATGATAAAAAAAAAAAATGTGTATGTCGACGTTTAAAAAAATCTAATTAAAATATCGAACCGTTCACTAACAGATGTGTAATGATAGAATTCTATTTATGGTGCTAAAGGTGACAAATTATGTTATTTTTGATTGATTTTGTAAGATTGTTTATGAGAAAAAGAGTTTTTCCATGCTCTTGAAAAAAACATTTTTTTGGAGATGCGTGTTTTTCATCAGACAGCGACGATATGCTGGACATATCGGGTATATTATAGTCTACAAAACTGACAAGTGTATTAAAACCACATCGCACACCGCATTTTATAATAACAATTAGTATTATTATTGTTGTTGTTGTTGTCATTTTAAGCAATATGACATTTTATATAAATACTCCAGATAATTTGTACATATTTTTAGGCTTACCTCTAGGGTTGGTAAGTGTGGCCTCCACAGATTTTCCTCCGTCCCCGCAGCGTGTCTCATCATAGGGCAAACATTGATCGCCTGTGCCCGCCACCAGCTCCAGGTTCTTCGTCACATCCTTCACTGTGTTCAGAGACTTCACCTTAAACACCTTCCTGCTACTGGTGTCCGAGAGGTACAGTGCTCCCGAAACAGGACTGGTAGCCAGGTAATATTTGTGTGCAGGACTATTGCTAAAAAAAGAAGCAGAAAAGAAAAAAATCAATTGTGGCATCGACGATTGCATTATACATTAAACAGGTCAGTGTAAAGTAATTCTTTGTGTGTGCTTGTATAATTTGTAGCTTCACATGCCATGTTTATACAGGAATCAGTGTATAAAAAACAAGTTCAGAAATTGGAATGCACATTATACAGCATGTAATATAGTATGTATTGATTATGTGCATTACATATCAGAATCAACAGTTGACAGTTCCACTGTCATGGCTTCAGTTGTCTTTGCCATGTCTTCACCACATTAATGTTTCTTCGTCTGTATCTACTCTCAGTCGAAATATAGAAACAACTGTTGTGTGTAAAACATGAAGTTAGTGCAGTCTGCCCGGTGTCTAATGCGCTGCCAGTGTGCATTTAAATAGGTGTGCAACCAAACCCCTGCAGGGAAACTTTCTTGTAGAGATGTATGTGGTCCAGAACTGTTATCTAAACACATTATGTATTTCTGAAGCAAAAATGGCCCACAGGCCAAAAAAAAAAGAAAAAAAAAAAAAAGAAAACAGTTCATTACACAGCAAAGCTGGATAGTCAAAATCATCCCTCACAATGACACAGGGGGATGCAGAACATGAAAGCCTGATAAAATACCTCCAATCAGGCTGGAGAGAGTCTCTCTGGTGTGGGGAAAAAAAAAAACTCTAACTCAATCTGGAGGCAGTGTACTGAGTTCCCTCTCTATACGCTAATCATATTCCGAGAATGAGAAATAAAAGGCTAGGCACCTTGACTGCAATTTTAACTTTCAAATTTTCAAGTTGATTCACAATATGCTCTAATTGTAGCTGTACTGTCGGCTACATGTGAGGTCAAAGAACACCTGTGGTGAAATGCAGCTGATTTGGACCAATAGCAAAGATTTGTGTTTGTTCGTCTGAGAGAATCACTACAGAAAAAGTACATCAGAAAAACACAAACTTACTGTACTGGATGATTTTGTTATAATGGATGAAAAATGCATTGGTAGAAATTGCTATCTTAAGTCCACGTTAAATGTATGTCTGCTCCACCAGTAAAAGAATGTCACCATTCAGCAGTTTTTTGAAAAACAAGAGGCAAGGTGTAAAATGCTCTGGCCTATTGAAATGGTGCCTTTATGGGAGAGTTTAGCCCTTTCTAAACAAACTGGGGAAGGTTATGACAAGAGAACAATAAAGGTTAAGTGAAAAACATTTGTTGTAAAAAAGGCCACTCCACTAGCAGTAATATGTCAGTACTTTAAAGGTGACTAGCTGGAGCAAATGCTATGACACTTCTGCCAAACACCATCATCATTTATCCCCAACTGATGATCAGCATCCAGAATCCAAGTCATAAATGTCACAGCAAGACCACAAAAACTTTAACTGAAAATATAATAATAATAATAATTTGTTGTAAAAATTGCTACTAAGAAGACTAGCCACATGAAATGCCATGACACTTCTACCAAAATAACAAGCCAAACAAATTTAGAAAGGAAAAAGCAAGAGAACAAAAAATTTTAAAAAGTGTAATGCTACTGATGGGTCTATGTTATAAGCCTCCTCTAAAATGACTAAACACAGCAAATACTTTCACATATTTCTGCCAAAAACCAAACCCAAACAGTTACAAATGTTGAGAACAATACATTTTTAAAAAATGCCAGTCCACTCACTGGCAGGGCTATGTTAGTAATCTAGTGATGACTTACCACAGCCAATGCTACGATAAAATTCTACTAAAAAACTATCATTGCTAACACCCAATTTATAATACAATATGCATTCACAGCCTAAAAAAGTGAGAAATGTCCAAGAAAGAAGCTATGTTAAAAAAATGTTAAGTCCAAAAATTATTCTTAAAAAAGTGCTTCTCCACTGGCAGAGCTATACTAGTATGCTAAAGGTGACTAGCAACAGAAAATGCTTTAACAATTCTGCTAAATACTAAGGGGTGTAACGATTCAAATTTCTCAAGGCTCGGTTTGTATCACAGTTTTAATGCCACGGTTTCGGTACGGTTTCTGTATTTATTATGTTCAGGGGAGGAAAAAAATACTGCCAAATCAAAAGTTAAAAAAAAATCTATTCAGTAACAAACACTTCAAGAGATTTGCCCTCACTACAAATCACCATAACAGTAACCATAGTTTAACCTTGGTATTTGCAGTAAAATCATAGTAACCACAAAACGTCTAGGTTACGGACGAGACGTTGTGTAGAAGAAGCGACACAAGGGGTCTCTCTTGAGCGCCGAATATGCCTCTGATCTATGAAAAAAGGCCACTGAGAAGTTGGCAGACCGTATTTGCATACCCCGCTCCCGGACATACGTGTATAAAAGCGGGGAAATACGTCGAGTTCATTCAGGATTTTTCTGAGCTGGAAATGGTCCGGCCACCACAGTAGCTCGGCTCAGCGACGTGGCCGGGAGGACTCAACGTCTCTTCCCTCTATCAGAGAACGGAGGTTACATCCGTAACCTAGACGTTCCCCGTCTGTCACTCACTTCGACGTTGTGTCGAAGAAGCGACACTAAGGGTCCAATGTAAATCACGCCATGCGCTGAGCCGTGTACGTGTTCTGCTGACACAGGAGCGTGCAAGGCGACCAGCTGTGTCAGACTGCACATACCCTTCCCCAATGGCCCACAAAAGTTGTCGGAACCCTTCTGGTTATCCTAGGCAGGGGAACAAGGCGATTACGAACCTGAGGATAGCGCTTTCTATTGAAAGTTGCTACGGCAATGTTGCATTGGTCATGAACCATCCACAAATGCTGCCTCGGTGTGATCACTGCCCAGACACACGAGACAACGCCTGTGGCCGTCTGAAGTGGAGAGCACCCTACCGCATCCAGGAACTACACAGAGGCGGAATGGCAGCTTTATAAAGACGCGTCCTGAAAAGGACGTTCAATGCCTTGTATTGCTCTAATAGAGGAAAAACACTCTTTTAAAAGAAATATCACTCTTCTAATATGCTCTGTGCTGTCGAAGCGCCCAGGGGCAAACTGCACTGCCGTGCAAGGAAAGAGAAAGCTGCTGTAGTGCGCCATAGATCCAACAGCAGAGCGCGTCAGAGGAACAGGAACGGGAGTGTGACTCTCAGCTCGCTGCAGTACAACCATCGGCTAAAAAGAAAATTTCTGAATCAACTCGACGTATTTCCCCACTTTTATACCTGTATGTCCGGGGGCGAGGTATGCAAATACTGTCTGCCAACTTCTCATTGGCCTTTTTTCATAGATCAGAGGCATATTCGGCGCTCAAGAGAGACCCCTAGTGTCGCTTCTTCTACACAACGTCGAAGTGAGCGACAGACGGGGAACTAACATGGCTACTGTCATTGTTACGATGCTATATTTAAATCATGGAAACTACAGTATTACTGTTGTAAAACAATAGTTAATTTTATAAAACTATGTTGACAACAACATTTTATTACAGTCATGGTTACTACAATATTATTATGGTAAAACCATGGTTACTATATTCTACTACAGTATTACTGCATAAAACCATGGATAATTCAATCAAAATCATGATTTCTGCTAAGAAAACCATGGTGACACACAGTCCTTGTAATTACAGTCATGGTTACTACAAAAAATTACTACAAAAAAGTGCATTTCAAACTCAACTAAACGTATATTCAACATTCAGAATCTGTCCATTACTATAGACGAAATATACTTGCTATTAAAATGAATGAGAATGTTCATTATAACACAACTCCAATATCTTAATCACATGTGGAAATACCACATCTTCATCTTCATAAATATGGCTATGAACACCCAAAGCGCTTTAGCTCTTGTTTCATGTCTGTCTGAACTAGTTCCTCTTTATTTTCAACTAATGCACACAGAACTGTGATGCTATCATTAGCAGAGGTTACAACTGTGCATGTCTATTTGGCGCTTTGTTTTATTCACCAAACTGTATGATCTAGATGCATAATTAAAGTAGATATGAAACGCGGAGCAAATGCTTACAGAACCATGGTTGGAACATATTTTTTTTTTACCAAGAACCTTACACCCTGACTAAATACCATAATTATTAATGCCCAACTTAAAGGTGCAATCTGAATTTTTTTATTTATGTTGTCTTGGACTCTCACTGACATCTAGGGGTGTGGATGCAGCATCATTTAGATGTGACAGTTCTCAGTAGTACCAGTGCCATTGTAGAAATTCACCATTCAAAGTAAAATTAGGATTAATTTTATCCATGAGTGAAAGTGAGCAATAAGAGGGTTGTTACTGAAATAAAGCAACTAGTATTCAGCTAGTCATATGATCCTAACATGGCAGCCCCCCATGCAGGAACCTTCTCAATGTAGAATAAAACTTAGAAAGGTTTTTAAAGGTTACTGTAATGATTGGAGGCTTCATCTAATCTGGGTGGTCATTATTGGATACATATGTTTTAAAATAACTGCGCTTGGATGGTTTGAGTCATACCTCACAGTCAGACCCTTCAAAGTCAATTGGAGAGGAGAGGTGAACAAGTCACACCATTATAACCACTGACCACTATATTATTAGGGCACCTTTTTACCCCTACCACTGCTACGCGGAATATACACAGCTCTGCCTGTCATTCCATCCTGACAACGGATGAAGGAACATCCCCTCCACTGCCAACGACTCAACCAACACCCGATCTTGCCGGTTTGTGCTTTACCGCATAACAAAAATCAGACCTTTCCTGCCTGAATATGCTAAATAGCTCTTGATCCAAGCTCTGATAATTTCAACATTGGACTACTGTAATTCCCTGCTGGCCGGTCTGCCAGATGGCATGATTAAGCCAATGCAGAATGTCTAGAATGCTGCAGCGCATTTGGTCTTAAATAAACCAAAGATGACTCACGTCACCGTACTCTTGATTTCACTCCCCTGGCTGCTAGTAGCTGCCTGCATAAAATTCACCCTCTTTTTCTATTCACTCCTCTAGGTCTATGTCCAATGTCTATGGCAGTGCAATACTGCAGATATTATTGACTTTTGCATGACAAATTGCTTATGTTCCCCATCTATCGCTTTGGATAAAAGTGGCTGCTAAATGACTAAATGTAAACTATTCATTTCTACAGGGGTAAAAAATAATAATGAAAAAAAAAATACTGAGATCACTGATATTCTATAAGATCCACATTCAAAATCAAACTAAGTCATGAAGGTCACAGCAAGGGAAAACTATTAAAAACATTTGTAACAAAAAGTGCCTCTCTACTGGCAGGGCTATGTTAGTAGTCCAATGATGACTAGACACAGCAAATGCTTTGACAGATTTCTGCCAAAAAGCATTATTGCTTAAACCCAGCTTGTCCTAAGATCAGCATTTATAGCCTAACATAATGAGAAAGGTCACGGTCAGAGAACAAAAAAAACATAAATATACTTACACCTACTGTACACAACTCTAAAGATGACCTGCCACAGCAAATGCTATGACACAAATCTGCCAAATACTATCATTATTAACACCAAACCTGTCTTCGGATCAGCATTCAAAATTGATTAAACAAACCCTAGGCACTGAAACTCTGGGCACTGTTTGTGCCAAATCCCAGTGCCCTGACATAAGCGTGTGGAATGGAATAGCACCAGGTCTGCAGCACTGTCAGCTTCAATCTATTAGACAGACCGACAAGTGACCTTCTAGAAGATCACTGAAAAGAGGCTTCTCTAGTTGACCTGGAGCAAGCACATCACTGTGTGGCTGCTGACTGTGTTGACTGATGTCCTCAGTTTGGAAAGAAGGTAAAACAGCTTTGTCAAGAAACATCTAAATCCCAATTTGATTTACATGATTCCATGGGGGAGTCTAATGCGCCGGCCGGATGTTTTCAATCCTAGAGATCTTGGTGTTCTGGCACGATGTGTTATTAGATGTACATGTTTTTTGCCCTCTGTGATGAAGAGAGCACCCTGATCTACATAGACTCATCTATATTCACTGACTACAGTTGACTTTGGGAAGATAATTGGATTATAGTCAGATAGTCCCACCCCCAACTCACGCCATTGGTTGATTAAAGTTGTTGAGGTCTAAGTGGGTCGCTCTAAATACCCAGGAATTTGACAGTGCCACTAAGACAAAGCGTTTGCAGTTTTCAAGAAAATGAACCACTGAATGACTTACTGTACTTGTACTTATGATAGAAGGAAGTATTTTAACACTGAAAAAGTTACATCAGTTTAAAAATCAAGTGTGAATATGGTGAAATGCACATCTGACAAATATATTGGACTTGAATGTCTAAAATTCTATGTCTAAAATGTATACGTCAGGTTGCATTGCAGCGCAAGTTTGCTGAACTTTCATGACTGAGCAACATTTTCTTAACTCTTCCATAACCATTGTAATCAATAGATTTATCAGTGTTCTTTGATGTAGCATAAACTATAGTGGTAATTAACAAACTTTTCAGACTGTGCAATTTTTTTATCTATTTTACTTTTCAAGAACCTTGTCAACTTGTCTCAACTAAACATTGGAATATCCAAAGGCATACTCTCATTACTAAATATAACCAAATGCAATTTGGTGGATAAAAATGTTCTGTTTGTATATCAGAATGTACTGGTATGTTAATTATAAATAAAAATATTTTAGAGAGATGGACAGGCCTTGCTATGGCTTGTACAAGTTCATAAAAATTGTGAGTAATGGACAACATTTATTCTGCTGTAAAATTGTTCTCATTAAGTATGAACTCTATTGTAGTCAAATAACTGTCAGTTCATGGCAATGTTTGATGACAGAACTGTCTGCAACTGCAAAATGAGAAGAGCTGAAATTTTGTGTCCGGACGGCTGATATCGGTACAGCTTTGATTAGAATTGTATTTGTCTATAAACGAGATTCACACACTTTTGACAAATTAACTTCCATTAATTTTCCAGACCTTTGTAATCATCTGTGATTACTGGTTAAGGACCTTAAGAAACATTATGATTCAGACAGACAGTTAACCATTAATTAATCATTCATAGTGATCTGTAAACAGGTTTTACTGATTCACAGAAAAAAATGACTAAAAAAAATATTTCGCAAAAATCAGACATTATGGCTTCCCAACAAATTGTACTTTACACAAACTCTACCCAAGAAAAATATTGGTACTACTTTTTCGCTTTAAGGGTTTATATAGGTGTTAATTAATGACTAATAAGTCATTTATAAATGCATTATAAATCATTAATACGAAGTTATAACAATATGGATAAAAAGGTGACTTTCATGCAATACTTGCCAAATAGTATGCATTTTAATGAATATATTATACATGCTTAATAAATACACTTATTTATACTTATATAAATCAAAACCAAAAAATTATGATTTTTTCACAATGCAGCAAGAAGGGATTATGTCATTTTTCTACTGTCCACTTTGTTTTTCTATTTATTACTTTTATTATGTTTGTCTTGACTCACTTGTGCTGTCAATTTCCTTGTTGCATTGATGTCAAAAGCACAGTGCTACTCTGAGTGGTGTCTTTTTGAGGTCTTCATGCTCATTCACAGCATATATCGTATAATGAAGCTGGATGACTGTACAAAACTTTACACACATAGGTTACTAATGTTAAATTAGTGTTATTAAGCATTTTTTTTTCATTTGAGATACAATTGCTCACTATTTGGCATGTATTGCATAAAAATCACCCTTTTTTATGCATGTTGTCTTAACCGGATACCATTGTAAGTCATTATTAAACCCCTTTAATTCACAAAGGGACCATTCCCATAATTTCTATAGCCAGTTAAATTATTTAGAGTACAGCATGTACAAAAAAAATCACTGACATATGCCATCTAGTAATTTAGAACGAGATATACTTTCACCATTACAATTATTGTCATGCACACTCCAGTTTGGAAACCAGTCTAGTACAGTCTAGGATGTAAAAGCACTTAGCTGCCATTGCACAACAGTATTAAGCCATTTACTGCAGCATTGCACTTATGACCATGTGCCATATCTAATGGTGTACGTGTTCATGTCACACCACTCAGTTTCCTGACGGAATCATTTGAAGTTGAGTTGCGACCTGAGGAAGCTGGGATCAACTGAGAGCTCATCATAAATGATAGGGCATTTTCAAAATCTGCAGGTGTCCTGGGTTTACCAAACCTCTCTCTGAGAACCCACTCACATCCCGTCAGTCATACATGAGCATCATACCTTCAGCTGTCACACTGATGCCTGTCAAAACCCACAGCTGGCTGTGCAACACATATTAAGGGTTCAGGGCACTACAGGGTGGATGTGTGTTGTACTTGAACGCTTAGATCGAAGTTTGATGACTGGTGCTCTTTTTTTATTTAAACCATGCTGCCATTTGTCAAAGCAAGCATGTTAACGAACTGTGTGTTTAGATCCGACGGCGCTTTGAATGTGTAATTTGTCATTGGGTGAAATATCACACTGGATTGAGGGTAATGCAGCATGGGTATTTGCAATGGGGAGGAGCGAGTAATTATATTCTTTAAGGAAGCTGTGTCCCCTGAGGGTGAAGAATATTTAAAACGCTGAAACCAGGCTTATGCTAAGCTCGTAACTGCTTTTCCATCTTCCTACCTGACATTTCAAATTATGTGCCCTGACGTCTCTCTCAGGTATACATAATTCTTCTTTATTTGAATTCTTTAAGCATTTTTTTCTTTTCGTGGTAGCCCACATTGAGAGGTTACACATATATCAAATCAGTCTCCATGTATCTAAAGCGCTATATCAAAGCCAAGTTGCAACAATTCCCATTTTTATTGCTATCTGGAGAGCATGTGTTTGTATCCACTTAGAACATGTTCTTCATGATAAACACACCCACATTTGTCACATCCCACAAGAAGCAACAAAAGCAAGTTTACGTCAGAAAGACACCTCCGAGGAACAGAGTGATATGCATTAATCTTATGGCTGTCCATAAATCATGCAATTCATTAGAAAAGCTCTTACCTATGCCTGAAATCTTTGTTTCTGTATTTAACGAGAGCAGCATGAAGAAAAGAAGTGGGAAAAAAGAGGGTTAGCCTGAGCATTTAATTCATGCATTCATGTAAAGAAACCAAAGAAATAGGTTGCAGAGTGGTACAGTAAATTAAAATGTACACTACCATAGAGAGTTCTCAAGTTCATCTACTCTGCTCATAACACAGAGAGTTTTAGAAGGAAAGATGGAGTTTTTTTTTTAGGCAAGGCAATATTAAGATTCCATACCTCTATTTGCTCAGCAATTGCAAATTCATTTAAGGACAACATGAAAATGCATTCACAACCAACTATTATAATGAATTACTGTAATAAAGTTACTTCTAAGTCTAAAAGTAGTGGACACATGACATTTTACATTCTTATAATCAGATTACAGATACTCAGGGCCGTTTCTAGCTTTAAGCAGTATAAGCAGCTTCTTAGGGCCCCCGAGCCACTGGGGGCCCTGCAAAGCATGCTATTTATTTATATATTTTTTTATATTTAATTTTTAAATATACTAAATACTGCAAGAAAACTCAGGCAGCTGTTATGGCTCAATTAGATGGTTATAGGGGCCCCCCCTTGTGGCTTGAGAGGGAAGGGAGTATATAACTGCAAGGGGAGAGTTGTATCTAGATGTAACCACACACTCAAAGGATTTTTGTCATAAAGTAGGATTTCGCTTCGAGCCCCCATATGCTCAGACACAGCCCTGCAGTTACTGACTTAAGTTAATTTCAAACTATTTATTGTGCACAAACATCTGAAAAAACATTTTAAAATGTATGGATAAACAAACAGAACATTATAATTCATAAACATTTCAAAGATATCTGCTGAAGGTATTTCTAACATCTGACAGGGAATGTTTTAAAGACATACTGAAGAGGAGAAGTCACTCTTTAAGGTTAAAAAGAAGGAAACACACTTTGCTTTTAGGGAAGAAAGTAAATAGTTCATGTTGACTTTAAATGTGAAAGGCCAGAAATATCGCTCCTGTGCTATGGGTATAGCTACCTTACGGTCCATGAGCAGCTTATCTGACATACCATAGTTGTGCAAATGTTTGATTTGGTGGGTGTGTGTATATTTGTGTATGTGTCTAAGCACAAGTAGAATGTCTAACCTGAGCTCTACGACACTTGTGACATTTCCTGTGGTAAAGATCCGCCGGACGTAGTTGAAATCGCCCACGTACAGACTGCCATCAGAACCGCAGGCTAAAGCTACCGGTGCCAGCAGCTTATTTCCATCAGCTAGTCCGTTACAGCTCGGACAGGAGATACTGCGCCTCCGCCCATTACCCATGATGCTTCCGATGACCGGGGGCTGCTGTGAGATGAATATGTTTTCACCATTGCCCTTGTGCAGGATACCTGTAAGACACCATGAGAAATATCATGATGATTTTGTCCATTTGATTCAATTTATTAGCTCTGTTCTGAAATCTAGTGTTCTAGACAGTCAAGGAAAATGTCAGCACTACGTCTACTGATCTACTGATAAATCAATCATAAAAACTACTGATAGAAAACACCCAGATAGCAAGCAGACGTTGATTCAACATCTATTAGTGGTTGTAAAGGTAGGGATCAGTCGTCGATCAATTTTCAAAGTTGAATCAACATTCACTCTGGTTATCAGAACATTGTTAGGTCTAAAATAGAACATATAACATTGAAATGAGGATGATTCATCAACATGTCCTGCCGACCATTTTGGTCGAAATCATCATGTTTGTTCTATGTTGAAACAAGTGGTCGACCGATATGGGTTTTTTTTATGGCTGATGCTGATATCCAAAGAGCAGGGTGGTCAGTACAATGCCGATAAAACACACAATTCAATATAGTAAATAACAAACATAAAATTGCTAACAAAATATATAAACACTTACATAAATATATAAACTCTGGCACTATATTTCACACAAAACAAAAAAAAAAATATTTATTTTAAATGGTAGATTTCTACATTTCTGTTTAGTCATCAAACTTTTGTAATTTATTTGCACATGAAGAAATTGTTCATATATTAGGAACAACCATGGATGGCACGTCCACATTAGCATTCGCATGATTCCAAAAATACAGAATCAAACCAATTGTACATACAGCGCATAGTGAATAAGACATTAACTTATAGCACATGTGAAGTGCTTTTACCTTGGGCTGCATCCGAAAACATATGCAGCTGACTTGCTACCTTGCTGCCTAATCAGTTAACTGACAGCTGTTTTGAAAAAATGGAAGTCTTAAGGAAACTGGTCTCCGAACAGTTTGAAAAGCACCTTATTTTCATCCTACCTCCGTATTCAGCCTCCGGAGGCAGCATTTTCCTGGTTTCGGATGCAGCCTTAAAAATGCACTCACACGCTTGTCAATCTGCTGACATTTTAAACGGCCTGGATTGCCTGCTTGGAGTAACACAGAGTGACCATCATGATTTGTGAATCAGAGGAACTTTTGATCATGATCCTGAAATTTTTGATTGTGGCTGATGGAATACATGCTTCAGAGGAAGATATTAGATGAGTGCTCAATAGGAAAAAACGCTAGATGTTCGTGAATTAAATCTGTTTAAACTAGATATCTGCATATTCGTAAACTGTATATAAAATAAGTTTTATTGATATTTGCCTTTTATCATTAGAAAGAATGTTAATGGTGACAGGGATCTTTAAAGGAGAGACTGTTAGAATACGTGTGTAAAACAGTTCATGCTCACGGGCAAGGAAGAGGTGAGAAACCGGCTTGACATATAAATGATAGTTTTAATGGAAAACTCAAAAGACAAACACACAGGATGACGGACATGTCCGTAAGGATCTCTCTCTCCCGCACCGCCCTCTGCTATCGGCCTTTATCCCCCTCGGTGGCTTGATTAGCCTGATACGGGTCCGGGTGTGTCGAGTCACGACCCGGCCCCACCCTCCGCCGTGCCACAATGTGCTTTAGAGGTAAATAAATGAGCATTCTACAGGATGCTAGATCTGCAAGTTGTGTGAGGTTGGTTTATTACATCCGTTTAAATGAGATATGCGCATATTTGTAGACAGTATAAGATATTACTTTTATTGATGTTTGCATTTATATCATTAGACAAGACAGTTAAAAGTATAGGGAACTGTTGAAGAGAGAGAGAGGGAGAATGAAACAGGTGATCACTTTAACATTTTGATCTCAAACACATCTGCTGTGGCTCTGATATGTGGACAGTTTAAATGAGGCTGTGTTGCACTATTATTGCCTATTATTGTAGTAACATGATGGCATGAACTGTGTCTGGTCTCAGTTGATTCACATGCAAGCAGTTGTTTCTCGGCGCTCTCAAGAAACAAATCGGGCAAACGGGAAAATTTATTGGCAAATGTTATAATAAAAAAAAGTCAGAATATCGGCCGATTTATCGGCCTCTGCACACAACAGTCGACCACTAGTTGAAACTTGATTCGAGAAATTAGGGTTTTGCGCACATTTAAATCTACATCCGGCCAACCTTCAGTGGATGCGTTGCTAAAAAAAGGTAAGCATAACGTCTCGGTTACGTATGTAACCTCCGTTCCCTGATGGAGGGAACGAGACGTCATGTCGAAGAAGCGACACTAGGGGTCTCTCTTGAGCGCCGAAAGATACCTCTGATCTATGAAAAAAGGCCAATGAGAGTTGGCGAACAGTATTTGCATACTCCGCCTCCGGATACGGATATAAAGGCGAGAGAAATACGCTCGTTCATTCAGGATTTTTCTGAGGAGCCGGGAGTGTTCCGGGCATCTCAGCGGCTCGGCTCAGCGACGTGGCCGGGAAGACACGACGTCTCGTTCCCTCCATCAGGGAACGGAGGTTACATACGTAACCGAGACGTTCCCCGTCTGTCGCTCACTTTGACGTCGTGTCGAAGAAGCGACACTAGGGGTCCACTTCAAAACTCGCCATGCGCTGAGCCGTGTACGTGTACTGCTGACACAGAAGCGGGCAGGTATTTTGCACGTGCACAAGCGACCAACTGTGTTCAGGCTGCACGTACTCTTCCCCAATGCCCCGAAAAAGCGTCAGCATCCTTTTGGTTACCCTAGGGGGGAACAAGGTGACGCTCCCAACTAGGGAACGGGCCAAGCCTGGCTGGGCCTCTTTTCTCTCTATGTTTTCTCAGCATAGAGCAAGAGCAGCCGGGGCCCTTACCGCATCGAGGGAAGGGGGTCTTATTCCGAAGTCCTATTCTTTTAGGGGGAAAAGACCCTGCGGAGGCCACACCCGCCCAACAGGGGAGGTAAAGGTGGCAAAAATACATCACATGGCCACTTGGGGCATGTGGGAGGAAATGGCGCGGTGGTAGATCCAACCTCAAGGAGGGGGGAGTTGCTACAACACGGCGACCGGAGGGCAGCAAAGGGCTGCCTAAGGGAGACGCGGGTCAGCTCGTAAGGTGACCGTACCGCGGAAATACACACAGGAGGAGTCCCGTAGGAGGCCTGATCTGTGGAGCACTTATTCCAGTAGGGGTAGCCGGAGGTACCCGTAGTGGACTGGACCAGCACGTTCCTCCGATGAACTGCTGCGGGTCCGAAGTGCTAGGGAGGAATCAACCAGGGACCTGGGTCCTCTGGGACAAAAGCGCACTGTTTTGCCTCGGCAGAGGGAAACGGCGCTGGTACAAGCGGATCACCCGGTCAGATCGTCGACGTGTACCGAGTTCTACGGGCTCGGACCTGAGAGAACACGGGACGAAACTGACTCAACCCTGAGATTGTAAAATCTCATGAAGGTGTTAGGTGCTGCCCAGCCCGCAGCTCTGCAAATGTCTGCTAGGGAGGTGCCCCTTGCCAGTGCCCACGAGGATGCCACGCTCCTAGTGGAGTGGGCCCGCACCCATAAGGGGGGCGGCACGGCCTGGGTGTGGTAGGCCAACTGAATGGCCTCCACCACCCAGTGAGACAACCTCTGTTTGGAGACAGCATTCCCTTTCTGCTGTCCTCCAAAGCAGACAAAGAGCTGCTCAGAGCGCCTGAAGCTCTGGGTGCGTTCCAGGTAGGCACGCAAAGCACGTACTGGACACAATAGTGAGAGGGCTGGGTCTGCCTCCTCCCGGGGCAGCGCTTGTAGGTTCACTACCTGATCTCTAAAGGGCGTGGTAGGAACCTTGGGCACATAGCCCGGTCGAGGTCTTAGGATCACGTGAGTGTCTGCCGGACCGAACTCCAGGCAAGTGTCGTTAGTAGAGAACGCTTGCAGGTCCCCGACCCTCTTGATGGAGGCGAGCGCGATCAGCAGGGCCGTCTTTAGAGAGAGGGCCCTGAGTCCGGCTGATTCTAGCGGCTCGAAAGGGGATCTCTGAAGACCGGCGAGGACCACCGAGAGATCCCAGGAGGGGAACAGGTTTGGCCGGGAGGGATTTAACCTCCGGGCACCTCTTAGGAACCTGACGATTAAGTCGTGCTTGCCCAGAGACTTGCCGTCTACTGGGTCGTGGTGAGCTGCGATAGCAGCAACATACACCTTTAAGGTGGACGGGGACAGCCTCCCCTCCAACTTCTCCTGTAGAAACAGGAGCACTGACCTAACTGCGCACCTCTGTGGGTCTTCTGCCCGGGAAGAACACCAATTGACGAACAGACGCCACTTTAGGGCGTAGAGTTGCCTGGTAGAAGGGGCTCTGGCTTGGTTGATCGTGGCTACGACCGTGGGTGGTAGGCCAGCTAGATCTTCCACGTCCCGTCCAGGGACCAGACATGGAGATTCCAGAGGTCTGGGTGCGGATGCCAGAGCGTGCCCCGTCCCTGAGAAAGAAGGTCCTTCCTCAGAGGAATTCGCCAGGGAGGGGCTGTCGCGAGGAGTACGAGGTCCGAGAACCAGGCCCGGGTGGGCCAGTAGGGAGCCACGAGAGTGACTTGCTCCTCGTCCTCCCTGACCTTGCACAGCACCTGTGCAAGAAGGCTCACTGGGGGAAATGCGTACTTGCGCAGCCCCACTGGCCAGCTGTGTGCCAATGCATCTGCCCCGAGGGGAGCCTCTGAACGGGCGTACCAGAGGGGGCAGTGGGAGGTCTCTCGGGAGGCAAACAGGTCTACCTGGGCCTTGCCGAACCGTTCCCAAATCAGCTGAACCGAGTGGGGGTGAAGCCTCCACTCTCCGCCAGGCAAGCGTTGTCGTGACAGCGCGTCCGCTACCACATTGAGGTTGCCGGGGATGTGAGTGGCACGCAGCGACTTGAGTCGGTGCTGGCTCCAAAGGAGGAGACGACGGGCGAGTTGTGACATGTGACGGGAGCGTACGCCGCCTTGGCGATTTATGTACGCGACCGCAGTGGTGCTGTCCGACCTGACTAGGACATGTTCGTCCCGAATTAACGGGAGAAACTTCCGCAGGGCAAAGAGGACGGTCAACAACTCGAGGCAGTTGATGTGCCAACGCAGCTGGGCCCCTTTCCAACGGCCTGAGGCTGCGTGCCCGTTGCAAACGGTGCCCCAACCCAATCTGGAGGCGTCGGTTGTGACCAAGACGCGTCTGGACACCTGCTGTAGGGGTACTCCAGCCCGTAAGAAACAGAGGTCTGTCCAGGGGTTGAATGTTTGTCGGCAGGCGGGGGTGATTGTTACCCGGTGCGTGCCGCGGCACCATGCTCGTCTCGGGACTCGGGTCCAAAGCCAGTGTTGGAGCGGTCTCATATGCATCAAGCCCAGCGGCGCGACCGCCGCGGCGGATGCCATATGCCCCAGGAGCCTCTGGAAAAGTTTTAAGGGGACCGCTGTGCCCGGCCTGAGGGCGGCGAGGCAGTTCAACACTGACTGAGCACGCTCCTTTGTGAGACGTGCGGACATTGAGACCGAGTCTAACTCCATCCCGAGAAAAGAGATGCTCTGAACTGGAGTGAGCTTGCTCTTTTCCCAGTTGTCCTGAAGCCCCAAACGGCTGAGGTGCCTGAGCACCTGGTCTCTGTGAGCGCATAGTAACTCTCGCGAGTGGGCTAGGATGAGCCAGTCGTCGAGGTAGTTGAGTATGCGGATGCCGGCTTCTCGGAGCGGGGCAAGAGCTGCCTCTACGACTTTCGTGAAGACGCGAGGGGATAGAGACAGGCCGAAGGGGAGGACTTTGTACTGATACGCCTGGCCCTCGAACGCAAACCGTAGGTAAGGGCGGTGTCGGGGCAGGATAGAGACGTGGAAGTACGCGTCCTTCAGGTCTACCGCTGCGAACCAATCTAGATGCCGGACGCAGGTTAAAATATGCTTCTGCGTGAGCATTTTGAACGGGAGTTTGTGCAACGCTCGGTTGAGAACTCGCAGGTCCAAGATTGGTCGTAAGCCGCCGCTTTTCTTGGGTACGATGAAGTAGGGGCTGTAGAAACCCTTCTTCATCTCGGTTGGAGGGACAGGCTCTATCGCGTCTTTGGCCAGAAGAGTCGCGATTTCCGCGCGCAGGGAGTGGGCGTGTTCGCCGTGTACTGCGGAGAAGCGGATGCCCATGAAGGGGGGCGGGGGCCTGGCAAACTGAATTGCGTAACCGAGTCGGATGGTCCGTGCCAGCCAGCGAGATGGGTTGGGAAGTGAAAGCCACGCGTCCAACCTCTGCGCTAGGGGCATTAAAGGGACGATTAATTTTGACGTACCCGGCGGGGCTTCGCAGCGGGGCGGAGCAGGTAGGGCAGCGTTGGGCGGCGACGGGGCGACCCGCGGCTGAGGTGCTGAGAAAAGACTCAAAGCACTTACCTTGCTCCGCACACCCGGCAGGGGGCGGGTTAGCGACTGAGGAGGAGGTCCTGGGTAGGCGTCCTCTGGACTCGTCGGAACCGGCCGGCCGGGGGACAGTCGTGGGGCTGAAGACGGGTGGTCCGTGTCCAGGAGGCCAAGACTGTCGGGATCTAAGGGCAAAGTGCCGTGAGAACGGCATTTGCGGGCCAGGTGACCCAGAGACACAGGGAATAGCTCTTTTACTGAGAATGTGGGTACCGCAACCCCATCTAAGGGGGGGCGGCAAATTAAATTGTTTAAAAACAAAAGATTCTCCTCCCGGCCCTCCACCGGGGGACGGAGTGGTCTTACCACCTCCGGAGCTAACGTCTGCGTCGCTGGGTCGTCCGTCTCAGGACCGCCTGGGAGCCTTCCGGGTCCTCGAGGGAGTCCGGGAGACGGGGGGCGTCTGCTTCTTGCGGTGTGCTCGACGCAGGGGCTGAGAGCTGGGCCCGGGTTGAGGCGGAGCAGATTTCTTAGCCGCAGGAGGACGCCCTCGGCGAGCAGACGGGGCAGTGGCCCTGGCGGCAGGTTTGCGGCGAGGCAGGATGTGTGAGATGGCCTCCGTCTGTCTTTTCACCGTGGAGAACTGCTGGGCAAAGTCCTCGACGGTGTCGCCGAAGAGGCCAAGCTGGGAGACAGGGGCGTCGAGGAAGCGAACTTTGTCGGCCTCACGCATCTCGACCAGGTTGAGCCACAGATGACGTTCCTGGACCACTAGGGTGGCCATCGCCTGCCCGAGTGCCTGCGCGGTGACCTTCGTGGCCCTGAGGGCGAGGTCGGTCGCTGAGCGCAGTTCCTGCAACACGTCGGGATCAGGGCTACCCTCGTGCAGATCTCTGAGCGCCTTGGCCTGGTGGACTTGCAGGAGAGCCATGGCGTGCAAGGCGGAGGCGGCCTGTCCCGCGGCGCTGTAGGCTTTGTTGTTGAGGGAGGATGAAGTCCTACAGGCCTTGGAAGGGGGTACAGGGCGCCCGCGCCAGGTGGTAGGGTCACCGGGACAGAGATGGAGCGCAACTGCCCTATCCACCTGGGGAATCGCCGTGTACCCGTGGGCCTCTCCGCCGTCGAGGGTAGCGAGAGCGGACGAGCAGGGCTTTTGACGGACGGAGAGCGGGGCTCTCCATGACGACGTCAGCTCGTCATGCACTTCCGGGAAAAACGGGACCGGGGGGGGGCGTGGCTGTGAGCGGCGCCCAAACCCCAGGAACCAGTCATCCAACCGTGACGGGTGTGGGGAGGATGGAGGTCTCCAGTCCAACCCCACCCCGACGGCGGCCCGGGCAAGCATGTCGGACATCTGCGCATCCGCCTCAACCTGGGCCTGCTGGCCCGAAGGCGGCAGTCCAGGGGAGGAGTCAGCGTCAGACGCCGCGCTCTCCGATGGAGCGGCGAGCTCATCGGCTTCAGGCTCAAGAGGATAGGCAGACCGGCCCGGAGGCGAGTCGCCGTTACCTCGAGACTGGACGGAGGTAAACGAGCGTGTCGGGGGGCGGGTGGTCCGAGGGGACGTGCCCGGCGGAAGCGCACCCGCTGCCCTCCCCAAATCGCCTCCAGCGCCAACCGCATCGTCCTCAATCCCGTGGGAAGAAGGAGCGATACGGGGGGCGGCTGGAGTGGCGTGCTTTCTATTGAAAGCAAGCCGCGACCGCAACGTTACCATGGTCATGTTCTCGCAGTGAGAACATGAGCCATCCACAAACGCAGCCTCGGTGTGATCGGCGCCCAGACACACGAGACAGCGCCTGTGGCCGTCAGAAGCGGAGAGCACTCTACCGCATCCAGGAACTACACAGGGGTTGAATGGCATCTTTAAAAAGACGCGCCCTGAAAAGGGCGTTCAACACCGCTATGTATTGCTCTTTTAGAGAAATAAACTCTTTGTGAGAAATATAACTCTTTATATAGTGGAACTCTTTCAAACTCTGCGCTGTCGAAGCGCCCAGGGGCAAACTGCACGCCGGCAGAGAAGAGAAAAACAGCCGCTGTAGTGCGCCGTAAATCCAACAGCAGCAGAGCGTCAGAGGATCAGAAGCAGGATCAGCAGTGTTATACGCAGCAGTCAGCATAAACACGACCTTCGGCTCCGAAGAAAATTACTGAATGAACGAGCGTATTTCTCTCGCCTTTATATCCGTATCCGGAGGCGGAGTATGCAAATACTGTTCGCCAACTCTCATTGGCCTTTTTTCATAGATCAGAGGTATCTTTCGGCGCTCAAGAGAGACCCCTAGTGTCGCTTCTTCGACACGACGTCGAAGTGAGTGACAGATGGGGAAATGTATTTTTATTCATAATTTTACACAATGGTTTGTCATTCTATCATTCAGTGTTTTAAATGCATTCCTGCTTGGTAATTTTGTAATTAAATGCTCAATTTACACACTGGCAATCTTGCGTGAGGCAGCTGGTAACTGAGGTAAATTAAGATAATTCGCCATGTCGAGTCAATAATACACTAGGGGCCGGTTGCACCAACCACACGTAAGTTACAACTTAGCCTAGTTGTGGCATAAATGGGCACTAAGTCACAATTTACAAACTACTAAATATTTGAGCATTGCACCATTTAACTTGGGTAGAACGTAACCCTACGTATAAACTATATATTTATGATTTATACTTATACTTAATATTATATAAGTATAAATATATTTTAATATTAAGACTCAGACCAGGAGTAATGGTTGGAATAAAAAAGCAGACTCATTTAATGACATCAATGAGCTCATGATTTGCGAGACAGACTATAATCCTTTCGACATATGATGGTGATGTTATATTTACAGTCATTGACATTTACGAGAGATAACATTATGTAAAAAAAAAAAAAAAAAAACTTGCTTCTTAGGCTCTTCAGCGTGAAACCGATCTAAGGATGCATGGGGTGTGTCACCCGGAGTCAAGTTTCATCACTTACAAAATGTATATGATATTAAAATTAATGTCAATTTTTCCAGCCTGTTGTATTATTATTTATTTATTGCCCTTATTAATTTTAGACACAGTTCCTGAATAATGTTATTTACATAGGCTAAATATGCTATTTATTAAATCTACTTTTATTACGTTTCATATTTCAATGGGAAAATCATTTATTACAGCAGACAGTTACATGAGAAAACAAGGTTTGAACATCAGCCGTAACAAGATCAAACTAAAATGCACAGTTATTTAACACTTCTGTCAAATTTGAAAGCTGCTTATTGGATCAATACAGTTAAATGTCATATTATGCTACTATGCATTACTTTACAGAGAGCTTATGTCCTAGTAGCTAAGTCTTGCATTAAGAACAGGTGGTGCAACCAAATTAAGCTCTGACTTAGTTACAAACTAACTAGTAGTTACTAAGCCCTTAGTGTGAACTTTATGTCCCAACTTAAGTGAGACCTCACGGAAAGCTGGTGCAAGTCTACCCATGTGAATAAATGTTAAAACTGTCATTACTTTCTCAAAGACTGTGCTTTAATTTCAAGGACAACCCCTGAGGCATTTTCTGCACTAATGTTCACCACTGAGGTCCAAATGAGAAAAGGTAGAAGTCTAAAGTTATCTTTATTATATAACAATTGTATGTCTCACAGCAACAATATAACATACATTTAAATACATTGTCATCTGTTGTACCTTTAAATTGTGCTGTGAAACTGTTGGTGTCAATTGTGTTTTTCCTAAAGGATTAAATATTTATCTTTCATGAAAACAACATGCAAAAGGTATGACCATTTGCTGTGAGGTTAGTGGATTTCTCACAATGCTGCCATGTTGCTTTAAATTAAGAATGTGAGTTGATGCCAGAGTTTTAATACAAATTAACATGACCTCAGTATTTGCAGGGACAATATTTTCATTACGTTTCACAGAAATTTGGCCAACTTACTCACTACTCCTCACTTAAGCTTCTCAAATGCTGTATTACCCATGATACAAAAACCTTTTTAGGTGTTAAAGGCATAATATGAGTTGTTATAGTTTTGGGAATACTCATGTGACCAAATCATATTTGATACTGAAATGGTTTATATGGCAATATTTGAATTGAATTTTTAATATTTTATTTTATTACAGGTCTTATGCTTTTCTGTGAGTACCAGTTGAAGACAAAGAACTTACAAATGTTGGCCTTAACCTGTGTAAATCTGGAGACATCTATTCCAGTCCTACCTTCACCACACTTTTTTTCTATTGGATAATATTTTTTTTATGGATTTTATGGCCTTCTTGCAAGTTCTCTTCAAAATTAGATGTATAACGCAAATAAAACTTGAACTGCAAGAGCAAAACACTTGATCCAGTTGCAAAAAAACCCTTTAAGATAAAGGGATATTTCACCCAAAAATTCAAATTCTCTCATCGTTGGTTCACCCAACATAGTTTTAATGTCAGGTAAGCAAACCAATTAGACAGATTTTATGTTCGTTTTCAATGGCGTGAACGACGTTGATTCAACGTGACTTTGATGAGCAAAAAGATGTAGAATCAACATCAGTTCATTGCCGTGAGAGACACTGAATCTACGTTGATTCTATGTCAGTTTGCTATTAATAAATAATTTTTTTATATCTAATCTCTCAACCAATATTTGTGAGTGCTATGTATTTATTAGTGTTTCTTAGAGTATCAATTTGTTAGCTTAGCAACATGCTAACATCAAACTAAACAGTGAAAGTGTGGAAACAATTCCACTAATCTGTTTTCATTTGATTTGTTAGCTTATAAACATGCTAACATCAAACTAAACAGTGAAAGTGTGGAAACAATTGCACTAATCTGTTTTCGTTTGATTTGTTAGCTTAGAAACAAGCTAACATCAAACTAAACAGTGAAAGTGTGGAAACAATTGCACTAATCTGTTTTCACTTGATTTGTTAGCTTAGCAGCATGCTAACGTCAGACTCAACAGTGAACGTGTGACAACAAAAACACAAATTTGTTTTCGTTTGAAAAATCAGTTTTCAGTTTCCAAACGTCATCGATTTCCAAAGTATTCAGTAATAAAGAACATTTTCGAAATGCTTAATTTTCAGGGAAGAAAATAAATGTAGCGAAATCAATGTTTTCAAATGAACGTGGCCTTAGTTGAGTTTCTGGTGTGTTCCAGAGGTTTCAAATCAGTCACTTGTGAGGTTCAATTTTAGTTTGAATGCTGCCTTTACCGTTCTTCACACCAAACACATTTTCATTTCCATCTGCCAAATGAAAGTCCGTCATTTCTAGACGTACTTCTTTGGCCTGTCCGCTGTGTTTCGCTGCCTATTTCAGTGTCTCGTGCAGGAGCGGCAGATTTTTTAAACGTCGTGTCAAGTTAATAAGAACTTCAACTTTTCACGAGACACCTGTGATTTTATATTCGTTGCACTGCATCTAGTAGGCTACAAGTATGCATTTGGTCTGAATAGCCTCTTATAAGGTAGCTTCTTGTGTAAACTCACTTGGGTTTGGAGTAGACCCAGTCTAAGCTGATTAAAATATAATTTTTTACATTTTGTAATTACTGTAATTACATTTTGTAATTTAACCAAACTCTGTAGTGAATTAGCATGGTTTTGCGAATTTGAAGAGAAGAGGTTTTGAAGCGGATTCAATCCTTGTCAAATGTGATGCCATTAAGTTTTTTTGTATGGAGCACTTTCTTTTCATGCTAGTTTACACAACAGGAATTCACAAAATAAACATCAGGGACAAGAGGAACTGAAATCAATTTTATGGGAGTATTTTTCTCTACCACTGTTAGATGCTCGTTTATAGAAATCAGCTAAGTAAAGGTACACAGCCACAGCAGGAAGACAACTTCCTTTTATCATCGCTAACACATCTGAATCTCCACTGCATGCTTTAATGAATCTACACCTCTCCGGCTCTACTCTAACAAACTTTGAAAAGTGGCAGTGAGTGAAAGAATGTGTGAAACTCAATTTTCACTCATTTTTATTCTGAACTGTAGTTTCCCCGAGGACCTATTGAACTGTGTGTTTTTAAAAGATTTTAAATAACAGTGTTTTCAGTCAGTTTGCACTGATTGGCCAATAAGGCAGGCATTCACACTGGAGCTTGCATGCTTGAAAGGCCTATTCACACAGAGAACAAACTTTCAACACTTTGTAAATTATTTATGTACAGTACAGGGAGGGATTTTTTTCTGATATACTTTAGTGTTCCCTAGGAATAGTTTTACATTCTCTCACAAAAAGTCTTGTGTTCCCTCATGATACATTTTGCTTTCCCTTAAAACTAGGGCTGAGTATTGCCAGCCACCTCACGATACAATATATTGCGATACATCACAATATCATGATTTCATTATGATTCACAATCTCTCAATTTCATTCCAATAAATATTAGTATATTTCAGTTATGTGCATTTTGCTAATAATTGAAAGACATTCTCTCTCAGTTAATGTTTTTTTTTTTATCAATAATTTTTCATCAATTTGGTCACAATTTTGGCATTCAAAAAAATACAAATTTAATTTAATCAATTAATAAATATGATGTAAAAAAATTGCATGTGTGTGTTATGTGTGTGCTATGTCGTGTGTGTGTGTGTGTGTGGGGGGGGGGGGTGGTGGACAGTAACTTCGTTACTGTACTTAAGTAAATTTTTTCAGGTATCTGTACTTTATCAGAGTTTTTTATTTTAGGAAACTTTTACTTCACTACATTCAAACGCATAATATCTTACTTTTAATCCAATATTTTTTTTTTTTAAATGTGTCATTCCTCGATACTTTAAAATTAATACATTGATAAATAGCGTTAAATTAAAATAGACTAGTAGGTCTTCATGAGACTATAACCATAACCAAGCAACAAATGCTTTCTCGTGAGAGTTTCACAGAACCAGGGCTACTGTTCAGATATACTGTTCACCTTATGCGCCAGAGAAACTAGCGTGCCGTCATCTGAAACATTTTGTCCCGGAACTTCCATTCTAGCAGTTTTATACAGATATCTATGGTGTTGATGTTAAAGTGTAATTAGCTAGCGAACTGTTATGGTCCTGCAACTCTGTCAGTTTGGGTTTTTGTGTTACATGATCGTGGCATCATTGTCTCATGTCTGTCGTGTGTTTTATAGTCTGTCTTTGTGTGAGTGCACGGTTTTGGTTGAATTCCCTGACGTGCTCTCTTTGGTTTGTCTTGTTTCATGTACGGAGCATGGTGTCTGGATCCTGACTTCCTGTCTGGTTCGGTTTTGGTCTGGTAGGGGTGCTGTAGACTCACACATCAACTCTTGCTGAAAAATACTTCCTGTGCTCGCACACATAATCCATTTTGATCGATTCTTCTTAGTAGCTTCAATACAAACAGGAAGTTAGATGACAAAATTCGGAAGAGCAGAGCGTGGAAAAGGGGTGGGGCTGATTAAGGTGAATACAGTTGCCCACTGTTTTGGTTAATGTCTTTATTATTGGTGACCCTTGCTTTAATGTATGGCAGTATGGTTTTATAATACGAATTAGTTAGCCATACTTGAACACACTACTGTTGTATTGTTTAGTACGGTGCTGTCATTTTACAATTTAAATGTTGAAAGATGTACTGTATGTTTGCAAAAAAGTTTAGTAGCAATTAAAGATCATTCAATTTCAGGTCAGGACTACTTCAGACACAGTGTGAGTAAGAAACAGATCAATATTTAGACAATTTTCGCCATAAATCTCTTTCTTTTTCTATTGTTTTTGGTGATTCACATTATTTGTGCATATCAGCACCTTCTGGGCAAGGAGGAGAATTTATATGTAAAAAACGACTTAAATATTGATCTGTTACTTACCTAAACCTATCATATTACTTCTTAAGACATTGGTTAAACCACTGGAGTAGAATCATTACTTTTATGCTGCCTTTAAGTGGTTTTTGGAGCTTCAAAGTTTTGGCCACAATTCACTTGCATTGTATGGATCTACAGAGCTGAAATATTCTTCTATAAACCTTTGTCTGCATTCTGCAGAAGAAAGAAGGTCATACACATCTGGGATGGCATGAGGGTGAGTAATTGAAAAGAGAATTATAATTTTTGGAGTGTATCCCTTTAAGGCTTTTTCATTTTCATTTAGGCTATACATTTAAGGAGAGAGTGGTCTAATGTCACAGGCACACAGATAGTTTAGAGCTTTTTATTAAGAGAAAATGCCATACACAATAACTGTGTGTGTGTGTGTGTGTGTGTGTGTGTGTGTGTGTGTGTGTGTGTGTTTCATACTTGATATGTGATCTCTTCTCTCAGATGTAATTTCATTTTTACTGGAGTACAATTTCATCAGGGTATCTGTACTTTTACTCAACAAGAGGATTGTTTTAAGTTTATTGCTTAGATGCTTAATTTGTCCTATTTACAAGTATTTACATCAAATTTGTAGAACACGTGCTAAAACCAGTACTATCTCTTTAAGGACAGGGACTTAAACGCAGATGGAGTCGAATATCAGAATATTGTTGTTTTTTATTAACATCTAACCAAATAGCAAAGAGGGAATTTTAATAGACATTATCAATGACAAAAGGAGTATGTGGATCTCACCTTTGGATGCAAATGACAAGGCAAACCAAAATTTGACTCTCAACACCCAGTGAAAGGATGCTGAACTCGTGCTGAACTGGTGAGTTAAATATGAAATATTACCAAGCAATTGCTAATTACAGACATTTTAAAGCAAATTTGCGAGTGATATACTCTCATTGTAAAGTGCTGCGCATAGAGTAAAAGATAGCTTTTGGGATTTTAAGGCTCTACATAATCAAATGAATATTATGGTTTGTCTGGAAATCAATCAGTTTCAGTCTCTCTCACACCTCATAGAAGCATCTCTGACTGCACTGAGTTGAATAAAAATTGAATAAAAATATTGATACACGGATATAAAATATCGTTTATATCGATATTTGATAGTGTTGGCACAGCCCTACTTACAATAAAATAGATTTATCCATCCATTACGATAATTAATAATGCTTTTTTGCGTATGTTTGTACATCCTCGTCATTAAGGATAGCACTATATTGTTGAACTGAAATGGACTGAATGACGTACAGTATGTGACACATTGACTTTTTTTTTAAGTTTTGCTTGCCGGAAGTTACTTGGTGAGTGTGCCCAAAGATATGCAATTAAACAAAGGACCTCAAAACATAGTGATTTGTACATGGGGCTGCAGTAAAGCAGTGGCTACTTAAGAAAAGAGAGGAAAAGAAAGACAAACAGAAAAAGGCAGAGGAATTTTAACAAATATGACAGAAAGTCCCATGTCGACAGCATTGGCTTTTAGTGACATATCGACCCGCAAATCTAACACTCATGCTGCAAGTATGCCTCATTGTGGCAGGGCGGAGGGCGGGGCCGGGTCGTGATTACACACACCCGGTCCCTTATCAGGCTAATCATGCCTCCGAGAGGGATAAAGGCCAACTGCGTAAGATGGTGCGGCAGAGAGAGATCGTTTACGGACATGTCTGTCATATGTGTGTTTGTGTCTTTTGGTTAAGTTTCTCATTAAACTATTATTTATATCATCAAGCTGGTTCTCGCCTCCTCCTTGCCCTTTTAAATGCCTTTACACTGATTTACTGAGATGACTGTCTCCATGCACTGGCAAAAGAAATCTTGACAGAAACTGAACATTGCTCTTCACGGGCTCCCTACTCTCAGGACCAATTCAGCAGCAATAAGAAAATGTACCAGCCTCACCTCAATAAGTCCCTGTGAAATAGATTACATACTCTCCAAGTCCAAAATGTCAACATAGCTAAGCTTCAGCCTCCTGAAGAAATTGCTTGTCATGTTAGTTGTGAACATTAATGAGCATTTTTGCAATGGAAAAAACTCAGCTTTTATTGTAACCAGTCCTGCTCGATTCGAACCGGTGTCAGCCAGTGTCCTGAAAATATATGCTACCTATCAGGATGTGCTACCAATATCACACTGATAATTATGGTGGTAGAACATCCTGATAGATATTTTCTGCCTTACAAGATGTTCTACCTAGGTTTTTTGTTGCCTTTAAAGCTGTTGCAGTATATACCAACAGGTTCTTACCTTTGCATATCACTGTTTTTACTGCTGGTAGCACATCCTGTGCATGTAGTACAGATTGTCAGAACACCGGCAAGGGAGGCGGGCGCACTAACAAGGAGGCTAAAGGCTACAGCCTCTAGCGTCAGTTGCTAGTGCACCTCTTGAGGTCAGGGGAGTGAGGTTTACATATACCGCACAGCTATCACGTACCAGCTGGCTCCCATTACACTCACCCCCTAAACTTCACTCCCATCCTAGTCATGGCACCACTGTACCTGGTCCTGCTCAACCCACTCCGAGCCGAGTGGGGTTCGTACCTGCATCAGCCAGCATGAGAGGCGGAGGCACTAACAAGGAGGCTTAAGGCCCTGTAGCGTCAGTTTCTAGTGGGCCTCTTGAGACCAAGAGAGTGATGTTTACGCATACTGCACAGCTATCATGTGCCAGCTGGCTCCTGTTACATTATCATTAGTGTTTATTTTATGTTTCTTAGTGTACCAGCTTACCACTTTGGATGTTCAGTGCATGATGCTTTTCCAGGCTCCAGCCGCCCAGGTGGGACGCTGGGGTCTCATAACCCTGCAGGATGGCCGTCCGCTTCTCCCAGAGGATCAGATCTGGGCAGGACTCATACTCAAAACCAACAGACACTAGCAGGAGAAGAGAGGAAATACATTTATACTTGAAAGTCATGACAGCTTATTTGTGTCTAGTAGATGGTAAACCTCATTCTGCAAAACTCTTGTAAGATTTGCATTTGCTGCTACAAAGGTTCAAGTTAGGTTAGAGGTAGGGCTAGGGCTGCTGTGGGATTCCAGAACAGGGGTTGCCATCTAGATCAGTGTTTGTCAACTGGTGGGTCGCAACCCAAAAATGGGTTGCAGGTCTGCTCAGATAGGGTTGCGGACAGCAGGGAAATAACAATGCTGCAAAGTTTTGGGTCGGTGAGGCAGTTATTGATATCCACTTTGTATGCTAAATTTGCTTCTCATCTGAAACACAATTTTATTTTATTTTTGTTGTTGTTAGAATGACACTCGCCTTTCACACACCTGTATAAATTAAGGCTGGTTTAATTTCTACAAGGAGCCTTTGTGAAGACAATTAATACTAGGTTATTTAATTGGGACTGTCTCTGTAATTAGTTTACCTGAAGTCACTTTAGAAGAGAACATAACGTGAATGACAAAAATTAATAGCAGGTTAAACACCACTCACCAAAAGCTTCAGAGATGCCATAGACTTTCTGGCTGTAGACGTCAGTCTTGTCCCAGACAAAGTCGTAGGAGAGGTTGGGTGCTGCAGAGAACCACTTCCTGAAGAGCCTGCCTTCCACAGCCACCATGAGGTGCACCTTCATTAGGCTGAAAGGGATAGTGGGGTGGGTAAGGGTGATACGCAGGAGGGACTTATACCCCGCCGTTCTGCTGCTCAGGTATCCCAGAAGCACCTCAGTACCGGGTATTTTTACTTCCTCCTGTAGTGTCTGGAGAGAGAGAGTGAGGATGAGCAAATGGAAACAAAATGGCTAATTTTGAGGTAGATGCATCCCAAAGAGAAGTATTTGTTTATTTAGCATCTCCAGTAAGAATAAATACATTTCTAGTAAAAGCAGACTTTTTAAAATACAACACAGAAAAAAATCTCACAGAATTACGTTACTATACCTTCATGTTTTCACAATCATCACTAGAGACTAAAATTAACACTAGAGGTGCTACAGCAACAATTAATTTTATTTACTTCCACACAAGTCATGAGTGAAAGTTCATAAACCCATACTCTTTGCCCTGCTCATCACACAATGATATCTTATGACATTTAAACATTTTTACTATAGCGCATGACAAGGTTATACATTTTAACGTTTGCATTAAATAACCAACCACAGTTACAGGCTTGTTAAATTGCACGGTATCCTAACTGACAGAGCTCTGCACTTGCGATGCAAAGAAATGGGGTTCTTTGACATGGTTGCTTCATTAATTGCTTTTTTAATCTGCCATTTGCTTTTGATGACACTATGTGTTAAGTTTAGGTGCAAGGTTTAGGGTTGGGAGGTAGGTTTGTTGATTTTAGTTCTCCAAAAAAAAAAAGAAAAAAAAAATCATCATTTACTCACCCTCATGAAATCCCAGGTGTGTATGGCTTTCTTTTTTCACCAGAACACATTTCAAGAAAAATAGAAAAATATCTCAGCTCAGTAGGTAATTTAAATGCAAGTGGATGGTGATCGAACTTTTGAAGCTCCAAAAATCACAGACAGTCATCATAAGCGTCCTCCATACGACACCACCTGTTAAATTATTGTCTAATAAAGTGACATAATCACTTTTGGAGTGACAAAATATCAATAGTTAAGTACTTTTTAAGTATAAACCATCGCTACCATTAGGGGTGTGCAGCAAAGCCATTATCTGTATCTGTCTCTATTCGGATATAACCGGATGTGGGCGTGGCTTAAACTGGAAGTGTCTCAAACTAATTTTAAACTAATACCTCGGATAGACCTATTTAATTATTATTATTATTAATTATTATTTAATTATATTATTGATATATTCTTAATTTTTTTCTCACCAGATAAAGCTGGATACGTAGGCTACATTAACTGTATAATGTGTTTTTAGCTTTGGTTTCTCCTGGTATTTTTGGCATTAATACAGTATCTGCTGAAAAAATATTTTGGTTTATGTCTGCAATGTGCAAGTATACGTTTAAGTTTATGTGCAGTGTGCAAGTATAACAATGTTATTCTGGAGGCACAAGGCGTCAAGTAATTTTGAAATGTCAAGCGCATATTTTGCGGTGAATATTAAATACAAATAACAAAAAAAAAATTAATTAAGACCACAAACAGGTGAAAGCACTAAATTTACATCAGAGAGTTTTATGATAGGCTACACTTGAGGCTTAATTTTTTTGTGCACATATTTTAACATAATGTGGAGGACATCATTATTTAGTTAAATTACATGTGCAGAATTATCGAGATGCGGTGGAATAAATAGCAAAAGTGAGCCTCTATACATTTCTAGAAGAGAAATGTGGAAAAAATGCACGTTTTGGTTTCTCTGCAATCCTCCATGCATGTGCAGGAATATTTTGAATAGATTTACATGTATTTAAACCTCTATGGAGCATTTAATCTGTTTGGGAATAAAGGCTAAACCATGCAATTACCTTAATTGGTGATGTGAAAATAAATGTGGTCAGCTTTAAGAGACAGAAAGACAAGATCAGAGATGTTGGTTTATGGATCCTTACGTGTGAGCTGTGTGCAACAATTGGTGTTAATGTATTAACAGACATTTTTAAAAGTGGAAAATGTGTATGATATCATGGAAGTATGGTCTCTTATTTAATGTTACTCTGGACAAGATTGGATTCTGAGACGTGCACAATTAACGTAGACCGAACCAGAGTCAAGATGAACTTGAAATCACACCGTGCACATTTCCATTTCACAGACTCATAATTGCTTTGAATTTCTGGGTCGGCTTATTTGAAATATTGCTTAAAACCTGTGCTCGTTGGATGATCAGTCTACTGAATATTTTTGTATTATTCGGATAAATTAGTTATTTGTTTTGAAGTCATTATTCGTGCCTTTCCGAAAAGATATGTGGCTTCAGGCACATCCATAGCTTTCGGTAAGCTTCACGAGAGTGTGGAGATCATGAGGTCTCTTGTGTGACGAATTCGCGTTGCCATGTTACGGACGCAATCTCACGGTTGAGACATCCAGAATAAGATTTGTTTGTGTGTGTTGTATCATTATAGTGCATAGCGAACATTGTAACAGTATTTGTGTGTGTGTGTGTGTGTTGCTCATCCATCATTATATAAATAAATACATTTATCAAATTAACATTTGGAAACTTCCTGGTTCATTCTCAAAGTTGTTACTTCTAACGGAGTCTCTCCCTCATCAGTGTCTGACTCCGGTTCAAACATATAGGGCTGAACACCTCTATTTTCGCTGTCAGTCATATTGCTTATGATGTCTAGTTATCCGGAGTAGAGATGTCAAAACTCCACCCTATTCTGTATATTGGGCGGGGAGCACCAGCTCACTTGCATTTAAAGACACACAAAAACAGCTTGTTTTTTTTTCCCCACCCAAAAATTGCCATTTTCAACATGGTATAATAAATGATCTGTAGGGTATTTTCAGCTGAAAATTCACAGACACATTTAGGTTTAAATTACATCTTGTGAAAAGGGGCATAATTGGTGCCCTTTAAATAGTTATCTTTTTCACACCAAAAGCGATCGTATCACTTTAGAAGATATTATTTTAACCACTGGAGTTCTGTGGATGATGTTTATACTGACAATGTTAATTTTGGGGCTTAAAATGTTGGATCACCATCCACATGCATTTTGAGCTATTGTTCTTCAAATGTGTTCTGGTGAACAAAGAAAGTCCTACACACCTGGGATATGAGGGTGAGTAAATGATGAGAGAATTAGCATTTTTGGGTGAACTAACCCTAACCTTAAAAAATTCCATCTCATCCACAGTAGCATCATTTTTATGAGATAAGGCTGAAAAAAAAAGGATTTGGTGGATCTCACAGAGAAATATTCATCACAAGAAAATATCAAATATAATGAGGACTATTAAGATTGTTTGCATTTTGAACATATTTTCATAGCAATTAAAAGCATTTTCTACCTTAATTCTCAATCCCATTCTCACTACTACCATTATCTTATTATTGTCTTGAGACTAATTCACAATTCTTTAAATATTCCTTTAGCTCTAATAGTAGGCCTTATTTTCGGATTTTAAGCAAATAAAATTGAGGTGAAATATGACCCAGTCATGTTCTTGACAGTTTTTGTGAGATTTACAAGATTCACAAATGAATCAATGGAAAATAATGGAAAAGGCCAGATCACATGGGAATCATTAACAACACCTTTGTGTTTGCTCTCAGGATGTGAGCTCTGAGACTTACTGACTCAGAGGTTTCTCATTGCACACTGCAGGGCTCTCATTAACTCTCAGCGTATTGCTGCACTATCACAGTCAAGCACAGAGTTGACCAATAAACACAACCGATCATTACTAGCGTCAATGCACTGATAAAGAGAACTCCTCTGTAGACATTTCTGTTTGTAAACTGTTGATAACTCTGTGTGTGTAAGTGTAGATACATACTCTGTGTGTGTGTGTGTGTGTGTGTGTGTGTGTGTGTGTGTGTGTGTGTGTGTGTGTGTGTGTGAGAGAGAGAGAAAGAATCACTGGCTTTGAGAGCTGGGATGGGACACATTCATGCAGATATTAATAGTCCAGACAGCACAATGTGTGTATGGCAAAGTCATTAATCTCATTAACCAAAAAAGAAGACAATATTTAGGAAGCAATTAGTACTTAGGAAATAATTAGGAAGGGAGCACACAGGTACAAGTAGAGGTACTGATACATGCACACAAAAATGAACAGAAATCACAAGAATGTATAACAGAACACGACAATCAAACATGCAAATGCATTAAAAAATGCAACAAACAAAAAGCTCAAAAAGCAATTACAGGGTATCTACATGTTTCAAGAAATCAAATTTAAGCTTAAGACTTTTTAATGCAAATTAATTAACTTGACAAAGAATGTCATCAGGTCATTAAATAGCAAGTTTCTAAATTGGAAATATAGCTTAACACACACACACACACACACACACACACACACACACACTGTACAACAGTTATTAAAGACCAAAGCATATACTTATTTTCCGGCACCAACTGCAAAGCTCCAACAGGATTCAGACTCAAAAAGCTTTCACACTGATTTCGTTAAAATGTAATTATCGTTTTTCAGAAAATGTCTGGCGTAGTAAATTGGACTGTGTATCTCTGCCCAATTACACACTGGAGATAAAATCACAGGGCTGCCACCCGAGACAGAGACTCCTTCATTCCCTTCATTTGAACATTTCTCAATATCTGCCCTCTCTCTCTCTATCAGAACATCATTATGAACCAGCCATGGTCTAGAAATCAATCGAGGCACAGCAGATAGATGCTTTTAAACATGTAGAGAATGATGAATTGAGTACTTTAACAGGAAGAAATTACCAAGATGCACAAACTTTTATCTGATGTAGGCAGTCGCATACTTTTGTCAGTAACTGTCAGACTTACCACGGATCTGACGGGGGAATTCATTAAGAATGAATTTTGCCCTGTAAAAGCACTGTGCAGTAGATTTGCTTGCTCTTTCTGCACTTGTTTAGCACCCAATTCACTAAAGGAATTATGCAGATCAAAGACTGTTCTGAACGCAATGTGCATGGTGGAAATCTGAACTTGTGTTCTGTTACTGAGAGCTATATAGCAGAGGATGCAGCTGACCACTGTTATATTAAACATTCTGCTGGGACATTACAGTGTCACTCCAGTACTGTGATCCAGACTCTAATCTCTTTTACATGCAGCATGTGTGCTTGACTACACCGCATGTCTGGATATATGCCAGGTTAACGCTCTTCTCCTTCATTTGATCATTATTTAATTAATTATTTCTGCCGCGATCAATAGAAAATGTATACAAGCATCTTTTTTTGTTGCCTGATTTACATAATTTACATGTTTGCACATTAAACTTGATTTATACTATGGAAGAAGACACATTTTTTACTTCTGGATGAACTGAAGCTCCCATGAAGAATGAAGCGTTCATAATACGCACAATGTTGTTATAAAATTTGTTTGTTGAGGGTGATGTCATGGTGTTTAATGTACTGTTTCACCCATGGAAGTAATGGCAATAATGCAGGTTTTGCTCTCCATGGATTGCTGCTTTTAGTGCTGCATCGCATCTTTGCTTTATTAAACTTGTCATGGAGCCCCTTTCCAATCTCTCTCCATGCATTTTGGGCAGCTGTGGCTCAGTTGGTAGAACGGGTCGGCCACAAATCCCAGCACACACGACTCCACATGCCGAAGTGCCCTTGGGCAAGACACTGAACCCCAAAAGTTGCTCCCAATGGCAGGCTAGCACCTTGCATGGCAGCTCTGCCGCCATTGGTGTAAGAATGTGTGTGAATGGTTGAATGAGTCACAGTGTAAAGCGCTTTGAATACCGTTAAGGTTAAAAAGGCGCTATATAAATGCAGACCATTTATTTACCATTTGTCTCAGCCATGCTGCCTTTGTGGAGTTTGTGCTAATAATCATATTAAAAGTATACTTCTGCACACTCTCTAAGAGACAGGCTTTACAGTTATACATTTTTATGACAGTAACCTAAGTAACAGCTCCTCAGCTGGCAAGCGCTATTTTAAATAAAAAAATGTCACATCCAAACCATACCCATGATTAGTTTTAACCAATCATTAACAGCCGAGTTCTAGTAGGTCAAAAATTTCAGAGATGTGCTCGAAAAATGTCACTGCATTTCGTAATCATTTATAGCTGAACTAAGCAAAGTCTGTTCACCATAAGTATAAATAAGCCTGAAGGGAATGACAGTGGCTTAGTTGAAATATTCAAAACGCAGTGCTATTTCAGCACATTTTGCACATGCTTAAACTAGATTGCAGGTTGTTGGTTAATAAGTTTCAGATTTTTGCATTGAAATACCACACGCAAAAGTGGTGCAATGCTTAAAAACTTAAAATTAACACAAGCAATGATGGAAGCCTAAAAATACTGGAATTCTTAAAAATTTGCATTTTAAAGTCAACTTTAGCAAGTTTGACTTCTGTAATGTGACTTATATTCAAATGAAACAAAAGTTATTGGAATAATAATAATAATCAACAGGGCTTGATTTTATCCATCATGATTTCATTATTTTCATATAATATCCACTGGGAATATTATTTTCCCTTGCCCGCATGGCCTTGATTATATCAGTGAAATATAAAAAGTAATTTCAAAGAACGGATGTGCACGGATAGTTGACATTTGGTTAATCGTTCAACATCTAATATCAAAATCACTATTCGGTTATTCTATTTGCATTCGCTCCCTTATGGAAATGTGCAGCTGCATGGGCAGAGTGCATATACATATTTTGTTAGAATTTTATGCAAGATTGTATCAATTTGAAGCTGCATGTATTGTGCTATTTAGGCTCATAGCTCACTGTGCATTATTTGCTGAAGTTTTGAGCAGTATTTCAGGAAATTCCATTGCAATAAATGTTCTTTTATTCCCACGTCCAGACTCCTTTCGAAAAACCGATTAACCATTCGTGAAACACTGCGGTTAACACTTTTTTTTATTATTAGAACAATGAAAATTAGAGGCAATTTTGATTTCATGTTGTCTTTAAAAAAAAAAAATGAATTTCAACATGGGCTATTTCAGAATTCATTCAACACAGAAACAAGCAAATAAAACAACGTTTTAATGATTTTTTTCACTTCTTCTGTGTCTTATAATGATCTGTATGATTTATCTTGGACACAATTTTGCTTACCTGAATCTCTGGCACTACAATTCCCCGCTCGTTGCAGGTCCCGGCAAACGCCGTCAGCGGGGCGGGCAGAACAATTGGCATTGGCCGAGTGAAGCTGCTCAGGTCACAGCTAGGGATGTCATTCACCTCGTGTCGCATCACAATAGTATCCATGACAAAGAATCGCCCCCACGGCAACCACAAGGTGTGCTCTTGAGTAATAAACGGAGCACGTTCAAACCTCAGCGCTATGGCCACACCCCCATTACTCACCAGGTCAAAGCTGAAATGGAGAAGATGTGTTCGGTTAGATGCGAGGCAGCATTTGAGACACAATCATGCTATGATACCTTCATTCAATATCAAAAAGAATCATTTCCAAGAACATTTAATGAGCCAGTTGGATTTTATTTGTAATTTGGAAACAGGTGTTTTTAGAAAGTCATCATTTCACTTTCTGTATGTTTGGTGCCACTTCGCTTTGAGGAAAAATTGCATGTAATACAAATGTTACTCTATAAGTCTGTATTACTATGTGTAAAAATAATCAATTTATAAATGCTTCAGAATTTAATAGTGTGTGGCTCTGATTCATTAAACACACTTCATTGCTAAAATACGTTAACCATCACACTCTTGAAAGTGGCTTTTGATTTACCATTCAATAAAACTATAAAGCCATTTCATTACCACATAATACCATTTACTAACATTATAATCAACATTATTCACCGTCACTCTGCACTGCCATCAAATCCCTAATAAAGGTTGTAATTCATTATGTTTCTCCAAATGATGGTATTCATTTGAAAAGGACTTGGCGCCAGATACTTAGGATGGTTTTATCTGGCAGCTGCACAATGTGATTGTAATACAATGGACCACTGGCTCAGTTTAATATGGCGTGCATTTGAATCTGCATTAATAAAATCAGCTTGAATGGGTGGCGCTCCATGTTGTTATTCTCTGTTGGGGAATAAACTGGCAAGATTCCTCGCCTCTGCAGTAGCCATGCATACAGCGGCGAGAGTCTTTGTTGCGTGGAGGCACGGTGCGCTTTGATAAAAGAGGTGAGAAGGGAAATGACATTTAAGGGAAGGCTTAGGTATTATTGATCTACGTGTTCAGGGCTGTCTGCCCTAACGTTACAACAACGCTGTAATGCTGGCACATGCTCTGCATGTAGAGTTGCTCTGATCAGAGTGCTTTGTTGTAGAGAGTGCTAAACAGAATTCAAGCAGGGCATTGTATATGGGCTGCATCGCATATAGTGGTATATACAGTATATGCACACTCAGACACTCACCAAGCACTTTATTGCATGAATAAAACAGGGTTTGTTGATAATCTAATTAGACAATTGTGTGGCAGCAGTGCAATGCATAAAATTACACAGATACAGGTCAGGAGCTTCAGTTAATGTTCATACCAACCATCAGAATGGGGAACAAAATGTGATCTCAGTAATTTTGACTGTGGCATGATAGATGGTGCCAAATGGGATGGTGTGAGTATTTCTGTAACTGCTGATCTCCTGTGATTTTACTCAGAATGGTACAAAAAACTAAAAAAATCCAGTGAGTGGCATTTCTGCAGACGGAAACGCCTTGTTGATGAGAGAGGTCAACGGAGAATGGCCAGACTGGTTCGAGATAACCACTCAGCACAATTGCAGTGAGCAGAATAGCATCCCAGAATGCACATCACATCAAACCTTGAGGCAGATATATGTAAATATATATATACGCACATCTCACTGGATTGGATCTGGGTTGGTAACTGGAAGGTTGTAGGTTAGAGCCCCTTCAATCTACAATCTTAAGGGACAATGCATGAACGATTACCACTGTGGCCTAGAGCTAGATAATTCATCCCAGGTTGCAATAAGGGGACTGTCCTTGACTGTCCCCTGTTTGTTTTATAAAATATAAAACATAAAATGAGTGTATAGATATCTGTAAGCAGATGAAATGAAAGTCTATGGGGCAAGTTCCATTTAAAGCGCATCACCATCAATGTATTTCTTTTCGAGACGGAGTTAAAATTATCTGAATCAACTGCACTGGATGAGTTATTGACCTATTTGGCAAAAATGTATGCATTCAGGACATATTTTGTCCATAAAATGTATGTATGTTTAACCATATGTGAGTGTGTGTGTGATGATCCAGAATGTTATAAAATGTTATTTGGCGAAAAGGCTTATCTACTTTGATCTTCTCTTGTGTGTCATCATGGGGATACACATTTTTAAAATGCACTCTGGTAGACATGAGAGCACAAATGCACTTAGAAATATGTGCCAATTATGCCTATAATGGTAAAACCGAAAGCATGCTAACGGCTGATTAGCAATACATGATAAGTAGACTGGTGAAATGTGCTGTACTGTGTCTTTGTTCTAGAAGCTGGCTTAGATAGTGTGTGCATCTGTAGTCACAGCTCACGCTGCTTGAACATTAATTCAACTACATATCCCAACGGGCTGTTAACCGAGTTCTCATTGGCACGGCTGATAAACAAAGGTATGCTTTGCCCTTGTTGTCATGCCCTTGCTAAAATGCGAGCATTTGTCTGTGTTCTGAAGGAGGCTGAATACAGCATGCTTGTTTGAAAGCATTTTCAGGGGTGTAGAGAGGGAAAAACAAATAGTAATGTCAGAGAAAGAGAGAGTGTGTGCACGTGTGTGTGTAAAAGCTAATCTGCAGTAAAAAATTGCTGGCTAGTCACTAGGGCTGGCTCAGGCTGGTTGATTAGTTTTGATGTTTTAGCTTTAGTATTTTTTTAGTGAATATTTTTTTAAAGTGGATGAATTTAGAGATGCATTTTCACAGAGAAGGTTTTTAGCGCACTGACAGTGTGTTGTGATTTAGCGAGCTAACAGCTTGCCAGCAATTTAAGATTGTCAGCACAGTAAAACCCTCTACCAGAAGTAGTCTCGCTATATATGCCTAAATATTATAGCTAAAAATCATGTTCTTGCATTAAGACTGAGCTAATTTGTTTAATAATTGGTCTATTTAAACGAGGGGGTCAGGAATTAGCTAGCTAGGAGGTCTCTGTTTTCCCCTGCTGGTAGATGCTGGAAGTACACACCATGATGGCAAAAAAACATGTTTTTCCATTGAGATGGAAATTTTCTTCATTCTACAAACTGGCTGATTTTGAAAATGTGTAGTTTTGCACATCATTACTGCTCACATGCGATGAGACGCACACAATAATCATTACACAGACAAGCACACGACCCTGCAGGCTGCTGCACCAATCGCAGAGCGATTTGCAGACCTGTTATCAATCACGCAGCCACCTCAGGCACGAGTGAAATTTATTAGGTTCTGTACATCCAGCTTTTTGGTTTATACTTTGAGGGCACTCAGCATTAACCCAAAGTTGCAAACCAAATAGATTTATACTTTAACCCTAAAAATAATAATGCATGTGACGTCTTCTAATTCTACTTGCAGTAGCTCAGTAGTTGTTGATGATGTGACACAGCATTCCAATACATGTGACTTCCAATCCATCACAACAAATGTATAACAGATTGCTTTTAGGATTTCTAGAGCCTCACAAAGGGAAACAGTAGTTCGTTAAAAAATAAAAAATTCTGTCATCATTTACTCTTACTCTTTTTTTTCTATTCTTTTTTTTTTTCATTTTTGGGAGTTCCATCCCTTTAACGCTAAACTTTGTGTTGAATATGAATATGAATATCAACTGCATGTGACTAGGTCAGTCTGACTAGCTGTTGGCACAGAGGCTGAGGGGTTTCTTTGGAAGTAGAGAGAGAAGTAATTTAGGATAGTACAGACCACAATCAAACGAAATCAGGTAAGACAGCTTTCCCATTTTTAAGCAAGCGAACAGGTGCATTTGTGATTTCATGCCATACTGAGTCTGTTCTGCAGGGCTTGATGGACTGTTGTGTTTATGAGGAAAGGGGGGAAGGGTGGGTTGTTTATGGCCACAAAGAAGCACCAAAAAAAAAAAACAGAGAGTCCAAGCAAACAGACAATATATGTGCTCAGAATACAATAAGAGGACACACACAATGTGGATAGATGGCACAGATGTCTAACAAAAGTGCATGTATATTGATGGTGATGTAAAAGTAATTCATTAACATGTTCATTCAATATTGGGCGTAACTATAACCAGCATGTAAAAATTTGTGCTTCTGGAAATTGTATTAGCATGTCTGAAAATATATTGGTTTTGTTACAATTAATAATTTCTAATGTGTCATTTAGCTGATGGTTTTGTCCAAACCAATTTACAATACACTAAATATAGAGAGAGTAAATGCCTTTATCAAAGAAACAAAAATGGTGACACATTAGTAGCCATTGTGCGGTCTGAACCTAGAACATACACCACAAATTAAGTCATTTGCTAGACTTAATAGTGTAAAAAAAAAAAAAAAAAGTTACCACATTAATTAAGGGAAGGAACTGAAAAATAATAAAAAAATTATATATATATATATATATATATATATATATATATATATATATAATTTTTTTTTTTTTTTTTTTGGTGATTTTGTTTTACGTTTTTTTTTATTGATTTTGTTTTTTAATTTCTGAATTCTTTGAGCTAGTCAAATTTAACATTTTTAAAGGATCCCAATTTAGGGGGCACAATGACTAAATGCAGCTTTACTTGATCTAGTTAGAATTTACATTACAGTATGCAAAACAATTAGCATTAGAAGACCTCAAACTATGATTTGGAACATATTCTGACAGACTGTCAGAAATATATGAATGTACAGGTCCTTGTGTGCATGCAGCTATTAATGTACGGTGGCTGCATCTTACCTGCCATCCTGTCTGGTGATGGTATATCCATAGGCTGCTTTGTTGATGAAGCTTATATTCACACCGACCAGCGGAGTCCCATCTGATGTCACCACTTGTCCCCGGATGACACAAGCATGACTGCAAGGTGAGCAAAGAAAATGCAAACTTTTAGTTAGGTTGTGTTTCAGCACAGAAGACCACATTAGGTGCTATTTCTAAACACTCACATAATAAATTAAACTAATCCCATAGCTCTAAGCTCAGTGGGGTCTCAGGAGCAGAAAATAACAAAAAATTGGATAGTCTTTGCAGCTCTTTGAGAGAACAATATAGAGGTATGAGAGCTTTTAGTCACAGCAGATATCAGAGCTTGAACCTGCCTCTTTGTATGATGTTATCTGCTTGCCTAGGGAGCTCAGACATACTGATCAATATGAAAAAGTCAAACACAGTTTCTTAAAATACTGAACAAGAGGAAAAACAAATCCCACATGATTTATTTCCAGTGGTTCTAACTTGTACTGCACCCTGGGCGACCTCGTGCCACTAAAACAGCTCTGACCCGCTGAGGCATGGACTCCACAAGACCTCTAAAGGTTTCCTGTGGTTTCTGGGACCAAGACATCAGCAGCAGATCCTTTAAGTCCTGTATGTTGTGAGGCGGGTCCTCCATGGAGACTTGTTGGTCACGCAAATCCCATAGATGCTCAATTGAATTAAGATCTGGGGATTTTGAAGGCCAAGTCAACACCTTGAACTGTTTGTCATGTTCCTCAATCCATTCCCGAACAATTTTTGCAGTGTGGCATGGCGCATTATCCTGCTGAAAGAGGCCACTGCCATCAGGGAATACCTTTGACACTTACCACCTACCTAAAGATTGTTGGAGACCACATACACCCCTTCATGGCAAAGTAAAATCCACATGAATGCCAGGACCCAAGGTTTCCCAGCAGAACATTGCCCAGAGCATCACACTACCTCCACCAGCCTGCCTTCTTCCCATAATGCATCCTTCTGCCATCTCTTCCCCTGGTAAACGATGCACACGCACCCGGCTGTCAACATGATCTAAAAGGAAACGTGATTCATCAGACAAGGCCACCTTCTTCCATTGCTCCATGGTCCATTTCTGACGCTCACATGTCCATTGTAGGCGCTTTTAGCACATAGATGCTCAATCTATGTGTTTTTGTGTTCTGACACCTTTCTATCATGGCCAGCATTACGTTTTTCAGCAAATTGTGCTACAGTAGCTCTTCTGTGGGATCGGACCAGACGGCTAGCCTTCACTCCCCACATGCATCAATGAGCCTTGTGCACCCATGGCCCTGTCGCCGGTACACCGGTTGTCCTTCCTAGGACCATTTTTGGTAGGTACTAACCACTGCATACTGGGAACACCCCACAAGACCTGCCGTTCTGGAGCTGATCTGACCCAGTCATCTAGCCATCACAATCTGGCACTTGTCAAAGTCGCTCAGTTCCTTACGCTTGCCAATTTTTCCTGCTTCCAACACATGAAATTCAAGAATGAAATTCAAGAGCTATTTTAATGAGATAATAAATGTTATTCACTTCACCTGTCAGTGGTTTTAATGTTGTGACTGATCAGTGTACACTGCGACATTGTGACATAGCTCAGTTTTCTAATGGCCCAATACACTTTTGGTAATTAACATATATTTGTTTGGAATTTATTTCTGTACTATTCATAACAGAAATGTTGAGTAATACTAAAGAGCTGGGGCCAAAACATGTATGAGGTCCCAAAGTCACTAAAGACACAATAGATTTTATTAACAAAGATAAATCAAATCTAATACATAAATATTAACTATTGCATTAATTAATGTTAATGTATACAACCTCATTTTAATGTGTTACCAGAAAATGAAAAAATACACAATGGGGCTATTTCTGTGCAAAATATATTAAACATTTGTCAGGTAGCGGAACAATTAACACTGATATGTAAGAGGCTGGCCCCTTTCTCTCCTTACTGCGGGCAAGATCACAAAACTAACAATAACCCCGTCCCAGAGAGGCTAATTTTATGCTAATTTAGGCAGCCTCTCACCTTCACCAGTCCTTGGCTCAGCTCAGCATCCCTGTAAACAAAGCTAGCAGAGATAGCGCTAATGCATAGCCCCACCAGTACTTCTATTATCAGGCTGCGAGTGAACTCGAGTCAAATAGAAAAGAGCGAGGATGTGACAGAGAAAGATCACTAAAGCAAGAGCAGAGAGATAGAAAGAAAGAGAGAGATAAAATGTGCAAAGATTTTGTCTATCTACAACATTGCTCGAGGTGACAGTTTGATTTAGAGAACTCTCATTTAGAAGGGGCAGCGATGCACATTTTCACAGAGTGCACTGAGTGGAACTGTCGTCTCAGTGCCACAGCAGAATATGGCTAGCTGATTCAACAACTCCCAGACAAATTATTTCAATATTGACATTAAACGGATCTGAAGAAGATAAAGGAGAGAGATGGAACAGTGAAGAGATCTATATGAAAAGTCTTAACTCTAAACATGCATTCAGAATCCCCAACAACCAAGGAACATGGTAGGCAATTTATGAAGTCAGATGTGACTGCAACATTTCTACGACAGACATTTCACCTTAAGTAGGCCTATTACCATCTTGACAACTGTGTAATTTTTGCACAAATAAGCAAATTGTAGGCCACGTCCAACTTGATATTAGAAAAGACTTGGAATTAGAAAAACTGCATGGTAAACTGTCTTGATAAGCAACTTATGGCAGCATGTTATGAAGCATTTTTGCACATTGTTTTCAGCCATCTTGTTTCCAAAAGAGTTATTAGTATTCATTATTTCCATAGGAATTTCATAAAAGCGATCTATGCCATGAACCAAATCAACCGCCTCTGAGGTGAATGGCAACATTATAAACTTGATTTGAAGCAAAAAGCATTTTTTTTAAAATCGCACAAAAAGACAATGTACAAGATTGTATACTGAATGTCTTACATGAGGGATAAACTATAATCCCATGAATCAATGCAAATTTTATAAAATTTAAATAAACTACAAATAAAAACAATGGGAAAATAGAAAACTGTTGATTTTATGTTACTGGTTCTAAGTATAGAAACAATACATTTTAAGTGTGTAACGAGTTCAGGAGCTAAGGAGGACACGAAGGCGAATAGCTCCTCTCAAGGTAAATATTTTGTTGGCCCGCTGCAATGCACACAGCTCAACAATAATTGCAGTATAACACAGCTTCAATTTACAACAATCAATTCGGGCCCCAGACACTCTCTCCCTGTGTTAGACATAATTTAGCTCAGGTGTAAGAGCCCTTACCGCTTCCCTCTCTCCGGACGGGCACTTGACCACACCCCCGCTGATATTGATTGCAAAATATGCAGATATATACAAATATATAAGATTGTACTGTAGGAAGTCTGACTAAATTCCATCATTCCTATTGTGTTATGGAAGTAGGTGGTTACTGCAGAGCTCTTTTGGGGCAATTTATTTGCCACGATTTGCTGATTATTTGCTGTAATAGCATATAAATATATGCCATTATTATAGCAATGCTTGACTTAGCACACACCTTTAATTACATAAAAAATTCATGAAAGGGGCTAAAAACAAACACACTACATTGCATTATATCTGTGTTCCAAGAGTATTCTTTCTTTTCCCAGAACATGTGGTGTGTTCTAAATAGGCTAAATGGAGATAAATAATGGGCCATCTCTGGCCACCCCCCTCCTCCATCTCCAAATGATTGTAAAAGGGGCTAAGTACACTCAGATGCAGCACGCAAACAACTTGACCCCAGGGCATCTCCAGCCAATGCATCTACTTTTTTTGTGCAATCTCCAATATTCAGACAGACAGAGTGCATAATGTGCATACTAAAAGATATAAGAACACTGGGGAAGTTTCTGAAAGAGAAAATTTGTGACTTTGATCATTGCCATCCTTGTGCTTGCTTGCAGTCGGACTCACCAGACGTACATTTCTGACATGTCTCCAAACATACAGGGGTGGTTAAGGAATCGATAAAAAGGCCCGATCAGGTTAAAGCAAGGGGCTCTTTGAGACCCACTGAAGTCTAAAAGTTCCATCTGGACATGAGAGCTACTGTCAGCCTCTCTCATATCTGTCACTGGGCGGAGGAATGAAGAGGTTATAAATAATACATCAGGCCTGATATTTTTAGGTGAATCGAGGTCTCCGATCTTACAGCTGGTGGGCAGCTTCTGAAGCTCTTATTTATTTATGCTTCTATTTTCTTGGGAGATGGTGATGAAGACTGAGACCCTCATCTTGCAATAATGAGAGGGTATCGGGAGACTCCCTACTGAGTCTCAAAAATGTCACCTTGGGAAAATGTCACATTGTACACATTGATGATGGCAGACAAGCCCACAAAAGACAATATCAAACAAAGTCCAGTGTTTCATTTCTCAAGCATGAGAGCAGATGAGGTTATGTGCATCAGAATCTCTGACACGAGTTGATTGAGGGCGCTGTGATTTATGCAATAGAAGAACATCTGGTAGAGAGAACCAAGGGACAATGGGTGCATAGAGGACAGAGGACTGGTCTCAGCTTTGAAGTGATCAGAGTCTCATTAGAACAGCACAGATAAGACAACGGGAGTCCATACTTGCCAGAGGCTCAGTCATGCAAAGCAAAAGGCCATTCCACCCAGAATCAGAGCTGAACCATGGGAAGTGCTCATTCAAAGGAATAGTTCATCCACAAATACAAAATACAGATTCATTACGCAGTTCTTGCAATACAATGATAGTTCATAGTGACCATGCGCTGTAAAGTAAAATTACTTAAAGTAGTCCATGCAATTTATATTCTGCTATATTTCAAGTTTTCTGAAGCCATATAATAGGTTTGTGTGAGTAGCAAAATTAAACTAAAAATAAATAAATATATAAAAATCAAGATTATCTTTGAACGATGACTTCGGTATGTTCCATACACAAACCTATTGGATGGCTGCAGAAGACTTGGAATACAGAACACAAGGATTATTTTTTATCAAAAATTGTGGTGATTCTTTAGTGCCTTTTGTCCTTTTTGGAGCTTGGAGGGCTGCTGCACAGTTTTTAAAATGTAAGGGTTTGTATGACCTTTATAAGAAAAAACATCACTACTGTAAGTACTACATACCAAAAGAAAAACTACACATTCTCAAGATAAATAATGTACCCTCAAAATCAATATATATATATATATATATATATATATATATATATATATATATATATATATATATATTATAATATTGAGTAGGTCCCCTTTATGCCTCCAAAACATCGCCAACCCGCATCACACATTAGCATTTTGAGATTCTATTCTTCTCACCACAGTTGCACAATTGTACATTGTGGTTAGCAGAGAATGATGAGACTGGTTCCAAATGACATAGGTCTATGGTAACTCAGATAACTGCTGTAACGATCCACACCGTCTTTGGTTTGTGTACCTTTTATTTTAAGTTTTGGTACCTTTTATGTTCCATATTGTTCTTTGTTTATGCACTCTTATTTTGAAAGTCTTGTCATGTCCTGTTTTCCCTCCTTGTCTATGTGTCCGGTTTTCATTGGTTTATTGTTTGATTACTTTATTATCTGTTCTAGCTTTGTCATTGGTTTTAGTTAATTGCCTTGTTATCTTGTTTTGAGTTCTGTTCTCCCATTGGCTTTTGTTTCCCCTTTGGTTTTGTATTTAGGCCCTCATGTTCACCTTGTCCTTTGTTGGTCGTTGTTTGATGTTCAGTCCATGTTGTTTCCGAATCCTGCCTTAGTCCGTGTTCCTGCCTATGCCCTCCTTGGAAGACTTCCCCGTGTTATTATCTTGTGTTCATGTCTTTATTTTCCCCTCGTGGATGTTTCATTTGTTCCTGTGTTTATACTTCCCTTTACTTTGAGGTATTTAAATAAAGCTGCACCTGGATCCTTACTTCCTCGTCTGCCCACTTCGTTACACTGCTCTGTACAATTGTGCTGAGAAGAATATCTCTAAGAAAACTATTGTAAGGTGCGGGTTGGCACTGTTTTTGTCGCTTGAGGGTGACCTCCACAGTAGGTGGTTATAATGTTGTGGCTGATCAGTGTGTGTGTGTGTGTATATATATATATATATATATATATATAAATAAATTTGTTGACAAATATTGGGTTTTGCTGATACCAATTATATAGCAATAACTATATAATTAATCAGATACTAGTTTTTAAAATATTTATATTTAATGTGTTAAAAAAAATCATACTTTGAATGAAATCCCACATAAAAGTTTATTGATTTTGTAACCAAAATACCAATAATAAATAAAAAAAACCGGGGACTCTCTATACTCTCTATGGAAAATGTTTATGTTCCATTCTACTCAAATAAATAGATAATTATTACATTCATCTACAGTGTATTAATATATAAACATTATAAAGTAAACATGGTCACTATGAACTGTTGTTATATGACAATAATTTGAAGATGCTTCCAAAAAAATCTCCTTTTTTTTGGAACACAAAAAATATAAAAATAAAATAATTCCATGTGGGTTTCGAGTGCTACGCATGACAGAAATTTTACTTCGGGTGAACTATTCCTTTAAGATGTGCAAAAGTAATGTCCTGCGAAAATTAGTTCAGGAAAGAAGCATTCCTTGACCCAGATACTTCTAAACAATAAATTCCCATTTGATGGGAGAAGTAACAAAACAAGACAATGCCTAAAAACCTAGGGCTCAAAATTAAAGACATCTTTGCCACATTACGACATCTAGAGATGAGAATCCAAACGTCAGCACACCACAGGCAGCACCATTAGAGACATTCTCCATGGAGAACTCAAAAAGATGCTCATTTGGATGTTTCATTTTCATTTTCCCCTTTGAAATGTCAGCTCGGCTTACATGAAAGGAAAAGGGGGATACTCTACGAGATTTCAAAGGAGCACAACTTTTTTGCAGCGCTTTTTGTGTTTGTCTCAAATGAGAACAGGAGGAAAGAGGGACAAGACCCAAGTACAAGCGAGATGCAAATAAAGTGCCTTTCACTCCAGCTATAGTTTACAGATAAAAAGTGAGCCATAAAACTGAGGCAAAAGATGAAGAGTCATATGGGATCACAGTGACAGCATTGTTTTCCCATATGAAATATCGTTGGAGCACCCTGGGATGAGCCCCATGTTTATGCGAAAAAGGACTGTAAATGGATTGACAGCATGTGCTCACAGTTAATGACAGATCTAAATATTACTACTGTAGTAGATTGGGATTTGGGATAAGTATAGAGAAAACAAGTTAAACTGCAAATAATTGTGCAAAATGGAAAGGAATAGTTCAACCAAAAATGTACATTCTTGTATTATTTAGACTTACTTTCTTTGTGGAACACAAAAAGTAAATTGTCTTACCATGTCAAAAAAGTGATTAGTTACTCTGAGCTGTCAAGTTCCAAAAAAAATACACCATAAAACCACAGTAAAATTAGTTGATATGACTTGTGCATCATATTCAGAGTTATTTGAAACCATGCAATCACTTATGATACATGGCACTATACCGATAGTGGATTTTGCAGATGATGATGGAAAAGGGAGATAACTAATTAATGGGGTGATAGTTTTTCAAAATCAATTTATTGAATTTTAAAAGACTTTCTTAGACTTTTCTTACTATGACGGGCACAAACATAAAGGCAGCAAGAGTTTACTGTTCAACAAAAATCCTTATAATGCCCAGAAGAAGAAATCTTTATTTGGAGATTCAAGATTTGGTTCCTAGTGTAGGACTTTAACTATAAATATGCCCAAAACACACAAGGGCTCTTATTTTGAAATTACAGAGACTTGACTCCATTACAATGCTTTATAATTAAGTATTTACCAAATTAAGCTTGTTATAGCCTATATATATCCACCACATGAGTGGTTTTGTCTATATATTTCACCAGATTAAATTTGATGAGGAATAAGTTTTATTATTATTCACAAGATATGAAGTTTGAGACATAATGTATGTGCTGACAGGTCATGTTTCTATGAAATACATTGTTCTTTGCATGTCCTTGCTTCAATTTAAATCACTTGATTATCTAATCAAAATAAGAAAATATTAAATGAAGTGCGGATACAAATATGAATGAATACAGTCAATGATGAAATATTAAGATACAGCAAATCCCCATATGATTGTTTTTATTTCACCTCTAGAAAGCCACTTTAATACTGTAAAATCAAGCCATTGTAACACCCTGTCTACACCAGGCGCACCTGTTGATGCATTGCAATGCTTGAGGCAAATGTTCTAAACCGTTATTTTGTGTTGTTTGCAGGAGTAGCACCAGCACGTGTAGTGCAAATTCGAACAGGACACCTGTTTATTGTCTGCCTGACGCAATGCAACAAACACTTCCAGTGTAAACAGCATGATTGATTATAATGGGTCTTATTGCCTTTTTGATGTGACACAACGTGGTGCACAAGTCAAATATTGACAGGGTGTAACTATAGAATCCTCCAGCATCGGCCACCGAAGAACGAGGAATTTAAAAAATACAAAATTACTGCAACTATCACCTTATTTTTGCCGTTAACCGATAGATCCAAAAAGCAACTATCAGCACAATTTAATCAGTAAAACTGATATATCGGTCTACCTATAGTGACTATGTAAATAACATCAAACCCCATTGGTTCTTGCATGTTTTGGAACCAAACATCATAATGCAGAAGAAACAACTTTTACTGGGGTTTTATAATTAGTATTTATTTATTTTTTTAATCCTTGGAGCTTGACACACTGGAGTCACTATTCATTACATGGCGTTGGAGGCTATTTTATTACATTTTGCTTTTGTGTCATAAAAGAACAAAAGTAATAAAAAGTTTTTAAGAACATGAATGTGAATAAATGATGATAAAATTTGTATTTATGCATATCTATTCCATTAATGGTGAAATCGTAATGATACAAGACCGATCGTATGAATAAAAAGTTTCTTCCAAAAACATCACAGCTATAGCTGACAATCACTTACACGCTGTCAAAGGGGTTTGCCTCAGGGATGACATGGGTACTGTCTCTGCCCACCAGGAAGCGGACACGCTGGTAGAAGGACTGCAGGGTGCTCTGGCTTAAAGAGATCTGGGTTTCCTGGATGATGTCCAGCGGATCAGGGGAGCCCACACACAGAGATGTGGTGTGACATGAAGCCTGCAGGCAGCAATCTGGGTCCATACAGTCTATTAAACCATCTGTGGAAAGAAAGTCAGAAAATGTATTAAAAAATGGATGCTATATCATGAGCCATATATTGTATGTCATTCCTTTTGCTGTAAAACTGCTATAAGCTTATGATGGTAGCAAGTTTTAAAAGTTTCTATCACCTGGTGAACCTGGTTGCAGCCTGGTGGACCATTCTTGGTCAGGTTGAACTGGTTGACCACAAAGTGGGGCACCTTGCATATATCAGGGCATATATGAGGTGGTCTACCAGCTCAACTTCAACAACTTACAGGCAAAATAGAGCCCAACAGTTCCCACCCACTTTTCAGCAGTCTTGGGTTTGGAATTATATTTCTATATATTTCTATTTTTTCCATTACATAGAATCCTTGATAAAATAATTCTAAGACATAAACCAAACAAACCGGCATCCGAGATGAATCACAATATTAAAAAAGTTAAATTGGAGCAAAAAATAATTTGAAAATTATATTTTAAATATTTTACAATATTTAATTTTATAATTATTCTACTCCCATGAAGAAAAATTCTGTTCTCTATTTCTTTCCTTTTTATCAGCATGAGAATATAACACATGACACAATGATATATATATATATATATATATATATATATATATATATATATATATATATATAAATTAATTTGTATTTGATAATCATGTTAAGAAAATGAAAATATAAGCTAGCCTATCGGCACATTAAAAGAAAGCAGAGGTTTAGAGTCTTGACAGTTTTTGGAAGTTACAACAAATGGAAACAAATAAGCCCCCGATGCATGGGTATCCTCGTGAATGCTGAATGTTGCAGGAAAGTGTTCATTATGTGTCTCCATTGCAACGTCCAACCAGTAAATCAATGTTGTGGTGATGTTCTTCCATTTGTTTCTTGCCTTTCTTCTTCTTCACTTTAATGGTGGTTGGCAAAACAAGCTTATCATGCATTACTGCCATAAACTGAATGGTCATGACATTGTGAGACAGAGCTTTGAGGCATTCAGCTCTGGCCTGTTGATCTGCTAATGACTAATCTAATCTAATGATTGTGATGGTACTAAGCCTATTTTGGTTGAGTACCTACTGTACTTCAGGAACCAGATTGATGCGTTCTATATAGCAAAGGGTTAAGCAGGGTTTGTGTTATGGGTCTCATGAGCCAGTCAGGCATAAATCAGGGTGCCTCCCTCCAATGGGCACCTTTGTCCAGAAAGAAATTACCTACAATGTCCTATAAACCATCTTGACCATGGTTTTCCGTAGCATAGATGCCTGCCTGCATGCCTATTTTATCCATGTTAACGTGACTCCTTTGGATCTGTATTATTAAATGAGACGAAAAAGATTTCATCATCCCAAAATTAACTCGAGAAAACCTACAGCTGGATCCTGAACACTTCTAAGCAATAACTGACTCTGTTGGACAGTTTGTTCTACCCTACAGCTGCATAACTGTGGCAAGTCAGAGTCAGTGCAATATATGTCTGGCTACTCACTTCCTTAATGTTTTTTTCCCTCATCTCCACACCTCCACTGGCAGTTCAGCCTCTCCCTCCTGTAATTCGGCTGAAATAATTCAGGACTCCAGGCCACGCTGAGAGAAACCTTTTAATGTACAGAAGTGGGTCAGCTCTTATTCTCTACACTCTCTCCCTCTCCCTCCCTCTCTCTCTCTCTCTCTCTCTCTCTCTCTCTCTCTCTCTCTTTATCTCTATCTCTCTCTTCCTCTCTATCTCTACTTTCAGGAACCTCTCAGAGCAGATGGGCCAGATTAAATAACACCTCTCCTGGCGGAAGTTTCAGCACCGTTTGTTTTGATTGTTGCAACCAACTCGCTGCTCCACTGCTAGCATATGTACAATTTGTGATTCTGCAGTTGCAGCTACAGATTTTTTGGATCCCAAAACAACCATTTTTCACTGTATTCATGTCCATCCCTCAAAGCGAATAATTAGGACAGTTGTGCTTTACCAAAAAAACACCAATATGCATTTTTTGCTGCATAAAATGCTTGGTTGTGTGATCTAACCCGCAGAGTGGCTATTGTTGATTCAGAAGCTTGGCAGGAGGTCGGTTTCGAAGCTGATGCTTGCTGGGATATGGAGGATGGGTGATGTGGACTTTGTATATCTCTCTGTAAGAATGGAGTTCTGATTTTGACTAGAAGTGCAGCTCATCCTTCTAGCAGCTCTTTGTATCCATAGGACAAGTCTGATCATGTCCGCAGCAATTTAAAGATCTACCTGTTTTTTGCTTGATGTGGGTGCTTAAGGTAACTCTAGACCAGATGTGTTCCCAGTAATAAACTGACAAAGCACACCATCACAAACAACTCCAGTAGGGGCATTGTAAAATGAAATAGGAGGAGAGAAGATAAGACAAGAGACAAGAAGACAGGAGAAGAGACATGAAGAGATGAGAAAAGGTGAGACAAGAGAAAAGAAGAGATGAGAATTTATCCAAAATATATGTGAAGGCAGTGTGCTGTTTGCGTTGTACCTCCATCATTGTCCTTGCCGTCACTGCAGGCCGTCTCCATTGATGTGTCGCAGCCTGCTCCTCGCCAGCCCAGCTGACAAACACAGTTCCAGCCATTATTACCCAGTGTGCATCTGCCATTGCCATTGCAAAGACCAGGGCAGCCCTCTGTGCAAACAGAAGCAAAGCAAACATATTAGAGGAGGCAATTTTCAACCAAAACAAACACACACACACACACAGAGTTTTCTATACAAGACACTACGATGTGTGGTTTCTATTTCGAAGACTGCTTGTCAAATTAAATAAAAAAGTCAAAATCAAGGATTGTGGGTCAAAAGAGTGCATTGGTAATAATGGTGATAACTTTAAGTGATTAACTGATACACCTTTTTAAGCCCTTATATCCCATAGAGGCAAACTCACACTGCAGAGTTCTACCAGATCAATCAATTCTCATTAGTGTTTTACAATAGTTGCAGAACTCAGCTCAGCTCTAAAGAGAGAGAGAGAGAGAGAGAGAGAGAGAGAGAGAGAGTGTGTGTGTGTGTGTGTGTGTGAGTGTGAGAGAGAGAGAGAGGCAAGACAATGAGGAATAATGTAATTCTTGAGAAATATTAGATTTTCGCGTTTGTGATTTCTTTCAACATTTTTATCACTTGCAATTCGGAAAATCTCAGTCTTTCTTAGGAAATACCACAAAAACATTTAGCTCTATATAGAGTACATAAGTCTTAGGGACCGTTCACACAGAACACATTTTACAGACGTCTTTGACATGCCCTCCTGCCCACCCTCCAAGACCTGTTCGTCTCCAGAGTGAAGAAACATATAGGTAGAATCACTCTGGAACCCACACACTCTTTGTCCACTCCCTCTTTGAACTGTTGCCCTCTGGCCGGCGCTACAGAGCACCAGGATATTCAAGCACAAGAACAGTTTTTACTCTCAGGCCATTTTCCTCAATTAAACTGGCTCAGGACTCCCCCATAGTACAATAATGTAAATACATATCTCATGTACATATGTAAATTCATTATTTAATTCAATAAATGTACATACCCCTACCTTGCACATACATTACCACTTGCACATGTACATACGCCATTCTATATTATGTCATATTTTTGTTTTCTTGTACACTACCGTTCAAAAGTTTGGGGTCACTTGCCTGAAATGTTTCTCATTATCTTAAAAACCTTTTGATCTGAAGGCGTACGCTTAAATGTTTGAAATTCTTTTTGTAGACAAAAACATAATTGTGCCAACATATTAATTTAATTACAAAAAATAAAATGTTATTTAAAAAAAAAAATGTTTTTGGAAAAATGGATGACTTGGACCGAATAATTAAAAGCAGCCACTATGTGCCCAACATATAGATGGGAACTCCTTCAATACTGTTTAAAAAGCATCCCAGGGTGATACCTCAAGAAGCTGGTTGAGTAAATGCCAAGAGTACATTTCTGTAAAATCTAGGCAAAGTGTGGCCACTTTGAAGACGCTAAAATATAATATAGTGTTTAGTTATTTTATTTAATTTTTTTCACAGCATAATTCCCAAATTTCCATTTCCATTATTCTATAGTTTTGATGACATTACTATTATTGTAAAATGTGAAAAAAAAAAAAAAAAAAGAATGAGTAAGTGACCCTAAACTTTTGAACGGTAGTGTATGTCTATTTATACATTCACCGTGTATTATATTCTGTGTCTCACTGTAATGTTCTGTGTGCACTTGTTTCTCCTATCACCAAATAAATTCCTTGTGTACGCGAGCACACTTGGCAATAAAGATAATTCTGATACTGATTCTGACATTGTGGTTGTTCTCATTGTTTTTTCACTTGTTCTGTCAAAACGGCCAATTAAATGTGTATTCAACATTTTCTCAGCTAAAGGCTCAAGGCACAGCACAAACGCCATATTCTGTTTTCTTCCTATATTGTGAATGTTATGACATATTTGAGGGCATGATTTCATAGGGGTGCGATTTGAGTGGGGAGGATAACGTTGACAGGATGTAGATAGCACAGGTTGCAGATAGTCGTACAAACACGGTACCGGGGAAGGGGGTGGGGGTCTGCTCGATATGACAGCATAAAATGTCTGTCATTGTCCTGTTTCCTCCTCCCCTCCCTACCACTTATCAGCTAACTGTCCAATTCTATTTCCTGAGATGAAAACAGGGACGAAAGGCAAGAAATCCTGTGCCATCGGATGTAAAATCCTGAAATGCTTTTCACAAGGCAAGAACATCACTCTCCAAGATGTCTGAGCTGACCTATTTTGTTGGTGACAGTCAGCAGAGCCACTGCTCAAACATCGTAAAAGCTGAAAGAAGGGATAGAGAAAGAGAGAGATTGAAAGAGAGAGTGGGAGGTTTTTATACAGAAAGAAAGGTGGTGATGTCTGATAAGAAGGAAATTCGAGATGCTTCTAACAGCAATGATTATTTCTAAAGGTGGCTCAGTGCAGAATGGCATGGGGTGTTTTTATCCAGGCTTTTCGCATCATGATGCTTTGCTTAATGTTCCAAAGTGGCTGGGCTTCTACAGCTGATATATGTAGCACATTTAGCACCATCTGACAAGAGAAGAAACAAATAGGACATAAGCTAGTCTTTATCTACATGTTGAAGCCATCAACAAGCCATTAAAATGGCTTTTGTAATTTTAAAATGGCTTAGATCAGCAAATTCTTCTTTAGATAAGACTGAACTGTGAGTTAGAGCTGTAGTATTGTGTTAGTGCACGTGCCTTGAAACTCTGGTCCTCATGTAGGTGATGTAAGATCATGCATTTGATGTGGACTTGTAGTCTCGTGGTAGGGTGTCCCACATGCAATTTACTGATTCAGAATGGTGCACATAAGTGCCCAGTTTTCCGAGCCTGCGCTGGTGGGGAATTCACGTCAAATTAATACCCAATAGTTAATGCGAAATTATAGGCAATTCACAAAAGATGCACAAAAAACTTTGCCCCCAGCACCATTTTGTGCTTCCATCAAGTATAACGCAGTGCTCAAAGTTAAAATAAAAAAAAAATTGCCTAGTCTGCAAAGTTTATCTTTTCAATGACAGGTCGATGTCCACCAAAGACATGTTTTTACCTCACTAATTGTCATGTTCACTGTTGTCTTTTGTTTTTGTGTTCTTATTTTGAAGTTCCTGTTTTGTTCCTGTTTCCCTTTTGGTTTTTGTAGTCCCTTGTAGTTTTATTTTATGATTGGTTTTCCCCTGATTAGTTCTCTTTGTTTCACCAGGTGTTCCTCATTCCCTTGTTAGTCCCTTTATGTATTTAAGTCCTTGGTTTCCCTGTTTTCTGTGTTAGTTATTTCATGTTTATATGGTTTGCGCTATGTTCCCCGTGGTTTTTCTTGTTCCTTGTTTTCCCTGGTTTTGTGTTAAATAAAAGCTGCACTTAGATCCTTTCTCGTTGCCTGTCATCACACTAATGATATTTACAACCTGTCCGACTTTATTAAGAGATACTGAATTTCTCATATTCATAAATATTTACCTTTGTTTCTGAGCATCCAGACCTCAGTTCCTGAACTAATTTAAATTCACAATGAATTAACGTATTAAAGCAATTGGCAGGACTTTCAGGACAATTTATTGCTTGGCAAACTCGAAAAAGACCCCAATGGTGCTTTCTGCAATGCTTGTCATGTGGAGGACAAAGTGGCACTTGGCATTGGACTTGAGTGCAGCACTGATGCCCTGAAGCTTTACGTCATCAAAGCATGAACTTATGAGGACTGCATTTGGGACAATGCTTTCGAATGCAGATTGAAACAATGATCCCATTTCCTCCTCTTCTTCCCATTATTTCCTTTCCTCTCTCCCCTTTTGCATCCATTCAAATCATCCAAATAAATTAAGACTAAGATCTTACCACAAAACAAAATGCTGCACACCATATCACAGTATCCAGCTGACCTTACATTGATATAAGGACAACCATTTTGTGCTATAAGGCAGACTGTGGCAGTTATATGTGTTGCTGAAAAGAAAAGCGTAAGCTTGACCTGTTGACTGCTGTTTACTCCTGAAATACACAAACAGACAAACAGCTGCACTGTAGCTGTCTGTAGTGGCAAAACGTTGGAATGGTCTGTTCTGAATGCTTATTAAATAAAAGTATGTGCTCTGCTGGCAGCAGTTCAACTTAATTGGCAGCCCTTTCAGAGAGAGGCCCCTGCGTCTCATACACATACATCTGGCTGAAACCGCACAGGAGGGCCACAAATGGCCTCACATGACCTCACAGCTCACACTAGCCATGCAGCCGCTTTGTACAAGGAAAAAGGCAGGGAAGGAAGCGGTGCACTCACACAGCGGGGAACCTGAGATAAAAAAAAGAAAGTCAAAGAAAGGGAATGAGCAGGTAGGGGTGTGGGTGGCTTGGGGCCCTGGCGTCACCGGTGCATGGCATGCTTTAATTAGAAAGGCTGCCGCTTCAGCACCTCTCCAAACCTCCACCCCTTCTCCCGAACACCCTCCACTCTGTAACACAGCTAGACTGAGAATCCATTACCCATGCCGCTGGTTGGCAAGGTCTGTGACCAGTCGCCAGCACAACGGCCCCATGATCCAGGGGCCCTTCGCACCCCTTGTGAGTTTCACGGTAGGGAAACTGTACTTAAGGAGGCACCCTGGTTCTTGTGCCACCCACTCTATGGTTGTGAAGGTATTAAGTGGGGGTTGACAGATTTGCATATTGGATGTGGTGTAACTGTGGCGTGGTATAGCAAAGAATATGCCGACAAGGTGCAAAGCATGGGATGTATGAAAATATGAATGCTGCTTTAAGGATGCACTTTTTAAAGGATCCCTTAGGGAGGAAAAAAACACAAATGAGATCTTTTTAACTGTGCTCAAATTTGCAAAATACCAAAGTCTGCATTCAAAAGTGAGAGATTTCAATATGACATCAACCGCACAGTCTTATGACAACTCGTAATAATTTGTACACTAATTTTCTTTATGAAAAGGAATGACCTTCGTACCCACCAATCAACAAACAGAATTTCAAATCGATACAAAATAGGCATAAAATGTAGGGTATCCTTAAACACTTTATTTTAACAACGGAAACATCAGTGAAAACATTTGGTCAATAATCAATAATTAATATCAATAATCTGGAATGCGCTTCCCTAGTCTCGTTTGAAACCCCAATGTTTTCTTTTTTATGTGGTACAATAAAAAAAAATCATATTAAAATCATGGTTAGGTTAAGGTTGGGTAAGGGGGTAAGACTTTATTGTTAGGTTTCATTTTGTGTTAGGGATTGCATAAGAAAAATCATAATAACTTTGCTCGTTGGTTCATTTGTGTCTCTGTACTGTATGGGAGAAAAAGTTGTATGTTTTTGTATGTGGCATATGCACAAGGTATTATTACGACTTGTCATGAGATCAGGTTGGAACTTAAACACTTTTCATCAATTTCCCCCAAGCCCAAAATATCTAAGCCATGACATCACAGTACTCTTACTGTATGTCACAATTGACTAATGTGTCTATTTGTATTTCTCAGAAGTGATACAAAAGTTTTGAAACAGAGTTGATACTTAAATAAAACATAACTGAGATCTCCACTAAGTCTCGCTGCGAAAGAGCAACCTCTGAGCGATACAATTTTGCTCTGGGATGGGCTGATGGGAAGAACATGGAAGACAGACTGTGAAAGAGGAAGAAAAGATAGGGAAGAAGGAGTGCCATACCTTTCACTACCTTATCCAGATATTGAGCTTTAGGGGGAGATAAAAGACAAGGACATATAAGGGAGGTATTGAACAGTGCTGCTTCCATGACAAGACAAAGACAGCAAGAAGTATGGACTGGTTGTTTGAGCCTTCTACATTTACTGAAAAACAGAGGGACTGTACAAGCAAGGACAACATCATGCATTACAAGCAACATATCACATCACAGGATGGAAGAGAGTTAAAGGTATTATGTGACAACGGAGAAAGAGAACGAGATGAAAAGAAGTAGACATAGAGAGAAGTCTCTGTTTATCACCTTATGTACTACAGGAGTAGTTTTTCCGGCAACATTTTCAATGAAGTCTGTATGTATAATGCATTATAAAGAAGGTTTCTTAATACATAAAGTAAATAGGTGGGGTTCCATCCAAATATTTGTATGTGTATTTTGAAATTGCACATAATAAATCCTGAATGGAAACACTTGATATGCGAATAAACATGAGATGGATTTTCTAATAGTTAAAATGCGCATTAAGGTGATGGAAACGGTTTATTCACAAAACGATGCTGTGTTTTGACCATTCGTGTATGTGTTATGAGTGTGCAATAGCTTGATGTGACTAGACCCCTGAAATGTCCGACCTTGGCACACAATTCTATGAACATAGTGATTGTCATTTGGAAGTGTTTAACCCACAGCTGTTCGATAAAGTGGGTCCTCGCAATCTGCCAGATCAGTTTTGAGAGCGGGCGTGTGGGCATCAGAGCTATTTCAGCCTACATTATAACAGATATTACACTTATTCTGCGGTGTCTCGTGGATGCATTTAATAATGATACTTACTCCAATCTTGCAAATAAAACTTTCCACAAATGTGGTGATTCAGAGGTCATTCAGCTGGATGGAAACGTGGGACAATAAATATTTTCTTAAGTCAAATTTTTTTTAGAAACATTTTGGATGGAAACCCAGCAATTCATATTGCCTTATAAAAGTCATTGTAAGCCATTATAATTTTGGCAAATAATTCTACAATAATAATTTGCACATAATGTAATATAATATAATGTATTACAACAAATGATCAGCATGATAGGTTATAACTTATAACTACATTTTTTTATAGAATTAAAATCATATAAAACATAGAAACAGCAATGACATCAAATATAGTACCTGTTCACCAAATCACTGTACAAATCAACCAGAGTTGCATAGCAACTCCCCTTTATTCGCTTAAGAAAATAAAATTTTAATAGAAGTTAGCATCTTTAATAATTTAATTATGTATTATATGTTTAACTAAAGCAATAAGGCACGCACGGCTGCGCTACATTGTAAAACTTATTAAAAGTACTGTGAAAAAACATGGATTGGTACGTATTACAATGCACTGCAGTATGTGCTGTATTTAACTGTAGCCTCTTATGAAAAGACACAAATAGTGTATTATAAGGCTTTATGACTTTATATAATGCATTACACATAAATATAGTTTTTGTAAAGGGTTATGAGTGTAATTTCTTTTAAAACATTCAATAAGTAATTTGATGTTAGTTATTATATGTTTCATCTGTGTATAATATGTTAGACTGTGTCCGATGGAAAGGCCACGATCCAATCCAAACATCACCTGTCAAAAATTCTGTACATCACCGTATAAACCTCCATACTTACCACCTTTAACTTTTCACGCTTTATGAGAATGTTTGGTCCCAGCGGTGCATGTATGAAGGACATCAATAATGCATCAAGAAAATATTGCACACACAGATAGTGCTCTCGGCCCCAGTAAAAACTAACAGCACACTCTGAATCATACGTTTCTGGAACTGGAAAGTTCATTGGATAAAAATAGAACCAGTATTCTTTGCTTTGTTCTCCTCTGGTGTTTGTGAAGAGCCATTAGCGACTGTAGTGTCTTTTCTTTTTTTTAGGGGAAGTTGACTGATAAACACAGAGGCTACATCAAAAGTTACTGCCGGAAAACAATACAGTACGAGAGGACTGCGTAAGGTCTTTCAACAGAGCAGCCATGTTGCTGGTGTTTTACGCAAGGATAGAGAGGGTGAAACTGAGAATGAATGGAGAATCTTCTGGAACAGGACTGTTGATTGGCTTTTCTAACTGTTAACAAAAAGAGTAACAGGATTTTCTGAAGAAGAACATGTTCCTGGATCAACATTCAAATTGGTTCTGGAACAGCATTTCAATCAACCAATAAGATTTTAGGTTCAGGTTTTGGGTTAGGGTCAGAATCAGAGTTAGGATTAGGGTCTTGAACAACATTCTTATCAACCAATTGTTGTGTTTTGATGTCAGAGATAGGTTAGGGTTAGGTATTTGAAACAGCACAATCAAATGTATTCCTTTAAATATTTGTAAAATAAAGCAAGCAGTCAAGTCAGAGGTTTAGGATTAGATTACAGTAAGGGTTGAGATTAAGGCCAAGGTCAAATTCTAAAGGTTACGTTTCCAAACTAGGGTAGACTGAGCTGCTTGTTTCTGAATTGTTAAAGCTCAGAACTATTCAGCTTTAATTAGGGCCTTGATAATGTCAACACATTCAAAGTTTTCAACACTTTAATGCAAAGAAAATCTTGTGTTGAGCCTGTTTTTTTCTGGTAGTGAGGGAATGAAACCTGTTGGTGGTTCTTTGCAAAGAATTTTTTTTTCCCTCTACTTACTGTTACCTCAGTGCTTAATTTCTGCCCCTCACAAAACCTATTAAACCTGGTTCAACTGCAGGACAGTTTGCCTCTCCATTAACTTGGGATGTGCGTCATTGTGCAGGGAAAACATAAACCAACTGCAAAATCTACAACGACTGTCTATTGCTAAGAGCAGAAATGATTGAGCATTATTTGAGCATCCTACACTCATTTGACAAAAATGTACCATTTAAATTATGATAACGATAGTAGCATAGTTAAAACTGCTAGTGTTACTTCAATTAAACTATGGCAGTTTGGTACTCTTTTTAATGGTCTTTTGGTTAAACAGTATGGCTACCGTGGTGCAAGAGCAATTGAGCCCAAGCTTAAATGATTTTCATGCAAATTGGTCTGATAGAATAACGTTACTGTGCCTACATTTTTGCAACATTATTTTTACATGGCTCATTGTTTGCATCGAGACATTTTTTTTAACACTAGAGGTGCAACAGCAACAATAATTTTTATTCTCTTTCAAACAAATCACATGTAAAATGGCAGATTATCAGTTCTTTTCCTTATGACATTTAAATACACTTACTATAGCATACAACTTGTAAGGCATTACATTTTGACTTTTGGATTACATATACCTGTACAAGCTTGTTCAGGTGCAATTCAATTTCACGGTAGCTCAACTGAGAGATCATTGCACTTGCGATGCAAAGGAACGGGGTACGAGTACGAGTGTGAAAACCACAAAAAGCTAAATCTGGGTTGCTGTAAGGCACTTACAATGGAAGTAGATGGGGCCTATTTTTGAACGTTAAAATACTGTTTCAAAAGTATAGACCTAAGACAAACAGTTTGAATGTAAACATGATTTTAGTGTGATAAAATCAATTACTAACCTTTTCTGTGTAAAGTTATAGTGAATTTTACAACTTCGTTGCCATGATGATTTTGTCAACAAACTCTAAAACCCTAAAATGACTTAAAAAAATGAAATTTTAAAAAACATTTTGATCTCAAAAGATACATGAGTTTTAACAAAGGAATTAATGTAAGTGCTTTTATAAAATTATAAACTGCCTTTAAACCTTCCAAAAATTGGCCCCATTAACTTCCATAGTAAGTGCCTCACTGTAACATGGATTTTTTTCTTTTTTAAAGAAAAGGAGGGATGAATCGAAACAAATGTGTGTGGTCATCAACATTATGCCACAAATGCTATCGATTGAGCCCAGAACATTCATTTAAAATTCCATAGCGCATTAACCTTAAAAACTCATCTGTTTGGAAGAACATCTAACTTGCTTTTAGGGCTATTTAGAGGACATTTCACCTCTGACCTGACGCAGTACGTGTAAGGAGCCAAGTAATATTTTGCAAAAATGTCGCCAAAGTCAAATAATTTTTATGAGACCAGGCTGATTGCTATATTAGACTATTTCCATTGTGAATCATCATTTATACAAATCTAAATATATATGGCAATAAATTAATTATTATTTGGTTGAATATTTTCTTTGCACATACTTTACACATACTATGAGTAAGATGCTCATGTGCACTACATGTGTCTTTCCTGTGAGAAATGTAAAAAAAAAGATGTGCATTTTAATTCCCAGCCATAAAGAATGTCTTTCCAGTGACTGCTCTGTTTGTGACAATGCAAATGTTTGTGCTCAAAATGAACAAATGGAAATAAACGAGAGAGAGTGAGATGATAAGAAAGAAGGGAATGAGAGGGAAGCGATGAGCAGAAATGAAAAGACATCTTAGCACATTCCCACATTAAAATGCATGAAGGCAAGCGTCATATCCTTGAGCAAACCTGTTCATGCTATGCCGAGTTGCACACATTCAATTACACATGCTTCTCTCACACCTCCTCGCCCATTCCTTTCCCCATTCACGACCCCACCCTCACCCGACACTTCACACGCACATACATGGGTCAATGACATGACGCTCATTGTATTTTATATATTTTTTTGTCCAGAGCTATTGTTATCCAAGCAATACATTTAAAAAATGTAATTCATTAAAAATTAATACTCTTATTCTATTATGTTTTCAATTTTCAATTTTTGTATTTATTTTTTTTTTGTGGGGCTTAAAGGCATAGCTTGCCTAAAAATGAACTTAATTTATCATTTACTTACCTTCAAGTAATTTAAAACCGAAAAATATCACAAAAGATCTCATAACTTGAACTCATGTAACTGTATGTATGCTTACATAAAGTGTTGTTTTAGCAAATGTATATTTTCTTGCATTCGCTTAGTTAGTGAAACTTACAATATTGAAGCTTTGACAGCATCTATACACATTCATTTATGTATTAACGCTTTTAGATATATTCAAATGTTTGTGCATACTCACTGAATTCATGAATATTGAATTAATCACAATTAATCAGTTAATTGTATTGCATTTATAATCAATGACATTGGTTAAATGTTAAGTTCCATTACATTTATTTAATTGACCTGAATTGAATATGACATTTAATAGTGTCATTCTATTCAGTGTGATTTCTGCTGCCCTATACAACGTGTTCAAAGGATTGTATCACTTTAACCAAGACAAAATTTGTAAATGTTAAAATAAATAAATAAATAAAAAATGCTATAATCATTTAATCATTCATTAAAAATGTCATTTTTATTTTGTTCACCATGGGATGCAAAAAGAGTTTTCAGAGTATGGTGTGGCTTAAAAGATAGCTCTGTTTTTAGAACAAATCCATGTACAAGCCTTTTACTCAACAATCTCCATCCGCAGGGGGCCTGGGTAGCTCAGCGAGTATTGACGCTGACTAACACCCCTGCAGTCACGAGTTTGAATCCAGGGTGTGCTGAGTGATTCCAGGCAGGTCTCCTAAGCATCTAAATTGGCCCGGTTACTAGGGAGGGTAGAGTCACATGGGGTAACATTCTTGTGGTCGCAGTTAGTGGCTCTCACTCTCAATGGGGTGTGTGGTAAGTTGTGCGTGGATCGCAGAGAGTAGCATGAGCCTCCACATGCTGTGAGTCTCCGCGGTGTCATGCACAGCGAGCAACGTGACAAGATGTGCGGACTGATTGTCTCAGAAGAGGAGGTAATTGATACTTGTCCTCCACCACCCGGATTGAGGTGAGTAACAACGCCACCATGAGGACCTATTAAGTAGTGGGAATTGGGCATTACATCTGCCGTAACAGACTTAACATTGAAATCCTGCACTGATTTCAAAAGTAAAAAATTGCTTCCTCAAGAAGAGTTACAAGTACGACACAAGTTTTATGGCAGTGATGTCAAATGCTTATTGGCTCTCACGTGTCTTTTGATCGATTGAGACATGCCATATTTCATGATATTTTCGTTTGAATGAGATGTGAGAGTGCTTTAACAAAGTGCATCAGGAGAAGATTTACACCATTTAATAATTTAAATTCCACTCTCTGCCTCACACAAAGCTGGTGTATGTCGTCAGGGAGCACATCGAATGCAGCATATTGTTGTTTAGACTATATTTATACTGAATTTAGAAATGTTCCTATTAGCATTTATCTGCCTGTTAAGTTTTGTATGGTTATGAAATGGTTAGGGGTAGGGATAGGATTAGCGATTCATATATAAATATATTTATATACTGTATACTGAACAGTATATACTCACTAAGGACTTTATTAGGAACACCTGTACACCTTCTTATTAATGCGACTATCTAATCAGCCTATCGTGTGGCAGAAGTCCAGTGCATATACATATCATGCAGAACTGGGTCAGGAGCTTGAGCAAATATTCACATCAACCATCAGAATGGGGAAAAATTGTTATCTCAGTGATTTTGACCGTAGCATGATTGTTGGTGCCAGATGGGCTGGTATGAGTATTTCTGTAACTGCTGATCTTCTGGGATTCACAACAGTCTCTAGAACTTACTCAGAATGGTGCCAAAAACAAAAACAGTAAGACTCAGTTCTGCAGACTGAAACGCCTTGTTGATGAGAGAGGTCAACGGAGAATCTCCAGACTCCAATTACAAATAGACGTATTTAGTAGACATATCTAATAAATAATTACAAGTATTAATAACATGGATTTGTGGATTCAAAGGTATTTATGATGTATTTGTAAATATTATATGTTGCTAAAGCTCTAAATACGTTAAAATGTTTTAGATGCTGTCAAAATGTCCGTACTGTATGTTTCAGTGTCTATACAAACGTACAAAAACGTACAGTTAAATTTTATGTACAAATAGCTGCCTATAATAATGAAATTAGGCTGCACATAGACGTGTGCCACTGTGAACAGGCTTCTCTCACAGCGCTCATGAACAAGCAATGGGAGTCAAAATGTCCACCAAAAAATTACTATTGCATGGACTACTTTTTACAGTACTTTTGGGTCCTTTTCAGTGAGTCACTAAACTGTCATTGTATTAAAAAAAAGAAAAAAGTTTGGAACGACATGAGGGTGATTAAATTATAATTTCTGGGTAAGCAATCCAATTAAAGGTGCACTCATTAAAAATGTTTTGCACAAAAAATAAATTAATTGTAATTTTGAAATATATGTATTAAATCATGAGCATTCACATGAGATGAAGGCTAAAGTCTTATCTGTAACCGTTTAAAAGCTGATTTATTTTACTTGGAGAGGGTCCCCTCATGTGAGCTAACATTTTAGGATCACATGACCAACTGAATACTACTTGCTTACTCAAATTTACATACTCGAATCTCAGTAACCACACTGTTATTGGAAACTCCTAAAATGGCATCGGTAACAAAAAATCATGGGCGGCTGTGGCTCAGGTGGTAGAGCAGGTTGGCCAATAATTGCAGGGTTGGGACCGATTCCCGGCCCACACGACTCCACATGCCTGCTATATAAGTACAGACAACAATTGTATTTGAATGTGGCTGCATCCATGTCCCTAGATCCAAGTCCAAGATGACATATTCAAAAATGACTGAGTGCACCTTTAAAGTAAAAAACACAGTGAAACTGTCTGGAGACGTATAACGTTTGGCATAATCGAATCTTTCCTAAACAGGCAGTAAAGCAATTTTGCTTTAAAAAATTATTTAAATCCGAAAAACTTGTCCGCCAGTGTCAGCAAGGCATAGCCATCATCCAGGTAGCCATTTTATTGTTGTGTAACAAGAAAACAGATATGAACCTTTTAGACCCACAATACTGTGTATTCAAAAAATAAATGTATGACACCAACTACATTTTTCATTTTGAACTTGGCACATGTGTTTTAAAGTAGGAGAAGACGTCTCCTATATATAATCTCAAACATCCTTATTTGTCATTGACCCACATACAAATGCCCCACACCCCTCCACCTTACCGATGGTGCAATACTCTCCATTCCAGCCCGGACTGCATTCACACTTTCCATCCTTGCAGGTTCCGTGCTCGCTGCAGCGTGGGTGACATGCCCGTTGTTCACACCCGGCGCCCATCCAGCCCTGGTCGCAGCGACAGCTGCCTGCCACGCAGATGCCGTGTCCACCACAGTCGGCTGCGCACAGCTCTGTGGGAGACAGAGAAATGAGGAGTGTTGTAAAAGAGTAGATAGGACAAGAAGACGGGTAAAGAGAAAGCAAATCCGGGAGTTATTGTCAGTGATGGGGCAGACACGCTTCACTACCTTGTCTGAATGGCGGGGAAAAGAAATTCTCGCAACCTCATAAAGGGGGCAATCCCCTTCGGACAATACAAATCTAATAAGACTATTACAAAGCAGGGGTTCTGGGACTGTGGGAGAAGATTTCCTATCATGTCTCTTCCTTTTTTGATTCAATCTTTTTTGGGGGGATTCCTCTTTTTGTGCAGAGGAGAGTAGGCAGAAACACAAGAGAAAAAGAAGGAAAACAAATCTGACATCCTATTGAATTGGAGACAGATGATTAATTGATTTTAAATCAGGTTTACTGCATAGACACTGAAATGAAAGGCTTAGATGTGTCCGCTAAATTTAGTGATCGGAAAACTTTGTTTTAGAAGCATTCCTGTAGCTCAACTAGTGGTTGCAACATCAAGGTAATGGGTTCAATTCTCAGAGAACACTGTAAAAAGCTGATAAAATGTGTTGTAGAAGGTTCTCAAAAAAGTAAATCACAGCCAATTACGTTTTTAAAATTATAATCAGTTAACACTTTGCATTACTTCACAGGAAAAGTAATCAAATTACTTATTACTTTACTTTTAAGTTACTTTCTAAAACATTTTTAACAAAACATTTTTATTTTACTAAACAAATAAAAATAGATGATTTCTGAATTTTTTTTTATTATTATTATTAATAAATAAACAAAACATGTCATTTTGTGTCACTTCTATGACACTTTGGTCACATTTCATGTCAGCTTGTGTGCTTGGCTGGGCTTGATCTGCGGCCTTCCAAGTCTAAAGTCCAACACTATCCAACGCGCAAGCTAATCACATTGGAATAAGTGTGGAAATGTAGGTGGGTCTGTAATACAAGTGTTAAAATGTATTTTATTTCAAATTGTGTGATAAACAGAGTTTAGATGTCACAACATAGCAATATGTGAGTAATAGAGGGAAAAATATAGTTAACAGTGCAGATGAATGTGGCTGGGCCATCTGATTTTTTGCTCAAATCTGATGTTTTTTTTTTTTTTGTAAAATGGTTCACATAAAATTTTTAATGTATATCAGACACTGGTCTGAACAGCTGATACGCCTAAACTGACCCGCATGTGTGTAGCACTCCATGAGCATGCGTATAACAAACTACGGCATGTTCATCATTATAGTATGAATAGTGAATTAAATTAAAATAAAACATTTTATTATCCATTTTTAACACAGGTAGGACACATGCCTATCTGATAATTTGTCTGGTAGTGATGGAGAAAGACCATTGATGGATAAAGTATTTTTGTGTAGTCATTTGACTTAGTATGGTGGAATTTAAATAATCATTGACGTTCAAGTGAAATATAATCTACTAGTGAAACACACCATAAAATCAAAGGACAGCAGCTAAAATGGCATTACATACACCGATAAGCCACAACATTAAAACCACCTGCCTAATATTGTGTAGGTCTCCCTCGTTCCACCAAAACAGTGCCAACCCGCATCTCAGAACAGCACATCCAGTGGGCAGCAGTTCTGGCCAGAGAATGGCCAGACTGGTTCGAGAACATTGTTGTTAGAAATAGTTAGTAAAAATCCTAAAATGTCACCCTGGTCAAAATGATGGAACCACAACATAAGGGTTAAACCATTTTAAAATGTAGCGTGTTACAGTGCATTTTAGTTAAAAAGAATTACATTACATTAATTCATTACTTTGAAATCATATAACACCCATAACTGAAAATATATACCGTTATTGCACTGCAAGTTGCTTTGGATAAAAGGCCAAATTAATGCAATAAATTTAAACATAAAAGCATAAAGCATTAAAGTAGAAGGCCAACAAAACATCAAGAGAATAAATAAACATGATAAATATAAATGCCCTCTTCACTAAAGGCAAGGGAGCCCAGCACAGAGGGTAAAACATTGATTATGTATCATTGTCAAATTAGCCAAACCTATTCACAAAATCCAAAAAGGACTTAGCGAGAAGGTCGCCTATATGCTATTAATGAGTCAATTGTGTTCATGTAGCTCCCCATTTTGTCATTGTTGCAAATTAATTTAGTCTTTTCAGGCACAAACCATAACATGGCATTACCAGATTTAAAAGCTTGAAGAAAAAAAAATCCTTCCCTCTTGCTAATTGCAGTACTGGGCCTTTATTAAATTATGTAAATGCCCTTAATTTCACATGCAACATTTCAATTAGAGGCATCCTAATGGCATTTCATTCAGAGCTGCTTAAAGTTGTCAAGGAGACTCACTGTTGCTCATTTCCTCACATTCTTGCGCTACTTTACAGTAATAATTTTGCCTAATATTTCTGCCTCTGTCTCTTACCACACACACACACACACACACACACACACACAATTCGCTTGATTATACAAATATTGTTTTTTCATAAAGGTGTTCCTCAAAGCGATTCCCATAAAGGTAACAGAACAACCAAGTGACAGAATGATACCATCTGTGAATTGTTCCCACAACGCTTCACAGCTGGGCAAAGACACTAAAATTGGGTGACTCCTGCTTTTGTCCTTTAATGGAGGAGGAGAACTAATTGATGCAGATCTTGATTGTGTGCAACAGCTCATTTCAGAACGTGGCGGAGCTGCCAGGCTGCCCACATACTAGAGCTGAAAGCTTTCTTTTTCAATTACCAGCACTGACCAAAAGAATGGAGAAGAAACAAAAGGGACAGACTGAGAGAGAGGATTTATTCCAAGCCTTTTTATTTTTCACATTAAAGGAGGGACTTTTTGTCCACTGTTGGGCGCTAACAGGGAGTTCTCACAAACAGGCATGAGGATTTTAAGGTTGGTGCTCTATCAGGTTTAAAATCAACAAACAAAACAAAACAGACCTTCCCACCCTAAAACTTAAACCTAAACCTGAACCTATCTGTTATAAAGAAACCGTGATATTTTGTGGTGTGTCCAGGACACTGTGCTGACGTGTCCACTTGCGTTGTCTTTGGGACTTGTACAGTGGTCCTTCGCATTCATCAGTTGAGGTACCGTGCAATTTGATCGCACTTGAACGATGTTGTAAATGTAGTTGGTTTAGCAAATCTTAAAATGCATAGCCTTAAAAGTCACGTGCTATCGTAAAAATATTTCGATGTTGGAAGATAGCATTGTGTGAGAAACAGGGTGAAAAGTAAATGTCATTGTTGTCGTTGCACATCTTGTGTTCATTTCACCAAAAAACTGACGCTACACGTATACATACAACGAAACACAGAAAAATTATTTTTGGTTACATTTAGGCACAGTAATGCGATTCTAAATGAGCAGGTTGAATATAACAGTTATGTTTAATTTCCTGTGTGTTTTGTTTAAGAGGTTAAATGCATTAGCGTACGGTAGTCCTCTTTGGCCAGGCGATACTCCATCTTAATGAAGACTCTTAATGAAGAGCGCAAGTTCATCATAATTTAGTCATGCTGCCTCTCTAGCTTGAGAAGCCAGGCTTTAAATGGCTATTTCCTGCAAATCCCTTGGATTACCTTATAGGTCAGTCTGTCTGTTCAGTATTAAAGTGAAATTCATAGTCACAGATAGTTGTGTTTTAAAAGTTTACTGAAACACAATTGTCATTTGTTCTGTGATCTCTTAAAGCCTTGTTTTAAAATATCAGTACTGCATTTCTGTTTTTGAGTACTTATCAATGATAGATATCAAGAACAAACTGGCCTCTGTTTCAGAATTGGTTTAGTAAAACAGCATTTGTCTTTGAGGCTTATGTTATGGGACTGTCTGGAGGACACAAAAAGCCTAACCACGTACTGTAAACATATCCTGTAGCCTAAATTGAACCCAGTTGGTGATAAATGTACAATTACAGTTTACATTTAGGTTTGGGGCCACTGAAAAATTTTCCATACTTTAGATTTACAGCAAAATGTTTAATTACTTTTGGTTGGATAATTATGAAACTTGTCATTGCACAAAATGTAAATAAAAATACATTTTATATTATTAAAAGCTTAATTTTCAAAATAATGTCAGCATTCCAATTTAAAAAAAAATGTAATTGTCAATTCAGTTCAGTTTTCACCCATTAAAGCTGTGGATAAACATCTTGAACATTATTTTTGCTCATTAAGGACAACTTGATTGTTGTTGTTTAATTATTTAATCTTGTTTAATGAATTAGTTGTAACATCAGTGATGTATCATCAGTGACAAATTCTCTTAAACGATTCATTTTCTGTCATTTCAGATGGTGTCAATAGCATCACAAAACACACACTAATGATCTGAATAAAATCAAGAAATCATATTATCATTATTATTATTATTTCTATAAAAATATTTCTCATGTCCAATAAACAATTTAACACCAATGACATATTAAAATAAACCATACAAAAATAATACATTTAAAATGTAAATTAATAACTTAATACAAACGGTTGGAAAATCACTATATGCACATTTAAGAAGATTATATTTACTCTGCACTTTTGATATTTTTATTTCCAAAATCCAAGTTTTTAACATTGATAACACCAATGACATGAAATTAAGGGACACACATTATTTGTAAATTATTTAAATTATTATTATTTTGTTTGGATTTTTTGCACACTTGTTTGGCCTTGCACTATTCTTTGAGTAAATGAGTAAATGAGTAAAAAATAGAAGTCACAGAAGTGATGTACCAGATGATGGGGACCATGTTTTCTTTTTTTTCAGGCAATTGACAAATTAAAATATATTTTCTAAAACATGTGTAAAAAAAATATATGGTCAAACCATTAAATCTTTTTCATAACTGAATGTTCAGGGGACATGTTTGTCACCATATTTTGATATGGTCTAAATAACGACCCAAAATCTATATTTTTGAATATGAAACTATAATACCTGACAATACTTTTGATAAAAGTTTGGATAATTGGGAAAGGTTCTAGTCCATCTACTGGCAAATTGTATGACAAGATTTACCAACAACGAAAAATATATACAGTTGAAGTCAGAAGTTTACATATGTTTTAGCCAAATACATTTAAACTAACTTTTTCACAATTCCTGACATTTAATCATAGAAAACTTTCCCTGTATTAGGTAAGTTAGAATCACTACTTTATTTTAAGAATATGACATGTCAGAATAATAGTAGAGAGAATTATTTATTTCAGCTTGTATTTCTTTCATCAACATTCCCAGTGGGTCAGAAGTTTTCGTACACTTTGTTAGTATTCGGTAGCATTACCTTTAAATTGTATCTTTTAAGGTAATTGCATTACCTTAAGATCTTGGGTCAAACAATTTGGGTAGCCTTTCACAAGCTTCTCACAATAAGTTGCTGGAATTTTGGCCCATTCCTCCAGACAGAACTGGTTTAACTGAGTCAGGATTGTGGGCCTTCTTTGCTCGCACACGCTTTTTCAGGTCTGCCCACAAATTTTCTATCAGATTGAGGTCAGGGCTTTGTGATGGCCACTCCAGAACCTTGACTTTGTTGTCCTTAAGCCGTTTGGCCACAACTTTGGAGGTATGCTTGGAGTCATTGTTCATTTGGAAGAACCATTTGTGACAAGTTTTAACTTCCTGGCTGATGTCTTGAGATTTTGCTTCAATATATCCACAAAATGTTCCTTCCATTTTGTGAAGTGCACCAGTTCCTCCTGCAGCAACATGATGCTGCTCCCCCCATGCTTCAAGGTTGGGATGCTGTTCTTCAGCTTGCAAGCCTCACCCTTTTTCCTCCAAGAATAACGTTTGTCATTATGCCCAAACAGTTCCATTTTTGTTTCATTAGACCAGAGGATATTTCTCCAAAAAGTAAGATCTTTGTCCCCATGTGTACTTGCAAACTGTAGTAATTTGTATGTTGGTTTTGGAGCAGTGGCTTCTTTCTTACTGAGCAGCATTTCAGGTTATGTCGATATAGGACTCATTTTAATGTAGATAAAGATACTTATCTTCCTGTTTCCTCCAGCATCTTCACATGGTCCTTTGCTGTTGTTCTGGGATTCATTTTAACTTTTCGCACCAAACTATGTTCATCTCTAGGAGATAGAATACGTCTCCTTCCTGAGAGGTGTGATGGCTGCGTGGACCCATGGTGTTTAAACTTGCTTACTTTTGTTTGTACAGATGAACATGGTACCTCCAGGTGTTTGGAAATTGCTCCCAAGGATGAACAAGACTTGCTGATTTATTTACATTTTCCCATGATGTCAAGCAAAAAGTTTAAAGAGTTTAAAGGTAGGCCTCAGAAATACATCCATATGTACACCTCCAATTGACTCCAATTAGCCAATTATCAGAAGCAAATTGGCTAATTGCAAAAAGGCATGAAATTATTTTCTGGAATTTTCCAAGCTGTTTAAAGGCACAGTTAACTTAGTGTATGTAAACTTCTGACCCACTGGAATTGTGATATATGCAATTAAAAGTGAAACAATCTGTCTGTAAACAATTATTGGGAAAATTACTTGTGTCATGCACAAAGTAGATGTCCTAAATGACTTGCGAAAACTGAATGAAATCTTTTTTTTTTTTTTTGCAACTTAAGTGTATGTTAACTTCTGACTTCAACTGTATATATTTGCAAAAAAAAATTATGAATGTTTATTACTGCTTTTAATAAAAATGTACTAATCATAAAAAGTTTGTGCACCAGCTGGTTTCAAACACCTGCACTAAACGTATAGCCTTTTCACCCCCAACTCCTGATGGAGGACTAACTAGCGTGCCAGAAACAACTCAAATGCGGAAAGGTCTCTGTGAAAAGGCTGGTCAGGCATGACAGGGAGAGGGGTCGAGGAGAGGGGACTAAATTGTTTTGAAGCCATACAGAATTTTATCAAAAGGCCTTTTCATGTAGAGATAAAAGAAAGGAAGTGGCACAGTGGTAACTTTATCAATCAACATTCTAAATGGCTGCTTAATGGATAGTTGAAAAAAAAAAAAATTCTGTCATTATTTACTCCTAATGTTGCTACAAACCGGCATAACTTTCTTTCTTAGCATCAGTCACCATTCACTTTCATATTAAGGTTAAAAAGAAGAAATGGATGTCAGTGGTCACTGATGAACATTCTGCCTAACATCTGTAAACTATCATTTTATTTCAGCTTTTTTTTTAAATTAACCCATATTAGAAAGAGAGAGAGAGAGAGAGAGAGAGAGAGAGAGAGAGAGAGAAACGTTGTTCTGCAATCTGACACATTTTTGTCCCCAGGATGAAAGACAGGATTTAATTGTTTTGATAAAAAAATAGTTCACAGTAAATATTTGCTTTTGGTGTTCATAGAATGTTCAGAAGGTTCAAAATTTCAAATTCAAAACAGAATTTTGTTTGGTAGAACAAAAAACTCTTGCTTTTTCTGTTATGTGCTAAAGACACAAAACAAAGCATTTACCAAAACAATTAACATACATTGTTTTCTCTGAATTTTCCCAATCACTCAAGCTGAAAACAGTAAGGTAACTAACCTGGAGCATGAAATTACAGACTGACACCTGTACTCACTGCTGCCATGGCAACAGGTGGCATGGAGATTAGCAACGATTTGCTGCATCAAGTTTCATTTAGATGGTTTACAAGATTTTTACATGAATCGATTCATGCAGAGACATGCATACATATGCGATGAACCACTCACAAAGAGATACATTTAAAACAGGTTATGAACTGGTTTCTTTACAACACAAAGGTATCTTTTCTGTATAGTTTGCTCTCACACGCAGATATGTGTTATAATCAAATTGGTTATGAGGTCTTTGCTGAATGTTATAATACAAAAAGAAATGTTTCAGAGAATAAATGGATTGATTTTTGCTAGAGTGAAACAAATTGAAAGCTCCAGTGCCCATCCACTGTAATTACATGAAAAAAAGCAACCAGGACATTTTTCAAAATGTCTCCTTTTGTGTTCCACAGAAGAAAGAAACTCAAACGGGTTGGAAATTAGTAAATGACGACAGAATTGTATTTGTTGGGTGAACTATTCCATTAATAATACAACTTTAAAGATTTTTATTTTTATAAATGTTATGTTTTTGCCATCTTGCCACTTTCATTTGAAGGTAATGTAATAAGTAATAAAATATTATATAAAATAACATAATAAATGTAAAGAATATTGTTGTAACTTTCGGACTCTTCAATGTACTGACCTGTCGAGCAGTCATGGCCTGTCCAGTTGGGGTCACAGTTACAAGTGCTCGTATCAGCCAAGAAGGTCCCGTGTCCAGAGCACTGTTCCATACAGGATGCACGTGGACTCTCGCATCCAGGATCCCCCCAGCCAACAAAACAGTGGCACTCGCCACGTACACAAACACCTCTTCCTGAGCAAGTAGGGTCCAGGCAGTCCACTGCAAGGAAAATACATAAAACACATACATAGTATCTAATTTCCATATGTATAATAAATATATACAGACAACTCAGTGTTAAAATGCACCATCCAAACCCCATTAATATCCCATCAGACCAAATTTATCATCAAAGACAAATATTCTTCATCAAACTAAAAGAGACACGTGTGTCCATGTTAAATCGTCATAGTTCTGCTGTTCCTCTTCCATTGAAACTACCACGCAGGCCTTATTCATCCATCCCAGACCAAAAAAGTACAAAAAAGAGAGATTGAGACCGAGAGACAGAGAGAGGGAGATCATTTGAATTTTTAAACAGCTTTATTTTCTCAATACACCAAAAAAATGTGTACACGAATTAGAATACAACAATACTCAGTTCACAATAAAAAATGTTATCTGAAATTTCAAATATCAATCCAAAATAGGTGTAAATATTAAAAAGTCATCAATTAATGTGCAAAGAGACTCTTCACAACTCCATTGTTCTACAAAAAACTCAAGATTGCTAATTTCTTTAAAAACTATAATCCACCAAAACTCTTGCTTTAACTAAACCATTAAAAAACAAAACCACCACATGTCCTGCTCTACCTTCAACCTTGTTCTTTCTACTAATATGAATAGCAAGTTTAGCTTGAACCATTATACAATTTAAAAGCTGACTTCTTTTTGTAATTGAAAATGTTTAACTTGATCCAAAAATAAAGCTCTTAAAAGAAAAAAAAAACACTCCAAAATTGGAAAATAAAGTCTTAAGGACTCTAAATAACCCTAAAAGCCTGATACATTCCTTAAATCAGTGAAATATGGTCACTCGTTTCACAAAATGGGCACCCAATAGTCACACTATGATTAATAACTGAAACAAAAGTATTAACAGCAACTGCACCATGTAAAATCTTCCACTGAATATCCCCTGCTCTTATAGTTAACGTTGGTTTGTTAAAACTCTCCACATTGGATTACATTCTTCCTCTATGCCCAGTCTTTCATTCAATACTTTTCTATTTAAAACTTTTACACAACATTTATATATTTTCTTCCCTTTTGCTTGCCAAGTAAATCCCAGAGAGTCAGGTGTGATATGTATTTTGGGATAAGGATCCAAATTATTAGGGAACGCTATTCCAGAGCAATAGCTTTTAAGGGGTTCTCCTTCCTCAATAGTCGATCTCTGTTTAATCATGTCTATAACTCTATTGACATGTCCATGAGACCACATCCCTAAGTGTGACACAGTTCTTAATGTTGTTAAAATCAGTTCAACCAATATCTGCAAAACTGTTGGAACTTGATGTTTTTTGTTCTCAAAACACAGCTGATTCCATGTAAAGATTCACAGTTCATGTCATACTAATATCAACACATCAATATCAATCTGAACATTAAGACAACAATATCATGTGCAAATGCAGATAATTTTAAAGACTCCCTAGAAAAGAGCAAATTACACCCCTTAATATTTTGAATTCTTGCAAATAAAGGTTCAATCGAAAGGGCATATAACACACCTGACAAACAACATCCTTGTTATTTTAAAATGAGCACTCAAACCACCGTTAACTTTAAAAAACGCTCAATGTTCCAGTACAAAACCTTGATCATGGCAATAAAACCTTGGCTGAAACTAAATTCCTCCAGTGTAGCCAGAGATAAAGGTGTTCAACCCGGTCGAATGCCTTTTCCTGATCTATGGAAAAAAGACAAGTATCTATACCCAAAAGACCAGAGACATCTAAAACATCCCAAATCAAATTAATATTATAAAATATGGACCTGTTAGGTACACAGTAGGTTTGGTCAATATGGATGATTTTCCCCAATCACCTTTCCCAGTCTAGTGGCCTTTGAAAGGATCTTAAAATCTGCACATAATAGTGAGACTGGACTCTCAAATCACCTTTCTATGGTAAGAGAGTTATAAATGCTCATCTACAACTCATTGGCAGGTAATCATCTGCCAAACTAATATTGAGCACTGTCAAAAGGTCTTCTCCCAGGACATCCCAGAATAATAATAATAAAATAAAATCTACTGGGAGACCATCAATCCCAGGTGCTTGGCAGTTATCAAACCACTTATTAAGAAGCCTGATCAGCTTGATCCAGGAGAAAAAGGCTAATTACATACCGATTTCAAATCGACCATTTATGTTGGAAATACTAGAAAAGTCCTCCCAACTATGTACATATATACAGAGCAATTATATATATGAACAGTTTCAGTCAGGATTTAGGCCCCATCACAGTACAGAGACTACACTTATCAGAGTTACAAATGACTAATCTTCTCATCTGATCACGGCTGCATTTCTCTTCTAGTACTTTTAAATCTTAGTGCTGCCTTTGACACAAAAGATCACACCATAATAATGTTGGCATTGGTGGATTTGCATTAACATGATTTAGGTCCTATTTATCAGATCACTACCACTTTGTATGTGTAAACAAGGAATTGTCAAATCAAATAAAAGTTAAGTATGGAGTGCCACATGAATCAGTTTTAGGGCATCTGCTGTTCTCATTATACATCTCCCAGGTAAGAAAACTGATCCCTGTGGCACTCCATGCTTCACCTGGGAGATGTAATCAGGAATCATGGAATAAGTTTCCACTGTTATGCTGACGATACCCTACTTTATATTTCTTCTAAATCCAACAAAAATTCACAATTCTTTATCAATGAAATCAAAGATGGGACGGCCAGAAATGTCCTTCAACTAAGTTCCGACAAAACAGAGGTACAAATGATTGGAACAAATACCTCTAATAACAAGCCGCTAAAATATTATTTGACTCTTGGTGGATGTATTGTTACATCATCTTTTACAGCGAAGAACTTATGTGTTATATTTGATATCAATCTGTCCTTTGAAAATTTAATTTCCAATGTATGTAAAACAGCATTCTTCCACAGAAATATTGGTAAGTTACGACACATGCCTCTCTGTTGCTGATGCCAAAAAACGAATTCATGCGTTCATGACTAGATTATTGTAATGCATTACTGGGATGTCCAGCAAGTTCAATAAATTAAATTCAATTGGTTCAATATGCAACTGCCAGAGTGCTGACTAGAACCAGGAAATATGTTCATATTAGCCCCATTTTATCGTCATTACATTGGCTACATCTTAAATTTCATATTAAAATTCTGTTAACTACATACAAAGCTTTGAATGGTCTAGCTCCGCATCACTTAAGTGACCTTCGGACACTCTAAATTCCATCATGTTCATTATGATCACAAAATTCGAATTGTTCCTAGAATATCAAAATCCCCAAAAATAGGTAGATCCTTTTCTTATTTGGCTCATAAACTATGGAATAGTCTTTCTAACACTGCTCAGGATGTAGACACACTCACTCAGTTTAAGTCTGGACTAAATACTAATCTATTTAGTCAGGCATACACCTAATTTATCCATCAACTCACAATTAGGCTGCTTTAGTTAGGTCTGTGGGACCCAGAAACATATATTATGATCTATATAACTCTGCATAAAATTGAATGGCATCTATGCTAATATAATTCTATTTGTTTCCATGTCTCAACCTCAGGATTCATATACTGAGGTTACCAGAGCCAGCCAGATCCAGATGTTCCTGCTTGGTGTCGGACTCTACTGCTACATAAGTGATGATGACTATAGCCGGTTCTAGTCAGACATCACTTAAGTCTTTTACGATGGACTTCAGTGGAAGAACTGATGCCAACTCCAACTGTAAAACATCAGATACTTCCTATGCCACATCCTGGAACTTGGACCCAACCGCACCTCACCGAAATATCCTGCAGGATGAACTGCGATGCACCTCATTGATCTCTGCCTGCATCACCTTTGTCTAATGATGGATTACACTCTTTGAAATGGAATACATAGACTATAATCTAATTTCCAATGAAAGCCTTCATCAGCCAACTAACAAAGGACAATGCATCTATGTGAACTTCTGCAGTTAATCCTGGATGGACTTCACAGACATTAGTCATTAATCTTACATTTCACAAAAATAAATAATACAAAAAAAAATTTAAACACTGGACCATAACACTTTTACAATCATAATTAATCAAACACAACAATGATCACATCAAGACTTTACAAATTCATTTTTTGCTAATGCATGATTTTCTGTAAAGCTGCTTTGAAACGATGTGTTGTGAAAAGCGCTATACAAATAAAAATGACTTGACTTGACTTTACCATTATCCATGCTCATTAATGCTGCATGGAGTTTGCACTTGGACAAAGGTCTCACAAGTTTGCTATTCGCAATCTTTGGGACTTGGACTTTAACATTATTAAAATCAGCCACCTCTCCATATTCACATTTGTACAAATCAGAATAGAACTGTGTAGCTCTTTTTCTGATCTTACTTAGCTCAGTGAGCTCTTGTCCACAGGCTGAGAGAAGAGAATGAATATGATGACTTCGACCACTATTTCTCTAGACCAAAGGAAAAGCTTAGATGGATAGTTTTTATTTTATTTGATTCATTACCTGGCACCTTATTTTAATTCTATCTTTATTGCTACTTGTTACAATTTTATTATTATTATTTGTCTTGTCATTATTTGTTTTGTGTTTTAATGCTTTGGCAATATTGTATGTAAACACAATCATGCCAATAAAGTACTTTTAAATTGATTTTTTTTTTTAAAGAAATTGAGAGCCCATCTACACTACACTTTGAAAGCATGAGCAGACCAGCGCTTCCTGTGCTTTAATACCTAACAGATCATTTAAAAGTTTTTTTTTTTTTAGGTTTTTTTTTTTTTAGTTTTGAAGGCCATCCTTGATTTCCTGTGGACTCTATCAAGTTGTGTAGTTCCACAATTTCAATCTCTATTGCTTTCACTGATCAGGAAATGTCCTGGGAGACATTAAGTGTCTACTATTGGCACAGGTACTGTATTTTGACCTTGCCAAAATCCCACCATTGTTGTAGGGAGGAATACAAATTTTTCTTAGACTTAAAAACCTTCCAAAATGCACAAAAGACCTCCTTAAAAAATATCTTCAAAAAGAGATATATTAAAACGATAATAGGCACTTCTAGATTTTTTTTGTTAGCAATGCAAATATTACAAATAAGAACAGAGTGATCAGTAAAACCAACTGGTTTTTATATTACAAGATTTAACAACCTTTAATTGGTGCTTAAAACAATAAAATTGGTCAAGCCTAGCCAATGAAACCAGCCCATGTGTACTGCCTTTGATTATGATTTAAAATTCTCCAAATATCACACACATTAAGTGTAACATTAAGCTTAACCATTGTTCTCTGTGAAGCCATATGTGGCTCTGAGTAGTTTTTGTTTAAACTAACATATTCAGTACAATTAATGTCACCTCCCATAAACATTCTTCAGATTTGAAGTTAGACAATACATCAATAATTTTATTAAAAATTTGGACCTGAGGTAGGAGCATATTCATTTATAAACACTAAATAAACATTTTCAGCAAGAGCCATCACAAACATAAGATGACCATCAACAATCTGTTCAATCATATGATACTGATATAAAGTATTTGGAAAAAGAAAAGCCACTCCTCTGCTATTTGCACTTTTATGGCATAAAATGATCTCCCCTTCCCATTCCATCTTCTACACATTTTCGTTATTAAAATCACTGTGAGTTTCCTATACTAACATAAAAAAAATTTCTTGTGTTTTATCAACTGAAAAAGTATGGCCCTTTTTTGGATGACTCTCATCTCATTTAAATGTAAATTACCCATAAGTAATCTTTTTTATTAGAGTAAAAAAATAAATAATTGGCTGTACAAAAAAAAAAAAAAAATTAAAAAAAAAAAAAAAAAACAACAGAGCTCACAGAGACTTACTCTAACTTCCAGCAACAGATTTATCCAAAAACACCTACATTCGACTCGCTATGATTTCCATTACTTCTGTTTAAGAGATCACTTCCAGATGCTTTCCAAACTCTTTTTCCTTTAACCCTTCTACTTGTCTTTCTTTTATTGCAGGAGTTTTGAAAATCGATTCGTCATCAGAAATATAAATATCATCTTCCTCAGCCTCTGCCACAGCAACAACAGTAGTGTTTTCTTCCACTTCTTTATTTTCACCAAAAACAGCACTGGTTCTTGTATGTCTCCATCCTAACTGCAATGTTTTTCTGATTCCTGACTTTCTGGACAATTTTCAGAGGCTTTATCTATATTGGATTCAAGCATTTCTCTGTCTACTCTCCGCACCAGCTCACCTGCAGCATTCTGTGTTTCCCATTCACCTGTCACTTCACTCTCTATGTGAGTCTGCCCTGCCTTTTCAGAACAAGTTCAAAAGATATGCTCTTCCTTCCCACATCCAAAGCATTTCATTGTGGCAGAAGTAGCGAAAATCACATAATCAAAGTTAGCAACTTTGAATTACATTGCCAAATTCAAATCGTCATTCTCAATTTTCAAAATTACGAAAACATACATTCTAAGACACCGCATGCTGTAACCACAGAGATTTGCAACCTGACAGAACTTTTTGAATCTTTGAAACAATCTTGAAATGTCTCGACAGTTCTCTTTCTAAAACATCTTTCATAAACAGCAGCAAGTTTGAGAGAGTTCTTTGCAACACTGGTTTAAAATTACTGATTTATTCAATTAATTAATTCAATTCTGCTCAAAAACAACACAAGTGCATTATTCATACCAGATGCAGATAATAAACTCTCGAAACCAACCGCATCATGTATCGCTAAACTACACTGTTCCACCGAGCATTGTGTCTCAGGGATTACTTTGGCACCATGCTGCCGGGTCAGCCTCTCAAAAGCAATAGATGACATTGACAGACACGTGTTGCCATGCCACCCAGCAGCCACTGGCAATGGCTATTTAACTTTAACACTTGCCTCCTACCTTACAATATTTCTCTCAACAAAACAGATTCACGATTGCAACCTCAAAGGAATAATATCAACCACAAAAAAATATATAAAATTATAGAAAAGTTTGAAAAAGTCTCACACTCTGTAGAGACCGCTCACACTCTCACACTCCCACTCTGCCCAATCACACACAGCATCCATTCAGAGAGAGATAGAGAGGAGAGAGAGAATGTATATACGCATTTCTTTCTATATACAGTACGGTGAGTAAATAACGCAGATGACATTTCGCCCTTTTAACTGGCATCTGTGCTTTCCAACTCTTGAAAAAGCACCATACCCCACTGATAGATTCAGCTCCTGAGGTTTTGCTCTTGTACCAGAGAATTGGCCTCATGCCCGACTGCATCAGAGGAAGCCTGACACTTCCAAAAAACAGAAAAAAAAACAGGATTTACAAATGGTCAAATTAAATATCTACATTCATGTCCATGCTGTAAACTGGTAGGTGGGAAGAGTGTTGTGTTGCTCCCTCTCTGACTCCTCCAGCTGCAGGTAATGAGATTTCCTCCCAGCGCCAAAGAGGGAAAGCACTGCCGGTTTGGAGCATGTTCTGCTAAATTGAAAAGCAACGCTGGATGTGATCCCCCACTTACTGTAAACCGAAATCTAAGCATGACAGAATGCAAACAAGGACACACCGAATGGCCCATGAGCAAAGGCTCAGCTTCCTGTTCACAAGTTCCTCTTTTTTTTTTCCTTTCTTATCCTCATTCAAGATTGTAACATAACTTATGAACACAAATACTCTAATGACGAACAACAAACATCTTAAAGATGTTTATTTGCATAAGCAAGGTAAAAGCTGCTTATATTCAACATTAAATGGCATCAGCAATCCATTTTACCTCTGTAACGTGACATTTCCGAGGGAAAGAGAATGTTCAGGAATATTTAAGAGATACAAAAAAGGATTTTACCCAATTGGAATTGATTTGATTATGAGAAGTGGGCGTTCCATATGAAGCCAGACCTGAATGGAAGTTTGCAGAGGACTGTGGAGGACTACTTTTCCCACGAAAGAGGAGGCTTTTTGACTGGTACACAAAAATCTTTGTTTATCTTAATATATTCTTGTTTGCAGAATTCTTTTTTTTTTTTTTTTTAATCTAACAATATTTAGTGGGGTTTTAAATTTATCTTGATTTATAATTAGGGCTGTCAATTTAATCGAATTAATTACATGCTATGCTGATTAAATTAATCAAATTAATCTAAATTAATCACAGATACTAATAATTGTATATTACAAATCCAATATCTAACCATTAAACAATTATATTTAATTATATTTGAATAATTGTAAATATAATATATAAATATAATAATTCAGATAATTAATATACATTCCATAATTGAGGCAGATGAGTAAAACGTTGATTAGACAGTACAAAAGTTGAAAAGTTTGCATGATATTTACATATCATCAAACAGAGAAGCAAAACAAATATTGTTCAGATGTAAAAGTGAAATTAAAGAGGAGATTTCGAGTAAAAAAGGAATTTCATTTTGAGCTGTTTCTCACCCACACCTATTATATTGCTTCTGAAGATATGGATTTAACCACTGGAATATAATGGATTACTTATATGTTTCCTTTATATAATTCAGCCCTACTTTAGATATTTTTACCATAAAAACACAAACATACTTAGTAGGAAACAAAAAGGGTCAAGTTGACCCTGAATGGTAATGTTTAATTTTCTAATTGTTATTTACTATTATTGTAGAAACTTGTAGAAACCCTCATTAAATTACTGCATTCATTTTGGAAAGATTTCATAAAGGCTGCATGGCCAACAACAGTAGCCTAAAAGGATTATTTTGCAATGATGTTTAATGAGAAAGAAAATAGGATCAGGTCCTTGACTTAAATTAACATGGAAGGCCTGGAGAAGCTGGTGTGGCTTGTTAACCAGAAGTCAAAAGCTGTGTGGAGGAAAAATAAATAAATAAATAAAAACACCTTTATTAGAAAATGATGGTATGAAAACAGGAATGTGCTCTCACAGATGGAAAACATGAAGCCAGCTGGGGCATGATGGGAAAAGGGATGGGGTCGCTGCATTGCCGACTCCCATAACCGTCGACACAAATGGGTGGAGGCCATTCCTATAGACGACCAGGAGTTCAGGCTTCTTAGCAGATGGTTTGGGCACAAGGCACGGAGATCATTGGCTAAATGACAAGAGCCTCTCTCATGGCAATTAATCATCGCCGCCTGAAGGTCGTGCCGAAGAAAGGTAGAACCGTTAAAGGGCCAGCGTAGGCATTCTCTTCTCCAAGCGGCCGATGATGAGGCCCAAAATAGAATTGGCGGGGGTCAAAGGAGTCCGAATGTACCATTTGTTAAAACTGGCTGGCCCATTTTTCATCTTCAAATAAGAGGCTTCAAAGTAGCCAAACACAATGGCTACTTTAATCTTATCTCTTAATGCTTCAGAACATCGGCCCTCTTTGTTGGCCTGCTCGGTTAACAGATTTCTCAGTGCCAGTTCAACTTATTGGATCTCAACACAAAGGAAGTGGCTCTTAATAGATTGCTTGGGACCCTCAGAAGTATACATAATATATGTAGAGGAGCGCTGAGACTTCCAAAGCATAACGAAATGAGTTAGATACTTATGGGTTCGCTCCAAACTCGAAGGTCACGAACGGCATTCTTAAATATTCAGAAGGGTATGTATGCATACTAAAAAAGGCCATGATGATAAAAAAGATGAGGCACTTCATTTTCTATGTGATTTGGAGCATAAAAATTGAAGATTTTGATGTAAAACAGAACAAGCTTTAAAAACATGAGAAAACGGTTCAGATATGTCATACAAAAAAGTAGATTAATGAAACAGGTAGATGTTTAATAGTACCTTCTTCACAGTTGTCGCCTTTGTAACCGGGATTACAGATGCAAGTTCCCACAATGCATGTTCCATGTCCACTGCAAGTGATATCGATGCACTGGTTGGTGGGAACATCACATTCAGACCCTTTCCAGCCACTGTGACACATACAGCGACCTTTGAGGTACTGACCATTCCCACTGCACAGCACTGGACAAGATGCTGGAGAGAACAAACAAAGACAAAATATATATATATATTTTAAAGTGTGCAGCCAAAGAGCTTGTGCTGGTCTGCTGTACTTGTGGAGAAAGATGGAAACTCATGACTGGGTGAAAATGAATATCAGGACTACAGCAAAAGTGACAGATTTATATTAAATGATAAAAGTGTATGAGATCATATTGATCCAATAGTATTGTTTGAATAAGGGATTTGTGAATAGCGATTGATCAGGGGACTGGAGCACATGGAGAAAACATGCAAATGTGAAAAAAGCCAACAGAATACATATGAGAGAAATCAATTAAAGTGACAAGAAACCCCTTAGAAAATGTATCCTAAAATTATACATTGGAATCTATCTTAAAACAAAATATTTTTGCCACTGTTTCTAGAAGAAATAACTGTAGTAACTATGGTATTTTGGCAGAAACTATTGACAGTAACAAAAAGATATTGTCACATAAACCACATAATGAGATAATAATATTAATAATAATAATTATTATTATTAATATTATTATTATCATATATTATTGATAAATACAGTGTGTATTTATCAATAATATATACACAGTGTGTGTGTGTGTGTGTGTGTGTATATGTATATATATATATATATATATATATATATATATATATATATGTATATATATATATATATATGTATATATATATATATATATATATATATATATATATATATATACATACATATACACACACACACACAACAGTTAGTTCCGGTCCTCGAATCTGATTGGACACCATCAGCACGCCGTGTGTATCACTCCGCTTGTGTTCTTCGTCCTAAACTAAAGTGTAATGCGTAACTTTTAAAAGTGCTATGCATATCTTTTTAAAAAAAATTTGTGGCAAAATAATTTTTTTTTATATGCAAAATTAGCCAGTTAGGTGACGTGAAGTGAATCCGTTCATTGTTTACATATAACAGTGTTCCATGATCGCTCATATTACTATTACATTACTAAAGCTTGGAAATAGATTTAAACGGCTTTCAACTAACAATTTCAGCATTAAGGCTCATCACAGCTGAGAGACACAACAAACTGATTGATTACAGAACTCAATGTGCTTACCTCTTACCGGAGTTTCCACATTGGATATATACTGTTTCAAATAGCGGAGGACATTGCGGTTTCTATAGGGACGGACTCTTGCGCACCGGCTACCACGAAATAGAGAGAAATACCCCCTCGTTCAGAAAGCTGACAACATCTCTGCTTGGGTGTGGCAACAGGTGATCGCACACGCTCCGTCTCTCTCTCTCTCTCTCTCTCTCTCTCTCTCTCTCTCTCACACTCACATCCATCCTTTTTTATCCAATAACTTGATAGAAACAGCACAAGCTGTGATACTATTTCTGAAGTGACAGTTTTGAATTACTAATGGAGACTTGGACGCATCATTTGTTTTGAACCAGCAACAGCAGATAATAAAGCATAGTAAAGTAGTTCCATGCACAAATGTGTTTTTTATGATTATACTCAGTTTTTCCTAATAATTAAAAATTTACTTATTCATTAAACCATTGTATATAAGCAATATCATACTTGCAATCGTGCTATATTGCCCTAAATCAGCACTGCTGTGATTATCTACTGCACTCGGCCATCACAGCAGTGCTGATGTAGGGCCATATCACACTCTTGCTCATGTGATATTGCTTAAATACAGTACAGCCGCTCCCTAGACTACACGGTCTAAGTAGGGCATCAACTCCCTAAGGGGGCACCATCTTACCCTAGGAGGGCACCATAAAGTCCTGCCCATACTCGCATGTTATACGTAACTCAAGGACCCGAAAGCAGTTGCGGAACACATATGATCACTTCACACTCATATCACGCGATATGGTGGCCCTGCATAAATATATATTAATATTATATATATATTGCATTATGAAAATGAAGCCTATTTTAATAGATTTTGCATTGTGTTATTATTTTATTGACAGTTACGCACAAATGATAATACATTGTGTTTGCCTTTTTTACTTCTTTGTAAATCCTATTCTAATCATTGTTAATTCTCATTACTTTAATACAAAAATGTTTATTTAATTTTTTAAATCAAACTAAATTTAAACAAAATCAATGGAATTAAAATAAATACTATATATATATAGACCAAATAATAAAGAAAATCAGCCAATAAGTGCCCAACATTGATGGGAACTCTGGTTTAAAACGTATCCCAGGGTGATACCTCAAGAAGCTGGTTGAGAAAATGTCAAGAGTGTGTGTCTGCAAATTCTAGGCAAAGGGGGACTACTTTGAATATGCTAAAATATAACACAGTTTTGATTTATTTTGGATTTTGTTTAGTCAAAACATAATCTCTTTAGTTCCATTTATGTTATTCCATAGTTTTGACTTTACTATTATTCTAAAATGTGAAAAACAAAAAATTATAATAAGAATGAGTAAGTGTTTCAAAACTTTTGACCGGTAGTGTGTGTATATATATATATATATATATATATATATATATATATATATATATATATATATATATATATATATATATATAAACCGTAATGAGAATGAAATGTTTTGTCAATTACAGATGAAAGATCAAGATTAAAATCTAAAAACAGGATTAATTTTCTCCATGCAGAATGTAATATCTTATTTCTTTCTTTCATTGTGGAGTGAAATAAGGCCAAGATTTGTCCTTGACAGGTTTCCTGAGATTCAGAGGCTTTTGCATAAAGAAAAATGGATAGAAACTATTGAACAAATAAAGGACAGAGAAAAAAAAAAACAGGTGAAACAAAAACAAGATGAGATAGATGAGGGGAGAGATAAACAGAAAGCTCACCTCTGCTGCAGTCGTGTCCTCTGAAGCCGGGAAAACAGAGACAGTTTCCCACCACACAGTCGCCATTTCCAAAACAGTTACTCGGGCAATCATCAATTGAGTCTACAACAGAACAGCAACAAACAATGTTTGTCAGGAGGATTCACATCCATCTGCACATCAACAGCTGGATACCTTTTCTCATTCCTACATTTGTCTTCCCTTTCCCTTAAAAACAAAGCAAAAGGCTACTTAAGCTGAATGTAGAAGCAAAAAATAACATCCCAAATCATTTGCACACAAGTGTATGGCCGCAACCTGCAACCTGTACAGAAGTGTTTTTACACATTTTACAAACTAAGAGTTTAGCCAAGGTCATTTACATAAAGGTTTTAAGTGTGATTTGAGTAACTTTTTATGTTCAAATATTTCCTCCTACCCTCTCTTAAAATGCAGAGACAACTACAAATTTATTTAATACCAATGGTATACACCTTATTCAAAAGTGATTATTTTTGCAATTCTTTTTGTAGAGCAATGGTGGCAAAAACGACATGCATCAGCTGTAAATTTGCCAAATATACCAAGGGAACTTCAGGGAAAAATTGTGATTAAAACATTTATAATATGACCTTTTTCAAGCCAATATATTTTATAAAGTCTTCTTTTTCAACTGAATCTTTCTATAAATACATATGAGCGAAGACGTACTGATACTCCGTCATTAGATAGAGTAGATTAAGATAAGTGTGAAATTTGCTGTTAGCTAGCAGGTCTAAGGTGAATTAGAACTCAAATGGGGCCACTTGACAAATTTTCTACAGGAGCTTCCCAAAATTAGTGTTGCTGTTTTTTTGATTTGTCACTAATATTGACCATCACAATGGTGACACGGGGGTAAATGACATGTCCAGTGACCTATTTTTAAATGATGCCACAAACAAACCATTAAATCAGAATTTTGCACTAATGAACTGAAAAGGATCAGCCTGATCTCATGACTGTTATATGACTGCAAAACACTTTTGCAAACATATACTACACGGTTCCTTACACGTATCACTAAAGCTTGCAGATAGTGTCATTAAAACAAATGTGATTTCAAAAATGCAATAGTTGAAACAACCATGTAATTTTGTGGTGCTTCCATGTTTCGACTTACTTGCTTTGCAGGACTCAAACCCCAGTCCTTTTCCATTCAAGTGCAACAATCTATCAGTTGAGCTACAGCGCAATTTGATCATATTTGAACAAACTTGTAAATGTGGTTGAATATGTAATGCAAACTTTACAATTAGAGCTCTTCAATTGAGCGCATTTAACACATTTACTAATTTCACATTTTATTATGACATTTTATTCAGCTCCATGTGAGTCCTGAACACTAGTTGGAACAGGGCGGAGCCTTTGTGACGTATCCAGGGACATTACACTGATGCGCACACACAATAGTGATTCCATGTCAATGATCAAGTGACAGAGAAATATGTTATCATATATATATTTTATCATATTTTTTCAACAAGACTTTTGAGAACCTGCATTCACATGCATTCGCTGTAGTGAAGCATCAGCATTTCCCCGGGTGCCGTGTTGCGCTTACATCTTACCGGACAATTTGGTTTAAGGATAATTTACATGCGCAGTGCAAACGCTTAGAGCAAAAAAATACATTCTCTGCACTACTTTTCATGTGAAGTTCATGACGCCATGAATAATCTCAAAGCAACTTGTGAATAGCCATGATTCATATTGTGGAGGATGAGGGTTTAAAGAGATTTAATGCATATTGCAATGCATATTCAACCTATGGGGACTAGTTAATGTACCTTGAATTGGTGATATTTTAGTGCATTTAATACATTTAATAAAACATTAGTGACATTTTTTTTATTTTTTAAGAAGGAATTAAATACATTTTGACAGGAAAAGAAGTATATGTGTATCGTCAAATTTAAGCACTTTCAAAATCTACGATTAATCGCAATTAACAATGAAAAATCATGTAATTAATCACGATTAAACATTTAAATTGACTGACAGCACAAGTTAAAATGTATCACCTTACAAGTCATGCACTATATTAATAGTGTTTTGATGTCATAAGATGTCATTTTCTATTCTTCTAATTCATTGTACCTCAGAATTAAATTGCACAGGACCATGATGCACATGATTTGCGCATTGCACAGGCGATTTTACCAAACCCACTTGTGCCTAGACCAAAACTTAATGTCCATGCCCGCTGACTTTGTGCTTACGACCATATGCATTGTCCTCCGCTTAACGCTAGTACTCTTAAAATAGGGCCCAAGGATTCAAAGGACAGTTTGAACTGACACAGGTAAATTAACTTACCAACTCTAACAACATTTTATCTCACTTTAACACTTCCTTAGTTGTAAGATAAGGAAGGATTGAAAAAAAAATCTTAAAGCAATTTGATGGCCAATAAAACACATTTAAATAATTTTATATCGGCAGCAAAACCATTGTGAATAGCTATTGTCAAATTTCCATATCACCCAACAGTCTATTTATATAGCACTCTAGAGGCATTTATATATCAATTAACAAAACTGTATAACATGTCAAACATCTGTGCCGTCGTTTGTTCAAAATCCTCCAACAATCCCATACAGCTGGAATTTTGAAATTCAGATGCACTCTGAATTAAACATGAAATAGTGCTGAAAAATATGATCTCCTGGAGGTACCCTGTGAGTTCCTGGTGCGCCCGGGGCTGAGCTGTCTTGACAAAGATGCTTTTGTGTTGGACAAAGGGGTTGGAAATGAGAGCTGAGAAACAGCCTACCCTTCCTCAAGAGAGTAAATCATCGCAGAGTTTGCAACATATGGAAAGCTGAATGGAGGGAAAGAAAGAGAGAGGGATGCATCTAAACTGGGCTGCTAAACTGACTGAGAGTGTTTTTGAAAAAAATAAAATAAAGGCACTCGTTTGATGTGAGATGAAAAAGCTGGCTGATTGGCAGGGTTGGGAGGATTACTTTTGAAATGTATTCAGCTACAGATTATGGAATACATGCTGTAAAATGTAATTTGTAATGTATTCCATTAATTTACTCAAGGTCAGTAACGTATTCTAAATACTTTGGATTAGTTCTTCTGCACTGGTAGATTCTTTCACTTGTTTTCACTATAAAAACTCTGCCAGTACAGTAAGACTAAATACACATGTTAAAAATACATGCATGTAAAATGGCTAGAAATAGCATTTTATCTTAGCGTAAAGCTGACAATTTGAACAAGGTTTATTTCTATTTCTTCTGCTCCAAACTTACTTCTCTGTCTGCTCGTATGAATGTAACACATTATAAGAAAATGTTCCACCGCTGTTCAAATGCACTTTGGATCGCATCATTTATATGTATAAATGTTTTCCATCTGAAAGGACTAAATATTAAATGAAACAAATGACAATAAAATCCAAAGTAATCTCTTCATTAATCAAAATACTTTTTGAATGTAACTGTATTCTAATTACCAATTATCTAAATTGTAACTGTAGCGGAATACAGTTACTTATATTTTGTATTTTAAATACGTAATCCCGTTACATGGGATTTTGCCATGTTTTTCATTTTGGAGTCATTTACTCGCCCTCATGTTTTTCCAAAAACATATGACTTGTTTTCTTCCATTTTTGGGTGAGTTTGCCCTTTAAGGTTTGCCATTCGAATGAACACAATAATACAAGTTGGATGTTGTTGTTTTTTTTAATTTTGTATTTGTAATGTAAGTGCTTATAGAATCTCTCAACATGTTGGTATAGCACCATTTCTCTCCCTTGCTGTGTCTCTGTCACTCTCATGTAAAACATTTTAGACACTGTGACTGGTCTGAGTTCAGCATGTAAAGTCCAGGGGTCTCTGTCTTTGAAAAGTTTTCATATTTAAAATGTGTAGACCAAAAATGGTGCAAAATTCCCATAATAAATTCCAGTTAGAGTGATTGTTCAGGTATTATTTTGAATAACCTGCCAAATTTCTGACAAGCAGCATCCCCCATCAAAATGTTTTAGTCCTTTCAACTGTGGTCCCTTCTGTAGCACTACTAAAAGTGTGTTGCATAAACAACCTCTGAGACCTATTAGAACCACTAAGTAATTGCCATCTCACAAACAATGGTAGGCATGATTCGGAGGTTGCATTTTTGCTCTAAAGTTAAAAAAAAAAAAAAAAAAGGAAGAAGATTACGCCGCTAATGGTTAGGTTTAGAGTTAAGGGGTTTGGGGGTAAATAAAATATTAATTCCTGTTGAATGTATTACACCATTTACAAATTAAAACAACTAGCTTTACAACTCACTTTTGGCGCCACTCTGTGGATATTTCACCCGGAGACTGGAGCTCACATGTGGCCATACACTCGCCAACACTTCCAGCTATGGGTACTGGTGTTGGTGATTTGAATTTAGGAAAGCACAGACAGATTTCAGTACCAAAACCTACTTAGACCTACTGTCAATGGATTTATTGTGTGATCAGTTTGGACACTAGGGTTTAATAGTATGTGTTCTTGGTTTGTTCAAATCACTCACCCAAAGCAATTGTTACAGTGCTACTTTCCTTAGCAAAAACCACTAAGAATTGTTTCTAACCAGGTTTCCCAAAACCCTCATAAACAGCTTTAAAAAAATAAAAAGAACAAAGTTTTGAATGTGCCATACAGCTGCAGTGTTTACACTGTTCAGGGCAAAGGGAACCAATGAATGGCTCACTTCTAGTTGTCTCTGTGCATTAATGGATAAGATACATTAACACTGAAAAAATAAAATGTCACTATTTAATGATCAGAGGGTAATCCATTACTCCATTTGGTCCTGTATAGCTCAAGACTGTAGTCCTTGGATTAAGTCTGTGAAACATATCTAATATTAGAATTGTTGTTGAAGGCCCGTCTGCTCCTCTGAAAGCTAAGGGACCAGAGCAATCAACATAGTGAGGACAAATGAGACTGCCGCATACAGAATGGACACCTTAGCTTTGTAATGAGTCGTCGTGAGAATTATGGAAGGAGAGAAGCAGAAAGAAATAGAGGAATAAACAAAAATAGAAAGTTGCACAGAGTTAAAAAGCAAGAACAATAGAGAAATTCAACACTTCAGATCCCCTGATGGACTGCAGTACACAAGTACCCAGAGGAAGTTTGAATTGCTCAGAGGTTGCTCGTTCATAGCTCAGGACACTGAATGGAGTTGTCAGTGTTTTAATTAAGAATCAACTTTGAGAATCATCTCAGAGAATTTATTTAAGGTGAAACATGTAATCTTTTGAAATAATGTTACAAAAATGGTATTAAGAGTAGCCATTTATAGGTTTATTCATGAACATTGGCTCAACAAAGCTGAGTTTGGGATAGGGCTAAATGTTTGCTAAAAGTCATGGACAGTGTTTGGTAAAACTGTTTGGAAACAACCATTATTTGTGCAAATCTGTCTAGTGATTATAGGTGTGCAGAAATTAAACAACACTTTAATAGAAATAAATCAAATAGAATAAATGAGACAAATGTTGGCATACAATAATAGTATAAAACTTAATTAGAAATCAACATTAAATAGAAATAATTAAGACAATTGTTGGCATACAGTATAAGAATATAGAGCTGTAAAATTAATGTGGATAGCAATTCATATAAATACTTGAGGTAATGCTAAAACCTCGGAGAGTCTTCTGAGGCAGTTAGTGAAACATGTTAGAGGAGTGTTAGAGTTAGTGGAATATTACTTCAAATCTTCAACCTATTATTACTTTGAACTTGACATTAGTCTAACTTTCAGTGGTTCTGTACTGAAAACTGGTGCAGTTTGGATCACGTTGAAGATTGCCATCCGGATGACCCACTTTCTTTCGATCTTTCTCACCCTCTGTCTACCTCCTTTTTCCTTTTTCTTCATCTTCTCATTCTGCCTCCCTCTGAGCCCCACAGCTCAGAGCCAAATCAACTCAGGCATGACTTCTGTTCAAGACCCCTCCACTCTAAAGCCCACCATCCACTCCGGAACTGCAGGTGGCCAACAAACTCCCAAAAGAGTTTCATCCGAGAGCAAGGATCACAGGATAAACAGACTGTCTCTCCCTCTCCTCATCTTCCACCACCCTAAACCACCATGTCATGTCTGTAAGGTATCTTATTGCATCCTCACTGGTGGTGGCAGGGCAGTGTCTTTTTTTCCCCTGACAAGCTGGGACTGCAGAAATGGCTGTGCTGCAGACACACTCGCATCGATCGACAGGCTGGCAAACCCTTCCCCCCTCCCATCACAGATGGACCATGGCCCAGGAGCGTTTAATTAAAGAGCATGTGAGAACAGCTCCCAGCTGCCATCTCTGCGAAAGCTGAAACCTCACGACAGCCTAAGGCTCTGCCCTACCTCCTGACGCACTCACGCTAATCAAAGGCTCTTTCAGGGCACAAGAGAAAGGACAAAATAAAAATCACCTCCATCAGGGAGGCAGCTGTGGCATAGTCGTGACATAGCTGTGGCAGATTCATGGCAAAAGTAGGATGGTGGAATAGAGTGGTCGTCAATCAAGAGCTTTAAATCAAGGCCACAGTGTTCAATGCTAATAGTCTGCAAATGGGAAACGAGATTCACTGACAGAAATGTAAAAACCAATAAGAGTCTTATAAGCCATCGTTGGAAAATACACACCAGCATATCGAAGCAAAGTCGCTTTCAGGGCACAAGATTAAGGATTAAGTCAAAATCAGTATCAGAGTGGAAGACTTAGCATAGTCATGGTGAAAGTAGGAATGACAAAGTGCAGCAAAAATGCAAGAGAACTGGATCAAAAAATTACAAATTATATCCATGCTGGGATGGAAGTGTTGTCAAATACAAGCTTTGAATCAAGGCCATAGTGTGCTATGCAAATATAATCCATATGGGAAATGGAATTCATTGGCAAATACTCAAAGACTAACAAATCTTGCAAGTCATCACTGGGCAATGCATGCCGGCATAGTAAAACAAAGGTGATTTTCATGGAACAAGATAAAAGACAAAATCAAAATCACCTCCATCAGTGAGGCAGCCGTGGTGTAGCTCTGGAGGAATCGTGGCAAAGCAGGAATGGAAAGTGCATCTTTCATGGCAATAATGTGAACCTGATCAAATAACAACCATTGAAATCAATGGTAGGATAGAAAAGTCGCCAATCAGAAGCTTTGAATCAAGGCCACAGCATTCTATGCAAATACTCATCAAATTGGTAGTGAGATTGGCTAGTAGACACTCAAAAGCTAAAAATAAATGTAAAAAAAATCTTACAAACCATCAGTGGAGAATACATAATGGAATAGATAAGCAAAGGCAATTTTAGGGCACAAAATCAAAATTACCTCCATCAAGGAGGCAGCTGTGGTGTAGATGTTGCAGAGTCATGGCAAAATTAGTAATAGAAAAGTGTGTTTTTCATTGCAATAAGTTGAACGTGATCAAAAATGTACTATTTAAATTAATGGTGGGATCTAGGGGTCGTCAATCATTAACTTTGAATCAAGGTTCTATGCAATTAGCAAATGGAAAAATAAATTTGCTGGCAGACGCACCATCAGCAGAAAGCACACGCCGGTATAGTGAAGCACTGCTCATTTCTGCATTCTTTCTTATTCAAATCCACCTTGATTTCTCTGTAGAGATCTAGGCTGACTGAGATGGTGATGCTAAAGAGGGAAATATCACTCATGGCAGGCTCCGATAAATTTCAGGCAATGCTTTATTTACTTTTGGCTTGGGCCAAAAATGCTGGATACTTCTGGCCAAGACTGATTGCCAAGACCATTTAAGATTTAACATGGTTAAGCTTGCAATTACTGTATAAATTTAGAACATTCTTTCAATTTCAAATTAGCACACCAAGGAAGTGTCACCAAGCATCTAAGCAAGCATTAAATATCTAATAGACATTAAAATCTTGTTATGTGGCATAGTCAAAATGACGACCTTACCTAATACAATGTTCTTTAACATGGTTACTTAATCCCTGTTTGGACGGTAAATGTTTTATATGGAGGTGTATGGTAATTTCAGCATTTACAAGCTCCAGCTGGTTATTTTATTGCCATCCAAATTAAAAATGTCCATGATTTTCAGCAATCACACAGGAGAAAATACCCAGCCAAAGCACCTACTGTTTTTTAACAAACACCATGGTCGTGTTGTCATGTAACAAAATCACAGATTTTACAAGGAGGAATTTTTAACCACTGCTAAGTGCTGTAAGGCTACCATTTGCTACCATGCATGGTAATAAGAATTTGGGTATTTGGAAAAATGGATGCACATTTCAGAGAAAGTTTGAAATGAACTACATGAATTCAGTTTCGTTGCCGTCACATCCAAAGAGTCTAATCAGGTAATCAAGTTAATGTGCCGACAGCAACAGGCTACACATAACATTGGACGTAGGCCTGTCATGATTATTAAATAATCATCTGATTAGTGTAGACATTTACCGAAGTGATCTCAGGGTAATGCAAGGACAGGGTTTAGAACACTGATTTTTTTTTTATTTGCTCGCTCAATAATGGACTTCTGTTCATTTCAACCAAATAAAATCTTGGCTAGTGCAGCTTTAAGCAGACAATTAATTTTTCAACAGGGACCTAACATGTGTTATCCACGCATCCACATTTATTGGATAACATGCCATGCAAATGTTCCTTTACAAACATCATCTTGAGAAACCCTGAGAAGTCCCGATTGCCTGAACACCGGTACCAGTGTAAATTCCACAGTTTCAACTGTATTTAATTGGACCAGTTTTTGTACTCTACACATTGATTACTGTATAACATTGAATCTAATCTAGTTTAATTAAATGGCAAATACACAACAAGGCTTTCAAATAATAAATAAATAAATAAACAGATTTAGGCTTCAAAGGCAACAGTTGTGTTGTTTCTGCAGTTTAATATCGTACTGACCGATCGCAGTGGCTAGAAAGGACACCTGCTCCGCCTCCTTTCCATCGTTGTAAACGGCCAGGTGCCAGATGCCAGAGTCCATGTACTGTATGAAGCCCGTATCATGACTGGTGAGGGGAACCAGGACCCGCTGTTGGGCTGGAAAAGGTGGCCCCTCGAGGCCTGGTACCCCCTGAGCCAGGAGCCGACGACCATCCAACAGCTCTACAAAGTCAAACTGGAGACAGGGGAGAGACAGCCAGACCACAAACAAGCATTAGGGCTGACACATGAGCCTTCAGGAGCTGATAAGTCTTCCACATGGAGCCAACAGAAGCTGGTCTCTAAGGACAAACCGAGGCTGTGATTGTGACAAAAGGACTAATGCTATGTGTGAAAGTAACACCTTATACAGAGACATTTCATGCTTATGCACTGTATCTATAAGGGTTAATCTCACAAAACATGTGTAGGTCATATGTCACCCCACAATATATTTTGAATATAAAACAAGGTGAAGCTTATTTCACAATGTGACATTTAAAGACAATTAAACACATTTTCACCAAACATTCTCATCACAGTTATGTGAGAAAAAATAAGTAATAAATCAGATTAACATAATGAGAAACCAATCATGATATTTATATATATATATATATATATATATATATATATAAACACATCATAACAGTGTCTGGTGTACTTTTTAAAATGAAAATGTATTGATTTTAATGTAATTTTATAGTACACATCTGGGTGCATTATGGTAATGAGAATTTTGGAGAAAGAATTTGATTAAGAATTGTTATGACAATAATGTCATAATCCAACATTCTTAATCATCCTATAAAGGGTTTCTTTGCGTCCTAGAAAAATAAAATGTGATTTGGGGAAAAAAATGGCAATGCAAAAAACAACAATATCTGGTTTAAATTGTATTTAAATTCATACATCATGTTAGTGTTTATTGTACTGATTTAAATGAAAATATATTGATTTTAATTTAACTGTATTATAGAAAAGAAAAAAAAAAATCAAATTAAAACATGGTCGCATTACGGTAATGAGGGTTTTTGGGAAAATGTGCAAATCCAAAAAATCTTTATGGTCCTGAAAAGAGCTTCTAGGCTTCCGAGAAATACATTCTAGGAGCATATAGTGTTTTTGTGAGATTCATAAATTAGAAAAAAAAAAATAACCTCTTTGGTTTATTATTGGTTATTGGTGCTCAATTGAAAGAGTCTATCAACTAAAGCCTTGGAGTAATTCCCTGTGACACAGTTCCACTGCACCAGATCAATATAGTGAGGCTGAGATACTCTGTGTTCAATTCTGAAATTAATTGTCTGTTTATGTCAAAGCCATTAAGATGAGTCTTTGTAAGACAATTGTATGCCACAAAATTAAATTAAATCTTGTAGGAATACGCAACTGCTAGATACAATTGACAGATGAGTAGGGTGGACAAACAAACCAACAAAAATGGATAAATCGAACTTGATTTAATTGAAAAAGCTCTGAAATTTTCGAGTGGAAGAAATAATATGAGCTTTTTATATGGCCATTCATGACAGATTTTGTAAAATGGACAAATTTAAACATTTAGTAGCTAGCATGCATGCTCTAGACAGATAACTAACTACACACAATCCATTTTGACCAGGTTCTACTTGAATAAAGACATAGTGTTTTTAGATTATGTCTTTTAAACAAAAGGGAACACTATTTGCCTGGCACAATCACTGGTATGCTATCAGGTTTTTGGGCATGTTTGTGTCAATATCTGATTTGAATAATTCCTTAAGTGAATTGGGTGCAAACACAATGCACACAGCATGTGTAAATAAACAATGCAGTCAGCAGGCAAGGTTAATTCTTTGTAAATTCCCCACACTGAGCATTAGTGCCCATAAAAGACACATGAATTTAAATCCACCATGCCCCCCCCCCCCCCCCCCCAAAAAAAAAAAAACAACAACAACTAAAAAACAAAAACAAACAACAGAAAAACATTATTTAAAAGGCATCTGATTTAAAGAACTGAATTGACCCACCTGTGTGTGTGATGGTGGCAGGCCTCTTCTCCCGTAGATCCCCACTAAGGCATCTTTGCTAAGAGACACATTGAATTTGAGGTACATTGGGTGGTCGATAAAGACCTGTGACCGCCAGAACATTCCAGGCGGGATCAGCTGGGTGACTTTGCGGCCCACGTCTATCTCACCCATGTCAATGAAGCTGTCTTCCGGGAAAAAGCCATCTAGTTTACCTGTGGAAAATTAGATCTATCAGTCAGCTCGACGCCTCATAAATCTACCATATGGTGCAGTGAGAGGGTCAGTGTGCTGGGTGAATAACCCTCCTTCTTATTTTCCATTAAAAAAATACATCCCTGACCAGTGACTACTGACCACAAAGCTATCTATCTATCTATCTATCTATCTATTAGAAATTTTAGGCAATATATTTGTATAATATATTTAAAAAAATTATTACACAATTTTCCACAATGCTGGATATTTTCTGGAAAATTATGGTATATGGTGCAAAACTAATTAGTGTCCTACTAATGGTTTCAAATTGTCAACACATTCTAAATAATGTTTCTAAGACTATTACAATTAATTCTTGAAATTTAGAAAATGCAGTACCTCATCTGTGCTAGCAAGCTAGAAAACATTACCTTGGTGACATATTCACACAGCAAAAAGTCATTGGCTGTGTCTCATTTGAAAGGCTGCGTCCTCTGGAGGTCGCATTTCTTGGCCGCATACGTCATCAAGGCTGTCTCGTTTCAGAAAAGCGAGTAGGACACTTCGAATGCAACCTTCAAATGCGACCTTCTTTCACGGGAATTCGGAGGATGCATGAGGTGTATCCTTCATGGGCACTTACAACCTACAATTCTTTGCTTCAACAAAAATGTCTAAAAAATTATGCCAATTTGCCGTAAATATGATGTTCAAACGCAAGGAATGATAATTCCAAATTTGAAGTACCTCAGTAGATGGCTGCAGAGTATATAATATGTATAATTATATTAATACATAATTCAAATTAAGTATTAAACTAAATGTACGCCTGTAAAATCTATTTTCTTTTCTCTTTACATCATTATAATTCTCCTAAAATGTACCTCATGCATTCCCTTCCAGAGGGAATTTGTACCCTTCTCACTCAAAGTGATTGTGCTTGTTAAAGAGTGGCGTGCTGTCATAGCAACCATTACTTTCCGTATCCGTTTGTCCTACGAAGCCCGTCTCGTTTAAGTGAGGCTTGTTTAAAGGAGGACACTCTGTATACTGCAGCCTTCAATGGACGTGTCCTACGAGACATTGTCTCAATCAGTATTACTTTCAGGAAAATAATGTAAACACTTACATTACAATACAATGTGGAGATAATTATGCTTAAAACAAGAAGAAAAAAAACTATTTGCCAATGGGGTAATAATAGAAAACTTAATTCAAGATTTACACAGGTACTGTACATCATCAACAAAAGGTTGGAATGTTAAAATTTAAGCACTGCTCCAAATTGTTTACAGTTCTGTAAACTGGTCAGAAACTTTTTTTTCTTTATTTTTGAGCCCCGGAGCTTCTCGGTACTATCCTTTAGGTACTATATACAGTATTCTCTATGTGGGAGATGGTCTGTACGCATGAACCTAGTGCTGATGTACCTTCCTCACTGGACCCTGAGGAAATGGCAACATGTGCTTGCCCATTCAGGCAATTTTTGCAGTGATGGCGACAAAAGCAGACATCCTTGCAAACAGAGCCCAGAGGACTTGAAGGCAGCCATCGCTTTGCAGGGCTACACATGCCATGGCAGATGGCAGTCTCTTGAAAAGTCTATCATTTGCGATGTGCTATATCAGGAGAGACAGGACACGCTTTCCCGCCTTCCAATTTGCCACCTCCATATAATGCATTACCACGTCAGTCCCAATTACGCATCTCACGAAATTCAGCTCTGCTGCTCAACTCTCATCATTGGCTGAACGGTCTCAAAAATCATTCAAACCAAAAAGAATATTATGTTAACTGCCCATTATTGAAATATATGATATATAAGCCCCCGCGACCCTGTACACAGGATAAGCGGTTGACGATGGATGGATGGATGATATATAAGCCTCCTTTTGCTGAGGCAGTTTACAGAGATGAATCTCATGAAACCTCTCAAGGACATTTCCGTTTTATATTTCACTCCAAAATCAATTATTTTATCAGTGATATTGCTAATCATCTAAAATCATTGATTTATGCTGATTTTATTTATTTGTATTACAAAAAAAAAAAAAAAATGACTGTATTACAGTAATGTTGTAGTAGTACAACTTTATTATGTGAAAATTAATGAAAAACAAATCGTAATGGTACAAAAAACATTTGATTTTGAGGTGAAACGTAACCTAGACATGTTTTCGTAAGATTTGCCTACAGATGGCCAATCACAGTCACCCTGGAGCAAATTACAGCTTGAGGCCTCGCACTGTGGCAAAACAGAAATGGTCATCAGAGTTGGCAAATGCTTGAATTTAAACAAGGTCTCACTGGCAATTTCCAGATAACATGTTTATGGCTAATTGAACTGATGACAAGAATGTGCAAACATTCAGATCGTCAGAAAACCTCACCGGTACAGTGTTTATTTAAGTTAATGCCAGGGCTGTACAGCATAGTGACAGGGGATTGATTCGCTCTGTTCTTGATGACAATGTTACTCTGACAGTCAGAATTAAAAAGCTCAGCCTATTGATTTCCCCTTCAGCCGCAGATATCACTCAAACACAGGCACTGTGGCAGCTTCTGTGTTTGTGTCTTCGCCCGCTGCTTTTCTGCCCACTGCTAAATGTAAAAAGACGTCTCTGCAACTCATCTATATGGTAATGGTCTGATCTGCCACCTTTTGTCTGAGGTCTTTTGCAAATAAAATGGCTAAATATGGGCTGCACTCGCAGAAAAGCAAACTTTTTCTACTGTACGGAGTGCTGTCTCCATGACCACGGGGGTTGGTGTCCGCTTTCTTCTGCTGCCAGGAAAGCTCTAGTCCAGTCTTAGAGATGAAAGTAATGCGTGGCTTTTTGGATAGGTCAACTTCTAATCTGCCTAGAGCCCCTGGATACCCAATCCTGATAGCTGTGCAATTCCTTCTTCCAGGAAGGAACAAATAATACTCTTCCCATTTCCCTGCAACTTTCATTGGATTGTAATGCAGATCTCAAGGCAAGCCACTAAGACTGGCCACAGCATGGTGTTGGCTGACAAATAATTCTGGATCTCGTTAAGTCTTTGAAATCAAAAATAAGACGTTATAATACTGTCCAGTTCTGAGCTCATTAATGGGGATTAGTTCATGCAAATCTGGCAGAAAATTAGCTGGAAATGTTGATTTCAAATGGTTGAAGATCATGAGTTTAAACATTTGTCGAAATAAAAGTTTAAGGTTAATCAAGGGCAGAAGAAATAAAATTGGCACATTTCCCAATGGTAATGTTTTTTTTTTGTTTGTTTTCTTTTTAATCTGACGTTATTTTGTAATTTTGCCTTTTAACTTTATGACATTAAAGTTACCCAGCATTAAACTACTGTGATTACTATTGGTACCAGGACATAGAAGCAAATAGTCAAGTTCTTCCTTGAGAGTGTATCCCAATAGTAAGACTTCAAAACTGGGGGCTCTCTTGCACAATGTATGTTTTCATGCTTTTAACATGAGAGAGTGCCGGAAAGCAGGTGTCGCAAAACTCTGGTGTTGCAAACTATGGTCTTAAAGGGGTCACAATTTATGTCAAGAGTTAAACTACATTACTTATTTTACAAATGTTCTGATTTGGTTATTATTGGTGTAAACTTAACCGGCAACTGTTAAATCCGATAACTTTTGGCAAGATTTTAAAGTTTAAATTTGGCAAATCGATAACATTATTGTCCCCACCTGTATGGCCTAGATGGCGTCAGCCAAAAAGACATTTCAGAATTGGAGCAATGACCAAAGATTACAAAGACACACAGAATAATGTGCACTGAAGAAAAGTGCTTAGTAAGTTGTTCATGTATAATACTTTAAAAAAAATTTGATTTTGACATACTGTCATCTTTGCTTCCTCGGTCTGGGAAATCTAAACCTGTGTTGCCCAAAGGCGGCAAGCCCAGATCTGTGGGCAGATGTAGGCCACTCGTGTTGTCTTCCGTCAACTGATATATCTGCCTCTGCATCGGCTGTAACTGCCAATTGAGTCCAAAGAGGTGCATGGCTGCAAAAAAGAGCAACAACAGATGGTAAATTTGTGTGTGCTGGAGCAGTGATTACAGAGCATGTGACTTGGTGTACATTAACGTAATTAAATTAGATTCACTGAGGAATACTATAGCATCAGAAAATTAACATCCTTGAGGCTGTGGGGTAATTAAAGCAAGGCTATATGAAAACAAATGTGTTTTGACTTGATTAATCTTTGGCAGTTTATAAGCACCAAGAGAACCACAACCAATAGTGTAGTCCACCAATGTTGTAAGAAAAAAAGGCATAAAGAATGAATGGCATTTACCCAAAAATAACAATTGTGTCATCATTTACTCACCCTTATTACGTCTCAAACTCTAATGCCTTTTTTTTGTGCTTTCAAAGAGTTTTTGAAGGAATTATGATGTGTTAATATCCATATGAACAAGTCAATGGAGTCCAAAAGCTCCAAAAAAGACATAAAGGAAGCATAAAGATAAACCATACAACACAAGTGATTTAATCCAGATCTTCTTAAGGGATATGATCGGTTTTGGGAAAAAACAGACCAAAATAAAACTCCTTTTTCACTATAAATCACAACATCTTCAGTCAGCTTGCTGAGATAAAAAAAGATGCTCAATTACAATTCCTTGCACTTGACACATGTGCAAACCTCGCGTTCAACGAATGTCAAGATTTATAGTGAAAAAGGAGTTACATTTCTGTCTTTTTCTTCAAAACCAATCGTATCACAAAAGACAAGGATTAAACCACTCACAACGTAGGGATTAACTTTATGCTGCCTTTGTGTCCTTTTCGGAGCTTGAAAGTTTTAAATCACAATGACTTGCATTGTATGGATTTAAACACATTATATCTTTTTCTAAAAAAAATGAATTCAATCTTATCTCATATGCGTTTGAGATGGCATAACAGTGAGTTAATGAGAGAATTATCCTTTTGGGTAAACTATGTCTTCTGCTAGGGTTCTGCATTAATGAAAGTCTGCACAGAGCAGATCTGCTGTTGTCATGACAAAACACAGTTTTCTTATTCAAGGAAGAAAAGACCAATCACAACTCAATATGCAAATAAACACAAGAAAGAAGACCAATTGTAGTACATTATGCAAATACTGTATGTAAATGACACCATCACTGACGGCAGACATTCAAACAATGCTACGCAATGGGAGATTTTCAAACTTTAATCTTAAATCGGAGGTGTGTAAATTATTTGCATTTAGCATTGTACTTCCTGAACACACTGTTGTTGGTCATGAAATGAACAGTCCCGCCCCAAACTCATGACACTGGTTAACACAATATTGCTGTGTCAGGCTGGTTGGAATTCTCAAACAAACTGCAATGTTTTTATAGTGCAGTGTCTACACTGGCTTACTTGAACTTGTCTCTGCATATTAACATAGGAGATAGGAGAAAGTGTTTAACAAAGAATTTTTTTTTAAATATATTTTCAAAAAAGTATATATCATAGTATAAATGTTAAAAAATAAGAAAAGAAAAAACATTGTACACTTAAGATTGAAAATCAAGGATTACTTGAGAAACACGTCAGTTTACTGGTAAAGTTCTCATGGTGCGGTGAAGTCAACAAGAGTTAAACAAAACCATCACCCCCCACCCTCAAGAAATGTGGTATACTACCAGCAGACAAAAAAGCTAGAGCCCACAGGGCAACACATTTCTTTTCATACTGTTAGCTTACTAATACCCCACTCGCCAACCCCGTGACTAAAGAGAAAAGGAAATGATCAAGACAGCAGGAACACAACAAGAGGTTTAGATGAATGCGTGAGGAGCACCAAATACACAGCGATATCTCACAAGGTCAGCAAAAGAAGCACCCTCTGGGATGAACTCTGATGGTGCAGTGAACAGGGAAGGAGGGGCCAGACATGATGGATCACCAGAAAGAGAATGGTCATGACCAGCTTAGCCAGGCAAAACCCTATTCTGGAAGTCTACAGTCAGCAGATAAAATGCCAACAAAAGGCCTTGGAGTTCTTTCTTACAGGGTTTCATTGGAATTCTAAGCACACACTGCAAAAAACATTGGATTTAAATAAATCTCAATTCACTGTCTACTTTTGCACACTAAAAGTATGTATTTTGCTGGTGGTGAGAAAGTAAATACTGTTGAGAATGAATTTAAGATAGTACTTCAGAAATGGGACATAGTAACAAATAAAATTGTATCGCCTTGGATTCTGTTATCATGCTATTGTAGCTAAACACTTAAAAAAATAGTAACATTGGGTGAATCTTAGTTATGAATATGCATGCATCCTTGTTTCCTTTCCTTGTGTAACCAGCCCTGGTTTCCCCGCTCCGAACGGGTCTCCAATGTGGGAGGCGGGTGCGCTAACAAGGAGGCTAAAGGCCACAGCATTTAGCGTCAGTTGCTAGTGCACTCCTTGAGGTCGGGAGAGTGAGGTTTACACACTGCACAGCTATCTACCAACTGGCTCCCATTACACTCACCCCCCTAAACCTCACTCCCATCCGGGTCACTGCACCATTGTAACCGGCACTGGTCATCCCGCTCCAAATGGGACTCTAACCTGCATCTTCAGCATGGGAGGAGGGTGTGCTACCAAGGAGGCTAAAGGCTATAGCCTCTAGCGTCAGTTGCTAGTACACCTCTTGAGGTCAGGAGAGTTAGGTTTACACACTGCACAGTTATCTACCAACTGGCTCCCATCACACATGTATTCATTCTTCGCCTCTCCTCACTCTTAGGAAACGAGCATGGAAAGGAAGTGAGGACAGACGAATCGAAGCAAAACTGATTGGTAAAATGGAATGTCCTGCTCACTGAAGTGTCACTTCAAAAAAACGTGCACTTCTCCATCTCAGCATTACCTCAGACTGCTTACCGTTATGTTGTTGAAACATATATTCATATATATTTTCGCAATAAAACCTAATAATTCAAGAAGTACTGTTAAAATACTTGACAACTGTGGCTAATTTAAACCACAAAGGTGAAACATCAATTAAAACTGTTGTGTAAGTTGTGAAGAGGGAGGAGAATTTATTCATGCATTAGGTGCTGTCCAAAAAAAGTTATCTTTACATGATGCTCCTGAGCTTCCACGCTCAAGCGTCCTTGGTTGCTTTCTCCGTCCTCAGTTCTCGCCTCCTAGTGGCGCATTAGAAAATTGATACATTCTTCACGATGGTGAACTTTGATCAGTTTCTGGGTCACAGGCTTGAGGATGGAGGTATGAGGTAACAAGGATGCACAATTAAAAAATGAGAAGCACCCATTGGCTCAACCAATGTTGTGAGTTTGGGGTAGGACTATCTGTTTGTCCAACCAATGGAAGATAGGGGGAAGGCAGCGAACTGTCAATGCATGTTTATTATTCTTCAGCGTCGTTCATGAAACAAACAAAAAGGCACTCAATGGCCAAGTAGTTACACAAACAAATGAGTAAAGTCTTCTATCGAGTACACACAGGTACAGTGTACTCTCTCTCTCTCTGGTCTCACTCTGATGCCTCATGCTCCTTTTTATGTCTCCCTCCGCCATCACTACAGCAAGAAACAGGTGTTAGGGATACTGACAACCCAGGTGACGAGCCTTACCGCTTTCTCTCTCCCACAGACAGACACACGACCATGCCCCCATCACAACAAAAACCCATTTTATTTTTGCTATTCTGTTTGATGACACTGTAGAATAAAAACAGCATGAATACTGTAAAAAAAAAAAAATAATTCTATAAGTATGGATGCATACTTTGAAAATCCACTGGAATTGGTACACCGTTGTGGCAGTTGTAGCATACACTAAATTCAATGCACTATAATATGGGATGCACTAATCCTAATCTTGCATACTATATAGTATGGATAATATGCAAATTGGGATGCAGCCATGTTTTATAAGGAAACTGCTATCGGAGTGGACTATCACGAGTGTCGAAGTAGATGAAACAAACGATCTAGCATTTCGGCTCTTCCCCACACTCAATTTCTTTCCCTATGTGAGTCCCCATTTCTCCTTTGTAAGTACAGAGCTGGTTTCAAATTGTACAAGTGGCTTTTTCTGCCAAATTCTCTTGACAACCTGTAGTGACAATTCAAAACTAAAATTACTTTTTCGCTCCACTCAATTTCTCAGAGAAGAGAGAACGTATTTGTTTTGTGTGGCGGCAAATATCTTCTCTTGAAAAGGGTGAGAAAAGGTCTAAATGAATGATTTATTCTTCTGTCAAAACATCTGGGAATGAAACATATAGCTGTTATAATTATCAGCCCTCAAATCAATCTTGATTTTGGTGTGACAGAGGACTAAAATTATAACATTCTAAAATTCCTTAAAATGAAAAACAAAAGACATGGCTTTAATGGTACTGCTTCAGTTTTCTTTGTTTACAAGTTACAAACACAATACTCATAACCTACACACGCCATAAAATCACACCATTCATAGGGAAATTTTATTTCAACACCTTTAAAAAGAGTCCCACTAGAAGTCATAAATTAGCAAAGAATGCTTGAACGTTTAGACACATTATATCATAAAAAAAATTCTTATTTTATTATATATAATTGCTATTCATCCATTCATTCTTTCTCTATAACCGCTTCTCCTTTCTAGGTTCATGTGGTTGTTGGAGACTATCCCAGTTACTGTGGGCTGAATGCAGGGAAACACCCTGAACAGGTGTGTATAATTGAAAGCTTATTTATACACAATCAGCCACAACATTAAAACCACCTGCCTAATATTGTGTAGGTCCCCCTTGTGCCGCAAAAACAGCACCAACCATTCTGAAATGCTATTCTTCTTACCACAATTGTACAGAGTGGTTATCTGTCAGTTCGAACCAGTCTGGCCATTCTCTTTTGACATCTCTCATCAACAAGGCATTTCTGTCCACAGAACTGCTGCTCACTGGATGTTTTTTTGTTTTTGGCAACACTCTGAGTAAATTCTAGAGACTGTTTTGCGTGAAAATCCAAGGAGATCAGTAGTTACAAAAATACTCAAAGCAGCCCGTCTGGCACAAAAAATCATCCATATGATTATCTAATCAGCCAATCATGTGGCAGCAGAGCAGTGAACAAAATCATGCAAATAGGGGTCAAAAGCTTCAGTTAATGTTAACATCAACCATTAGAAGTTGTTGGTGCCAGATGGGCTTGTTTGAGTATTTCTGTAACTGCTGATCTCCTGGGATTTCCACACACAACCGTCCCAAGAATTACTCCGAATGGTGCCAGAAAAATATGAAAAAAACATCCTGTGAGTGGCATTTCTGTGGACTTTTTGAATATTTAATATATTAATATTTATAATTTTTATCATTATACTATAAAAGCCATATTGTGACCTATCTTTACAATATAAAACATACAAAACACTCACCATGAACAAAGTAAAAAATAGAACATAACTGAGAGTCGAACCAAGTAGAAGAGGGACATAAACCATTAGTGGTGGTGGTGGTGGGGCTGGGTAGACGGAATCATTAATAATGAAACTAGGAGAGTAATGCCTCAATGAGCAGGCACTGATTGGTTGGAGCAGTGTTTACAGAGTGAAAACTGTGCCTGAATTCATTTCCAAAGAAAAAAAAACAAAAACAAAGGGCTTTGACTAATTGCTTCATTGGGCCTTTAGTTTGATATCCTTTGTCCTGCTTTACATGTTGTAAAATCAATGATCCTTAAGATTCTGCAAAGATGTGCTTGCCCTATCTTAACCAGAAGAAGTATCAAATTGGCAGTTTTAAAATCCCACCACTGAGCTGACATACTGCTGATCAAACTAGACATGATAAATAGAGTTTGGCTTTGCATCCCTATGCACATTTGGCCATTAATTAAAGCCATATTACATGATAACCATCACCCATTTACTATATGGTGAAAACGTTGCATGAAAAACTATGAAGCCTTTGACAGGCATTACCAAGGCGAATGAGAGCAGCCATCCTCTGGCTTACTCAATCAATAGCTATTTGGAAAATTGCAGGGCACGCATTTTGTTGATTGCATTCCGACACATTAAGAAATTCCATAAGACAGGTCTTGAATGTTGCTGCTATTTTTGAGAGAGAGTATTTGTGAAGGCGATAAAAAGTCGGGGCTGTCTTGAGAGACAATATAAATGCAAACAACCAGGTGTCTCCGCCCCTGTCGGTAGCGCTGGAATTGACTATGTCAAAGGAGGACAGGTACACTACAAGACAGATGGCTGGGTTTGTCATCACCCAAGATCGAGTAAGGCATTCCTCTCGCTTGAACTCTTTTTTCTGTTGTGCACCAGTTGATGTGTGGCTCACCATCTATGGGGCAAAACAGAGAGGGCAGTTTGCGCATGGGCAGTGGGGGAGAACAAAGGCATCTTGGGTCTGGTTCTCATTCCAAATGTCATAGTAATTGCATAGGGCAAATCTTCCAACCGGCCCCCCAGCATCTTGTCCTGTCCAGCTCTGATGTAAAATGCCTCAGACTTCCTGGCTACTCCCGACTACCAAACCATATTATGATTAATTTCCATCCTGTCCCTCTATCTTTGATTTCCAGAGTGTTTTGGGAAGAGTGCAGCTTATGAAATATATTTCTGTGCCAGGCCTAACTCTTCCATCATCCAAACTCTCTGTTTCTCTCTCACATCTGTCAACCAAGCTCCATGAGTAGGGAGCAAAGCAGGAACAGGTGAAAGCAGTCTAAGCTGGGTGTTTTTAATGAGGGTCCCACTGGAATAGCATGTGGAGAGACCCCAAGACCTGTTGAGAGTAAAACGGCAGCCGTGCCGAAATGCAAGTCCAAGATTGGACACACGCAGCATCCATGCAATCTGTATTTTGGCAGGCAATTTTGGCAGATCCGTGCAAGCCAATTAAGAGACAGAAAGTTTGAACAAACTACTGCTTCAGCCTAAGAGGAACACAAGGCTCATTACTGTACCTCTTCAAACCTCTGTAAATCCTCCCGAAAAACAGACAACAACAAAAGCCATACATTACAAGACTACCTCCAAAAATGCCTTATCCCAGGACAAAAAAAGAGGACAATACTGTGATCTGTCAGGACAGGGCAATCTTGGCTTGAGCAATGCTTGTTCTCATTCATCCGTCATAGAATGGACCGGGTACATTAGCGAGCATATGGTTAATTAATTTCTCTTAGACACTTGAATGGATGAGCGTTGAATGCGGCAGCTCTCAGTCCTGTCATTAGCTGTCTAATTACTTTGACACTGCTCTTGCAGAGATCCAATTACTTTGACACCGCTCTTGCAGGGATCCTTATGTACAAAATTTCAGGCACTTTCTGGTGTTGCTGCGGCTATCTCGTATTCAAATATTGTATCTTCCACAAACATATATATAGCAATAAAAGAGATCTGGAGATTCCAGAAACTATTTTTGCAAACGGAAGAGAGACATAAAAAGAAATAAAAGAATGTAGTCCGTCCCTTTCAGTGAAGAGATTGTTCACAAGTGAGAATTTAGATTTTAGACATTTAAAAAAAATTGATATTTTTAGGCCACATCCACTCTAATCTGTGTTCAGTTTCCTAATGTCATTGTGAATGATGGTTATGGTCCATTTTCAATTGAGAAAAATGTCTATCTACTGTGAATGAGAGGCGTAAACGTAACAAACACTTATTATAGTGGACATGGTGTGGAGTGTGGGAGTTTATCTGTATGATGTCTTTCTCTTGCCCTTCATTTAGTCTATTTTTCCTTCTTTCTTTTGCTCTTTCTTTCTCTCATGCACCCTCTTTCATCCTTTCACTCTCTTTGTTCCTTTCTCTCGCCCTCTTTCTTTATTTCTTGCACTCTTTCTTTATTTCATCCTGTCTTTTTCCTTATTTCCTCCTCTCTCACCTTCTCTATCCCTTTTTTTGCCTTCTTTCATTCTTTCTTGTGCGCTTTAGTTTTCTTCTGTCCTATAGTGTTTTCATTCTTTTGGCTTCCTTCTTTCTTTAGACGTCACATATGGATTTTAACACACCATTAAAAACACACGTGGGTGTTAAATCAATCTACAGACAAACCAGCGAGACAGTTGAGAGCACTCTCAAGAGTGCCCAATCTTTTCACAAAAACTCCCAATGGAACTTCCTCTTGTTCTACAGTACGTGCCCTCCTCTGGTCTTACTTCATGATCTAGCTGTTGTCTATAAATGAGAGGCAGTGAAAAGCACATCATCAGCAAAATAGTAGATCAAAAAGACATTTTTCACTCTCACATTGAAGCTGAGAGGAATCTGTCATGAGTGAATAATATCTCTTCAATGGCTCATGTGCGTGTGTGTGTGTGTGTGTGTGCGCATGTGCGTGTGTGTGTGTGTGTGTGTGTGTGTGTGTGTGTGTGTGTGAGGGCGCACGTGTGTGTGTTTGTGTGTGTGAGTAAGGCCGCTGAGAACATACTTTCACAGATTCCCCTGATAAAATGGTTTTGTTTCAGCAGGCAGTTACTATTAACTTGCCAATTTACAAGATGCTTTTCAGACTAAATTAAGCCGTGGAGAATGATCAGAGCTAGAACCTAACTTTCCTTTAATGGTGTCATCCAAATTTAGGCAAATGCAAATGTTTACATTATTATTTAGGTTATGACCACATGAAAATCTCTGATTTTGCTCTGACACAAACCTACAACCTTTAAATGCTACATAAGGCCATTAAACATGGCAATTATTTAAATCCTTTTACATTCAACCAATCCATAAATATTCCAATACCCTAGAGTGACATGAAGTAGACCAGGGTGAAATAACAACTAATATATACAGTAGCGTTTGAGTCGACCAGTGAAAAAGCTTCTATTTTGTATTTTTCTAATTTAATTTGAAACATTTTAATAAATTAAAATGGAAATTTTATTTAAGAATTCTTTTTTGCTTTAATGACAACATGCTTTTAAGCTGAATTTGACTCCACAAGTTCATCTAAAACATGAGGATCCATTTTATCCCAGCATGGTTTGAGAATGTTCCAAAGAGCATCTTTTCTGGAAGCAAGAAAATCTGACCTTTAAGGAGTTAACATGGTCAACATCACAAATTTGATTATTTGATAGTGACCTAGAAAATTTGCAGAATCTTAAATATTTCTCAATATTTAATTGTTCTTCATGTTTCTTTGTTCAAAACTTTCCCAGGTTTAAAATATACTTTAAATCCCTGATTTGGACATTAGGCTTTTGACCCCACTGTAAAACTGAAAATGCAATGAGCTAGTTGTTATAACGGGGAAACAAAGAGATAGAAAACCAAAGACTGAAGCCTCAAAGTGAAGTGACAGTTTGAGAATGTGTCTTGTGGCTTTGACTGAGGGTGCATGTGGGCTGTATGATGAGGGCACAGCACGAGAAGAAATGAACACAGAGGGAAGCTGATGACCTTCAGATGCAGAGGACATAATGACCTTCATAATGAGTATGTCACCACTGAGAAAATGGCACACAACTCCCAGTTTCCACATCCGCAACCCTTCCAAGGAACCGTTTCTTGCCGAATGCACAAAAAAGAATGGGGGGGTGGTGTTGGTAAGATACATGCTATTCAAAAACATCTGTCAGGAGGTTTAATTGGGTTCATTAGACATCACAGCTAGAGTTTCCAATTACAGACCTACTTAATTAATTGCACTTGAAATTAAATATATTTTCTCATCAGCTTTTAATTAAACGTGACCCCTTGTTTTTGATTGAATACCAGATTCTCATGGTGAGCTAAGGTTTCCTACGTGTTTACCTGAGGTGCATGGGGAGGTGAGCTTGATTTTGGAAGAAGCTTGGGTGGGGTGGGGTGTCTGTAATTACATGAAGTGATTAAGATCCATCGGCTTTGTGGGCTTTGCAGGGCTCAAAACAAGGTCAGAGCTGAACTAGCCCACCAGCTAACAAAGAGCACTTTGAAGTGCAGAATTAAATCAATAGAGCATAAACACTTACCATCTACAACAGTATAGCTCTGTTGTAAAACCTAGTGAGTTGCCTTGCTGTTTTCTAAGGCAGCATCCTAACCGAAATGGTACATCATAAGGGACTAGTTTGAAACATTCTACATAGGCAGCAGCTCTGCAACACACACAAATAAAGCTTTCCACATGAAGCACACGAGACTTGACTAACAATTCATCCAATGTAGTTTCATATTAGCATGTTGCTAAGCTATCAACGCAATATGAATGTACAATTGGTGAAATGACCAATTTTTACAATTATTTTCAGTCAACATTTCTACACCATCTTGTATGAGTAAAATGTTTTATTTCAAAACCTAGTGAGCTGCCTCTCTGTCTACTGCGTAAATAGGCAGTTACATTTATACATCTCTGCCCATGTTCAGAACCATGGAGGTCGAAGTCTCAGACTATACCCACGACCATGGAGATCATTCCATTGTCTCTGCCCATGCTCACGACCACGGAGGTCGTTCCCCAGTCTCTGCCTGTGCTCACGATCACGGAAGTCGTTTCCCAGTCATCCAAGGCTCTTAGTCCCAAGCCTCCCATGGTTCCGCCATCCATGGCTTTGCCCCTCGAGCCTCCCCCAGCTCCGCCATCCATGACTTTGCCCCTCGAGACTCCCACAGCTCTGCCGTCCATGGCTTTGCCCCTCGAGCCTCCCACAGCTCCACCGTCCATGGCTTTGACCCTCGAGCCTCCCACGGCTGCGCCATCCATGTTTTAACCCCTCGAGCCTCCCACGGCTCCGCTGTCCATGGCTTCGCCCTTCGAGCCTCTCATGGCTCCGCCTTCCGTGGCTTCGCCCCTCGAGCCCCTCATGGCTCCATCTTCCATAGCTTCGCCCCTTGAGCCCCTCATGGCTCCGCCTTCCATGGCTTCGCCCCTCGAGCCCCTCACGGCTCTGCCTGCCTTCGTTGAGCCCCCCACGACTCCGCCCTCAGAGTTGTCGATATCTCCGCCCTCAGAGTCTTCCATGACCTCACCATTTATCAGAGAAACTTGGCCTCCTGAACTGGTCCTTGCCCTGTGGCCGCCACCCAGGTCTTCTGACCCGGTTCTTGCCGAGTGGCCACCTCCCAGGTCTCCTAACCCAATCCCTGCCCTGTGGCCACCTCCCAGGCCTCTTGACCCTGTCCCTACTCTGCGGCCGCCTCCCAGGCCTCCTGTCTCTACCCCTGTCCTATGGTTACCTCCCTGGCCTCCTGATCACTCCCATACTCCTCCCTTGCCACAGGATCGTCCACCTATCCCTCCTGGATCCTCCCCAGTCACCTGTTTCCTCCTGCCCTCCTCCACCTTTAGGTGCCAGGAGTTGACTTGTAAGGGGTGGGGGGTGGCTAATGTCACAGACACAGTCATCATTGTTCCTAGGACTCTTATTTTGAAATAGTTTTTGTCTTATCCCCAAACTCCATTTCCCAGGATTCACTGCCTTCATCAGTGCCTTCTGTTCCCCATCATTGTCACCTATTCTCTATTCTATCATCAGCCCTTTTGTGTATATATATATATATATATATATATATATATATATATCCTCTAGTTTTGTTCCTTGATTGTCAGTTTTTGTTCATTGTTAGTAGTTACATGTATTTATGTTAACCCCTATGACTGTCATGTTTTATAGTCAAATTCATCGTCTTCAGTATATCCTGGTCACCTAAGTCATCATCTTCAGTGTATCCTTGTAGCCCAAGTCATCGTCTTCTGTGCATCTGCCCCTACTTGTCATTGTGATTATAGTCTTGCTTCACTGGGATCCCACTCCCTCACCTCATCCTTACCTACACTTAACACCTTATTCAAATTATTTTTTTCACAAAATAAAATTTTTATTATTACATTTTGTAGCCCTTCTGTGTGATTGCACATTAAACATATAATTTTGAGCAGATATACACATAAAAACCCATTCCATTCTGTCCCAGATATCAGCTTCTACATGACATTATTGTTATTATTGATCTATTTTTTTAAAGTAATGGACCAACATTTATATGGAACTGGTGGACACATTCTCATCTTCTCCCAAGATCCACTTCTGCTCTTATGGGATTACAGGAAATGCATGTGAATATGTATACTAATACAGCCTCACATACTATAAATCAGAGAGAGTTGACGATTCAGTATAGCCATTGCCCATTAAACTACAGAAATGTTAACCGCACAGGAAAAAAACCCAAAACAAATTAAAACCAGCACAAGCCATTTCTAGGTCTCAATCATATCTCACTCTATCTATCGTCCATTATTGACTTGCTTCACTGACCTAGCTGAAAAAAGTTGCGGAACACTGAAATTTCTGAACAATGTGGTAGATCAATAATGTTAGCTGTTATCTGGTGTTTGCTATGCTCGAGCAGAGATTTTAATTGATTGAAAAGTGAATCAGGGATCTTTATATGGGCCACTGCCCCAGCACTAGGATGAAACTGATAAAATTCATCACTAAAGTCGTATCAGTCTCTTTCAGCAAGGCAAAGTAATGATAATCATCGCCAGCTCGGATTAAACTCTATAGGGTCACTTTACTGCAGAAATACAATGCAAAAACTGCCTAACCACCCCATCTGCAGTATTACAAAAAGTAAAAACTTGAATGAATAAAGGGGATTCCCACTGACAGAGATTCAATTGCTGAAGGTCGCCGAATATCTGTGCAGCTGACTGCTAGAAAGCATTCTCAGTCTAAAAAGCATATTCCAAAAAAATCAAGGAGATCACTGTCTGCACTCCCATTGGTAGTCACATTGCGTCACTGCTCATTTACATAAAGCAAAGCTTTGCTCGAATTTGTCACATCGTGAAACGTTGCTGTCAATCATGTTGCAGGAAATTGCCAACTCTCATTAAAATTTATTAACTTCAGTTTATTTTGTTGATGCAACTCACCGTCAGTGTGAAAGTCCCATAAATCATACAAATAACCCTTCTGAAAAAACACCATAAACTAGCCTTAGTTGGTTCACTGGACTTTGCTCAACACCAAAATGGCGTCCACTGGTCAGGCTGGTCTGATTTTATGGTTTTATAGAGGTTTTGGCACTTTTCCAGCTAGTCAGTCTGGGAGACCAGCTAAACCAGCCAAAAACAGCTAAGACCAGCTAAGTCAGGCAAACCACCTTAGGCTGGTTTAAGCCATTTTTTGACAGGGTACGAAAAAGACACACATAAAAATATTATTTATCTCATACCTTTGACTGCTGATAGATTGAGAAAAACAGGAGGATGAAGGCATAGATGGATAAACTCACCAACAAAGTAGGACAACAGGAACACCAGGGTGACGGAGATGAGGATGGCACTGAGTGCGGCACATTTCCAATTGCAGTGCCTATAGGGCTTCTTCAGGCTGAAGGCGGGTCGCGAGAAGGTGTTCCGTGGCAGTGGGCGGGGTGGGGGCGAGTATACTGTGCTGGATGTCAAGGGGTAACCAGGTGACGTCGTGCAGTACAAGGGCGATGTCCCTCCAGGCTTAAAAAGAAAGTGTCTGCAGAGACGCAGAAAAACATATTGCTTACGTATGCAAAAAAAAAGGGCATTAGACAAGTGTATAGGGTCTGAGATAAGTGTTTTCTCATCATGTTAAATAGTATCTGTAGAGTGTGAAGGCTAGAGTGCCCTACACTGGTCAGTACTGCTGTCACTAAGCACTATTCCAAGCTGTTGCCATAGTCACCTCTGCTTGCTGGCTGGCAGCAAGACATTCTGTGCCCCTGTGGGGTGTGTTATATTGAAATTTTGAATCAATATCAAATTTAATTTACAGCACGACTGACCACAGAGGATTCTTTTAATACAAGCCCTCGTTGTGACTTCTAATTTACCTGAAGGGTGTATGTGTCAGGACGCTGTTGGATATTGCAAGATGCACATAATCAGTGCAGCTTATTCGCCAATGTACAACTAGGCCAGGTCTTTTTAAATGAGATTCAAGACTTAAACCTCAAACAGGTGAAGGCATTGATTTAGAAAACTGCTGTCACTGCTGTTACATGCGATACTGACCAGACGAAGGTAACTCAGAAATGATTCAGTGTGTCTAATGAAGTAGAACAAATTGATGGCTTTTTCAAAACTCTTAAAGGAAGAGGGTGAACTAACCCTTAAACCCAAAGCACAGATCAAGACAGAAGCTAAAGTGTGCACTTAAGAGTTTCCATGCTGACAAATTTGAAACTTTTTTTTTTTATCTAGCCAACTAGTTTTCAGGTGTGAACATTGTCTCTGACAAGCAAGAGGGCAATAGTGAGCGACATCCAATGAAAGAGGAAAAAGCGCAAGAGATTGGAGAGGCAGTGAAAAGTCTGAACTTGTACTCATTGAATGTGAATTACGGTAAAAAAAATAAATAATGAAGTCTTGCGCAGCTATGTGCGTGAGCTTGTGCAGAATATCAGGATCACAGCTTGAAATTTGTTATGTTTCAATCCAAATTACAAATTTATGCAAAAAATCTGAATATCGCAAGAACAATTTGCAAATACAGAACTGAATATTGCAGTAAAACAATTTTCAAATAAAGCAGCATTTCCATCCCATGTGTTCCATTAAAAATTGGCACAAAAATGCAAGTTGTAGCCAATGGGGAAGCCACAGTGGCTCATTTGTTCAATGTAATAAATTATTTGTTGTTCAGAGTGCACATGTAGCGGTAGCAAGCTGGTATGTGATAGCAGTGCATTGTGTAAACCTCACTCTCCTTGCCTTAAGAAACGCGCTAGAGACCAAGGCTAGAGGCCATGGCTTTTCTAGCCTCCTTGCTAGCGCATCCGACAACTGTGCTGGGGACTGCTGTTTCGAAACCTGCTTGAGGAGGGTCGAGTAGGACCAGTGACACAGATAAAATGTTCTCATGAATCTCATGTTTGTTTGCGATGGGCAATATCTGGAAACAAATGTGTGTTAGGCAGCTCTAGACTGCATTTCCCAAAAGCACCAATGGTCTCTACGATCAACTTAAGCTTGCAATGCTTTTGGGAAATACAGCCCTATTACAGCCAACCATTTTAATGAAAGGCTTTGGTTTAGACATATAAGAATGACCAGATCAACATTTGTTGATCAACATTATTCAGTCATCTGACTTAAGGCCGTCACGTGAATGTTTTATTTTTTTGGATGATTTAGGAATTTATTCTGTAAATGCATTTCCATCGTAGTTTATGAGCATTTTGTTGAATACAAAAGTGTATCCACCCGAAGTGAGCATATAACTTTTTTATGCACATTTTAGAGACTTCATACTCATCTTGGTGTTCAGATTTTTTATGTGGTATCCCAATATTTGCATAAAATATGTGGATGGAAACAACTAGTGATGAACTTAATTACAACCAGCGATTATTGTGTATAAAATCAATAACACGATATAAAACAAAATAATGTGTCTTTAAATGTGCACAGGCCAACAAGCTTCTGTCTTAAAGTGTGTGCTTAGCCTTGGGAAGAGTTCCTTAGCAAAGAACACTATATTTAGGGTTATTATTTATTTATTTTATGAATTTACCAGAAATAAAGATCATTGTCAATAAACATGCAATTCATGTAGTTTGTGAGGAGTTAGATTCTGTTAATTATGACACTATGTAATGAAATGAAAAACAAGCATGCACAGATACCACGATGCAGCATGGCAAAGCAGATCCTAGTAATGATGGCAGCCACAGTCAGTTCATGCAACATACCCATCAGTGTAAGTGTCGTCGTGGCGAGCTGTGGCCAGAATGTCCATCTCTATAATGTTGTCCTGTAAAGTCTCTAGGAATGTCTGCTTTGCTATGTTTCTACACACACAGGTGGAGAGATTGACAGATGGAGAGTGAGACATGCATGCAAGAGTGAGACACAGATGTGCAAACAGAAAAATGCGAACATCTGCCGAATTGTGCAAATGAATGAATGAGTGAAGAGACCAACGAGGTCAAATAGAGACACCCTTATGGAACTAAAGTGCTGTATGGGGTTTTTATGGCCCCATGAAACCCTCCCACCTGAGAGCGTTCTTGCCCTTTCATGGCACATGTACCTTGTGTTGTATGACCCAAGCCCCTCTCGGCAACCATCCTGTTCTTCTCTGATAAACATTAGAGAATTCTGGCTCCTTTATGTTTGTGGTTAGAAGAAAACAAGGCATTACTTTTTTATTTACTTACATTCTTTGTGGTTGTAGGAGCTAACACAACAGTTTTCAGAAGAATCACTCATCATACCGACAATTTCCATGAAGTTTTTCTAATTCCTAGTTTAAGATTATTTTTATTTTTATTTTTTTGCAGTTTTTAAATAATAAATGGATTCCATAATGCAGAGGGTTATTAACATTCAGAGTGAAACTCTCTAGACAAACAGTGTGCATTCAGTGAAGCATGTCTGCTGTAGCTCCACAGCCCCCCAGAGATGACGGTTCCATAAGGGAAGACGGAGATAATGCAATGGAGAAATGAACCATCAACATGCATTGGTAAGGCTCAATACCTTCAATTCAACAAGAGAAAATGCTTGTTTTCTTTCATTTGGGACTACTACCTGCTTGCTCTGCTTGTTGTCTGGCTTGGGTACTGGGAGGCAAACTAGACTTTTAAACGAAGACAAAATGTGTCCAGAGGCCAGTTTGGAGAGTTAAAGAAAAATACATAAGCTTTTTTCCCCAAAAGTGTGAGCTGCCTCGCTGCCTACATATTAGACAAGTGTAGCTGCCCCTTAAAGGAATATTCCGGGTTCAGACCAAGTTGAGGTCAATAGACACCATTTGTGGCATAATGTTTTTCATTTTTCATTTTGTTTTTTTTCATTTTGGTAATTTTTTTCAGAGGTTCCGCAGTCTCCTTTCCAAAATGTGACCGGTAAGAAAATAAATAGAATGGTGAATAATGTTCTTTTAAAATGACAGTACTCAGCTCTTAGGGGTGGGTTAAATACTGATTTCTGTGTTGCTAGATCTCAAGCAACCTGATCTGGAAAAACAACTAAAATTTGTCTTGCCAAATTAAGCAAAAATAAGCCTTTTTTTTTTCCTTGTGTGGTGGATTTATCAGCATAAAATCATAAGCATACAGTTAATTCACAGTAATGTATCATTTTAATTAAAGATCTGCTTCTCAGTCAAAACCCAACAGCATCAAATCTGTATTAACGATTCAAATCTAACAATATTTCAGTGAAGACTTGGAAACAACTGAGGAATTTACTTTTTACCTCTAATAATCTTTTTTCTTGTATCTAGATTAGCCATTAATGTGTATGTAGTAATTATACATAGTTTTACTGGTCTTCATTCACAGAATGTGACAATTAGGCAAATAAATGTGTGATACAGCAGTTTCCTTCAGGATCAAAGCATGTTTAATTTTTTCGGGCAACATGAAGTGGTGAAGTTTCATAAATTTACAGTGCAAAACATGAAAAAATTATCGGAACGATTTTAACCGGTTATTACCAATTACCAGCATTTAAAAATAAAGTTTTCACTCTGGAACAACTGAAAATCACTTTGTTCCTGTTTCCGGTTCCGTTCTTATTTACAGCTCAAATAGTACATTAATTTTAACAGAATTAATGAAGTAAAGTAATCAATATTATGCCAAAAATGCTGGCGATTGAGCTTAAAGCTAGGGTGTGTAATCCAGTGAGGCTAGCAGTTAGCAAACTAGTTTTGAAAGCATAGAGCCCACACTCGCTTCAGAGGTGTCTCCAAAGCCATGCCTCCTCTATCACACATGAACACACACACACATAGAGCAGAGTCTTATTGCCAGGAGGAGAGACGTGTTGGTGGAATCGATCGCAACGGTTTCAGATTACCTCACGTCTCATTCACAGGTTAGACATTACAATAATAATGAACAAAATTCTCGGGCTCACTCTGCACAGCATCAAGGAACAGGCGCTGATGACGTGTGATTGTTTGCGCAAACAAGTTGTGCAGAGGTTTGCAAATATAGATCGATAGACAGGAAGGACATCCTATCATTACATTCAGACTGAATGCAATAATTGGTCGATAATTTTTTAGTCATATCTCTTCCACAGAAGATATATATATATATTGAAAGCTAGAGTGTGAAATCTTTTCCAGAAACATTATATATATATTTATATTATATATATATATATATATATATATATACTGTATATATAATGTTTCTGGAAAAGTATATATACAGTATATATATATACTGTATATATAATGTTTCTGGAAAAGATTTCACACCCTAGCTTTCATTTTTATTAAAGTCAGAATATTCCTTTAAGGCAGCAGCCTAACCAAGTTACTGATGCAAAATGCTCAACATGAGAAGCAATTCCTCATTTCACATTGATAGTATTAAGTATGGGAGACTCGAATCGACAATTGACTTCAATAGAGATGCGACGCTCTAATAATGCATACTTTAATAAGCATGAAAAGGTTAATCATTCATTACAGAATTCATATACATTACCTTATATGTTTTATATAATCTACATTTCTCTCACTTAGACAACCATTTTAGACGTAAATTTTTTTCAGTGAGCTTGTTGCAATGCAACACAAAGGATACATTGCTGTCTTACAATCTGGTCAAAAGAAGGGATCTTAATGGACAGCATAATTAAGTGCACATATCATGCCTTAAAATATGCACAAGGTTTTGGAACAGAGCATTAGAATCTGCCAATGAGAAAGTGACATTTCCTGGCTCTCATCCAATGAGAGTGCTCTGTAAGCCTACACATCCAGGGACTCATCCAACCCATTCCAGCCAGATGTACAAAAGCCGTGAGAGGGAACCATTATAAGGCCATTAGCTAAAGCCCAAATGACAGGCCATCTTTCACTGCCCTTGTGGATATTGCTAATGGTTCCAGTTTCATCAGAGGGATACAGATAATTGATCGCTCTGTTTTTAGATTGGAGGGAGGTAAGGGAGTGTGTGGGGGGGGGGGGGGTCACTGATTTATTCAGTTTCCGGCACTCTTCTCGCATCACAGATCAGCTGGCGTGACCATCTGTTTCCATCTCCTGTGGGAATACCTGGTCCAGATTAAAGTTTGGGTAGATCCATGGTGTTTAATCTGTCATTATGTCTAACTGTCCCACCGCAAATTCAAATTAACATTAATTTTTCTGTTGAGTGGACCGTTCACACCATACTGATCACAAACACAAGCAACCTATGAGTACACAACATGTTGAATTCCATAGTGTTTGAGCACATGATCAAAAGCATCCTATGTGAAATACTATCACTTTGGTTGGAACTGTAATGCAGTGGATTAAAAACATTGAGCTCAAATGCTCATGTGGATGACGCAGCTTCAAGTCCAGCAAGTTTCTTTAAGTGATAAAATGTATTTATTATTACTGGTTGAATCTCACGAAGAAATGTTCAAGTCATGTTTAAAAAATAAATAAATAAAAGTTTTTAAATTCTACATTTAAAAGCAAAATTTTCAGCACACAGCTTAAAATAGCCTGTGTTAAAATCAAGTCTTCCCTTTATTTTATTCCAATTTGTCTTTTAATGAACTGGACATTTCTTGAAAGTTTTCATGGAACACAACAAACTCATGTAAACGGGACATTGTACCTCCCTAACACAAATAAATAAATAACTTTGAAATCCCATTAGTAAAACATTACACTAAGAGCACCTGTACATCACAGGCCTCATGATCTCATAGCCTTAAATTCAGAGAAACGTTAAAACTTTTACTGCAGCTAAAATAAATATGAGACGAGTCATCTGGGTTCTCGGCCGGGTTGAACTGTGTGGGTGGTGGAAGTAATCTGAACATCAGAATGTATCATTCCTCTTCAGGCTGCTCTGACAGCTCTGATTCCCCTTCGCCATGCATGAGGAGCAGCCTGAACAATGCAAACAGACATCTGAGAGCTTCTTGACTGATCACATCCACATCACATCCATCTCACAGAGAGGCAAACATGATGGGGGATAAATAAGTAGCTGAAATTTGTTGGTAAAGACTCCAGGGTTATCACTGGCCTCCTCAATAATTTTGCCCTCCAACCAGGTTAAAGTTTACTTTAACAATTGTGCTCAAAAAGGTGCTTTTAAACTTCTGTATGCTGGCATAGTTTCATATGGGAGTAGTAAAGCTTACGTATGTGGATTGAACAAGCAGATGCATTTACACTTGGCTGATTCACGGCTTGTATGCATCTCAAATCACATCCTCAGATCTTGCATAGATTCCGTTAACAAAACAAATACAGTAAAAGTCCCTCTTCGGAACCTTGGCAGAAATTGCCCATCTATTACATCTAAGGCATTTGATATTAGATCAACATTATTATTGGTGACATGCCTCTGAGATTTTCCTGAATTTATTTATTAATACGATTTATTTTTCTTTTTTCAGGTTTTCTATTTTCAGATATCAAGGTTTCACATAAATGTATTAGCGAACACTATATTGAAACGCTGTCAAACCACCAATGCCAGAACAAGGAAGAGAAAGGCATGTTCATAATGCTTGTCTTGATGCCACCCCAATCTGATTATCTGCACACGTTGTGCACTCAAAATGAACATAACATAGGTTAACAAAAAGGAGATTGGTGGCTCTTCACATCAGGATAACATTGTGTCAAAGAAAGGCAGTACTGTTCTCAGTGCAATTGTATATTGTAATATTATGAACAGCAAATGTAGCTCAAAAGTTTAAAATGTCTGCGTTAAATTTAAGCCATGTTTGCACAATATGTGCATTCATATTTCACACATCCTTTTCGTGCATTTAAATTTTTTTGCTATATCACCCAGAGATGGGGATACTTCATGTCCCCAGGAAAAAAAACCTAAAAAACAAGCTTTTCTCTTGTTTTATACAGTATATACTCAAGTTTTGAATGCATGTTGACCTATTGCAAGGATTTCTAAAAAAAAAAAATGGAGCTGCATGAGATCTGTTATGTGTGACAGACTGTAAAGCTTCATTTAATTCTCAATTCCACTGCACAGTATTAAACTGTATGGTGCATCATGTAGAGCTACAAGAGGCATACATAAATGCTGATTATTAAGTATTAACGGAGCAGTTGATCTCTTAAGCAGATTATAAAGAGCATAAAATGCTTCATGCAGCCAACATATGCATGCCTTACGATTCATTATAAACAGCTAATGCAATGTCACTAAAGTCTGAAAGACACCTCAAAGCTATTAAATTGCCATTATACCAGGTGAAGAGTGCAGTGCCCAACATACCTGGTCTCAAGAGGAACGTTGCTGTTAAGAAGCCAGTTGTCATGGGCGCTGCCTGAGTCCTGGGCATTGGTGGGACCCTCATTGGGTGCCGAGCTATCGGTGGGTGCCGGACTCGGGTTACTGCGCTGGGTATAGTTGCTGCGGCTTAGGGAGCCGATGGAGGCAGCGTGGTGCTGACTAGGTGAGTGGGAGTGTGACAGTGGCAGAGGTGGCGTACGCAACCGGGAGTGGTTTTGGTAAGAGCCCTCTGGATCGAGAGAGAGAGAGAAAAAAATACATTCCAATATAAGAAACAGCAATATTAGCAATAAAATAAAATGCCTATTTAAGAAATAAAATATTATTTTATTTTAATTAATTAGTGTGTGGCACAAATATCAATTATCTGTTGTGTATGTCTGATTCTGCACAAGTTAGCATCCAAGATAGGGAGAGAAATATATTTTAATATAACAAACAGCACTATCAGTAATAAAAAAAAAAAAATGAAATTAAGATATAAGTGTGTGGATCAAGGCAGAAGTTCCCAAATTGTCCACTGGGGTGCACAAGAAAAAAATCTAGAATGGCAGAATATTTATCTCTTTGACTGACGTAGGCCATTTCATCTTTAATCGACAAACTAAATTTAATGTTACAGCCATTACCGACAGCAGCCGTTAAAAGCCTAAGCACTGAATTACTGTTCATTTCATCTCGTGGTTGCTGTCAACAAATTTTAATTGGCAAATCAAGTAATTTTTGACAGTGGCCAATGTGCCTTCCAAATGACACCATTTTGCATTCACTAAGAGAAAAAAAAGCTATTTGTTGTCACAGAGAGTGATCTGAAGCAACATGAGGAATAGAGGTCATTGTTGATGTGACAAAGTCGAGCAGAGTTCCACTTCACGAGCATGTGCAGTGACACAATGCAGCCATTAGCAATGGGGAAGTGCATTCAATGAAGCCGTGTTGGGGAGCACTTCACTAATAATAGCAACACTACTAACTTAACTACATTATTTTTTTCAGTGGTGTGATAGTTTGGGTATTTTCAAAATAGTGTCGATTTTACAGTAACAAGTTCCTTATTTCGAGTAGTGCGGTAGTGCCACAAAGCCCAACATTTGTTAGATTATATTGCGAATGCAGAAATGGAGATCTCTCATGTAATGATAAGAAATAAAAACCATTTATGTCGGTGCTTCTCAAACTTATCAGGCCAAGTACCACCTTCCATCAAATCAGAACATTCAAGCACCTCCTAATCACCACCAATGTTCACTTATAATATTTTTTCAGAATTTGGCAAATATACATTTTTGAGCATTATCTAAGGATTCTGAGCAACAAACACAATGCCATATTTGATTAAAATCTTTATTCCTGTAGTTCACACAATCAGCAAGAATGTGTTTCCAAAATACACACATGTAATATTAGCATTAATAAGTTTTGCAATTAAATTCAAACAAACTACAACCTAATATATGTATTTAGAAATTTGGAGCTTAGGCATTGCTAGACCCTGTTTTTCATTTCAAATTTTACCGTTCTGTTTTCTGTGTGGGACTGATATTCTGGTGTGCACACAGAGACATAAGCGCAGCCGCACACAACCAAAATGGCATCTGTTCACATCCCACACTAGCAGTGTAAAAAAATTACAAAAAAGTGGGCTATCCATGACTCTTATATAAATACAATTGAAATAAAACATGGAAAACATTTGAATAAAATCTATATTTTTCTTATTTTTAATGTAGCTAAATATCTTGGGTTCCTACAGACAGACCTAGCTTATTTTCATCTTGCATCTTGCAAAGCTTCCCTTGTCAATCTAAACAGTGCTTATGCTTCCTCTTACAGCTAGTCATCAGCATCAGCAAAACATGCAACGGACAATCTGTCATTATCAAGTCGTCTGAATTACCAGTGTCAACCTGTTTGAAATTCACCCCATGATCTAGTGCAATTTGTCAGGTTGGACTCCAAAAAAAAGAGCAAATTGGTTTAGCTTCCAATGCCTAGAACCACTTTGCATCATAGGCAATGGATCTACCAGATACGAGATCCTGAGCATCAGATTGTGGTGATACAGATGCAGATAAAGACCCTTGTGTCCTTGTGCCCTCCACAGCCATTCATTTTCATATCTGCATCAATCAATAAACTAGCACCTCTGAATATTGCACTATAAGAGCCCGTAGTGAAGAGTAAAGCCACTTCATTTTACACCTGACATCAAAACTCAATGGCCTCCTTGCCAAGAAGAGTTCAGCCTGTTACTAAAGGTGTGGCTAGTAAGCTAAAGATGTTGTCAGGGCTCAATAATAGGTTGGCACACTGTGAGAGAGTTTCAGGCCAGTTCATGGAAATGTCACCAACCACATTTGGCCAGTGATACATTGTCATTGTATCTTGAAGTCATTAACAATTTACACATTTTCGTGCCTTGCAAATATGTTCAGCTTTTTGTGATGTATTGAACATTATTGTTGCAAATTCTACTGATATAAACTTGAGAAATGTGTTGTAGTTTCAAGACATAGGTGAGGTTTTGTCATTATTGTGAGAATTATTTGTGAGGCATAAGTTAGTCATCTTTTGCATTGTATTCAAATATATGTCATGGATTATAGCTGTTTAATTTAGGTAGAATAGGTAGTTAAAAGCTTTTAAGCTGAAAAAAAAAAAAAAGTATTACTGAGTCCTGGTTTAACTTCAATTGGAGAAGAACAATGAATGAATGGTCAATATTCCATAAACTAGGTATATTATAAGCAAAACTTGACATTTTCAAAATTGACTAGTTACTTCTTAGAGGCATTCAAAAACAGCTGGATGGAACAGAGCAGAACTCTGGGGTCTCTAGATGCACTCTAAGCAATGGCCAAAGACATCCACTCGAATGTATACATAGAGAAAAAAAGAGAAAATAGCCCATACACTTCAGACACTTTCAGTAGGGTAAAATCTGACAGATATTAAAAATATATATATATATATATCAGTCAACATAATTTTTTGCATAATGTTGATTACCACAATAATGTATTTCAACTTGTCCCTCCTTTTCTTTACAAAAGCAAAAATAAGGGGCATGGGTAGCTCAGTGACTACTACACCTAGAGTCGGAAATTCGAATTCAGGATGTGCTGAGTGACTCCAGCCAGGTCTCCTATGCAACCAAATTGTTCCAGTTGCTAGGGTGGGTAGAGACACCTAGGGTAACCTCCTCGTGGTCACTATAATGTATGGTTCTCACTCTCGGTGGGACGCGTGGCAAGTTGTGTGTGAATGCCGTTGAGAACAGCGTGAAGCCTCCACACATGCAATGTGTAATATGCTCAACAAGCAATGTGATAAGATGCGTGGATGGTCTAAGACACAGAGGCTATGGAGTTTTATCCTCAGAGTCACTACGCCACCACAAGGACCTATAGCGCATTGGGAATTGGGCATTCCAAATTGGGAAGAAAAAACAAAACAAAACAAAAAAAAAAACACTTACATTAATTCTTCTGTAAAAACTTGTGTATTATTTGAGCTGCAAAGTTGCTTAAATTGACATATTTAAAATCATTTCAGGGGTTTACGGTTTGTTAAAATTACATCGTCATGGCAACAAAGTTGTAAAATTTGATATAACTTCACACAGAAAATGTTAGTAGGTGATTTTGTCACTCTAAAAATCTTAACCTTAAACTCTAAAATCATGTTTACACATTATTTACTTTTGAACCAGTGAATATTTTAATGCTTACGAATTGGCCCCATTCACTTTCATCGTAAGTGTCTCACTGGAACACAGAAAAGGACAAGTCAATATTTTTTTTGTTGTAATCAATATTACACCACAAATGCTGTTGATTGATCTTAACTTTTATTGAACCTAAAATATTAATTTAAAGGTGCTGTAAGCGATATTTCATGGAAAAGTATGCAAAAACGTTTCCTATTCGCTTAAAGATATGAATGAAATAACTGTACTGAGATATCTCACCAGTCTCTGTGACACCTGTAAATTTTGTAAACCGCAAACAAAAATGTGTCTGCAAACCACGGACACTGATGCTTTTCACCTGTCAAGCATTTTGCTCGTACTCATAGTGTTGTGTTTGAAGCAGATCTAAGGCATTGATTAATAATGTTGTCATTTGAGGGCGCTATTTTGCCACTGTTGAATGTGACAGCCACAGGAACAAACAATGCTGCTCTTTTGCTCCGATCTTTGGTCTCAAAATTATCTTTGGAGGGCGGGTTTTTGGAATGAGGAGGCATGGCTAATTCAATGGCTCAGTCACATGACGCTAAAATCGCTTACAGTACCTTTAAGAGTATGAATTTTAAGATGTAAGAAGTTGCTAGAGAAGTCTTTAAATTCATAAATTTTTAAACACTGCCACTAAAAATATTAAAGTTACCTACAAATCGACTAGTCATTGTTGAATGACTGTTTGACCATCTTGGCACATTCCTTACACAACCATGTTTGCAAATAAGGTTTCTTTGGGATTCGAGTGGTGACATATTGGCAAGCACAGATGGCATTGAGTGAAATGCACTAAGCATCCCTGAATAATTTTTTTCTCTTGAATACTGCAAAAGTTGAATGCTTTAAAGGTGTCACCGCAGTTTCACACACTAAGCGACACAGTATGTTCTCCATTGGAGACATGTCACCATGGTGAAGGAACGCAAGTACTCACATCTCTCACATGACTATATGAGAATTTGCACCATGTGGTGAGTGCACATTTCTACTGAAGATCATTATGGGATGCTACACTGACAGGGACCTGTTCCTTTTTTTATTCCCTTTCATTTTGGGCACATGGCCGGATCATTTGTCAGAGCCAGTAACAGATGGGCCCGTACCAAGCTGCATTCACACAGTCCTACGCTACCAATTACTCAGAGCTGTGTTGCCTTGCTGAGCCAAGCTGATGATGACCCTGATAAAACTGGATCAAAACAGATGGAGAGCTGGAAGAGAGGTACACCATTTTCCCCAGCATTATAAAGGAACGGAGTACTGTACGGTTGCAGTACTACTACAATAAAAGTCATGAGATTCAAAAGAGGTTAATGTCAACACGGCTGTCTGAATCAGTTTATTTTACTGTGTAATGTTGTTTTTTTTTTCCTTTAACAATTTAATAGATTAATTAACATAAAATGAAAATTATGGGTTGAGAGCGGTCAATGGAAAATCAGGGGGGTGTACAGTGCAACTTAATAGTCATTATATTTGCAATTCTGTTTGGTGCGGCAAAACTTACACACTTCACCTGCTGATGCAGCATTCAAGGGCTTGAGCTTTACTTCCATTGAAAAGCACCAAACTTAAGGCACACTAGACTTTTTGAGATAATGAGAATAATAAAACAAGAAGTAATTATTCAGCAAGAACAATTCATCGCCTTCCAGAAGGACCTGAAAGAGTCGAAGGTTGTTTATCGATCTAGTTTGCACAACTTCAGCCAGCGGTAGAGAAATTTGACTGGCTGTTAAAGTACAGATGACTCTAAGGAAGGTGCTTGTGTTTCAAATGGTTTCCAAAAAAGTCCAGAAGAATAAAAACAAAACCACTCATTCTCAGATTGCTTTTTTTTTTTTTTTTTTTTTTTTTTTAAGTAGGTGGCCATAATGTTCTTGGTTGAATATCACAAAACCTGTCAAGAACATGTTAAGGATATATTTCCCCCAAAAATCAACACAAAGAGCATACATGCTTTATGGACAATGAAGTCTATTTTTATACCATGCATATGTTTTGCTTTGTGACATCCCCTATTATCATTACCTAAAAGCAAAAAAAAATAAAATAAAAAATCTCTATACTGTAATGCAGTAATTTTTTTTTTTATTATGATATTATGTTATAATTATTATATTTCCAGCAGCCATCATTCCAATACATTTTCCTTGAGTAATCATGCTAAATTGCTAATTTCGTACTAGAAAATCACTTTCACCATCATATCAAGCACAGTTGAAAGCTATTTGGTTCGTTAACTGAAGCTTAGCATTGTTTTTGTGTTTGTTTTTGACTTGCCACATTGTGCAATAGACTGGCATGTCAGTATTAGGTAAAAAATGGCAAAATAGACAGCTTTCTCTAAAAACTCAGTCAATTGCTGTTTTGAGGAATGAAGGCTATACAATGCTTGAAATTGCCAAAAAAAAAAAAACTGAAGATTTCATATAAAAGGTGTAACCTACAATCTTCAAAGACAAAGGACAACTGGCTCTAACAAGGACAGAAAGAGATGTGGAAGGTCAGATGTACAACTAAACAAGAGGATAAGTACATCAGAGTCTCTAGTTTGAGAAATAGATGCCCCTCACATGTCCTCAGCTGACAGCTTCATTGAATTCAACCTGCTCAACACCAGTTTCATGTACAAGTGTAAAGAGAAGACTCAGGGGTGCAGGCCTTATGGGAAGAATTGCAAAGAAAAAGCCACTTTTGAAACAGAAAAACAAACAGAAAAGGCTAGAGTGGGCAAAGAAACACAGACATTGGACAACAGATAATTGGAAAAGAGTGTTATGGATCTTAACCCCATTGAGCTTTTGTGGGATCAGCTAGACGTGAGGTGCGTGAGAAGTGCCCAACAAGACAGCCACATCTGTGGCAAGTGCTACAGGAAGTGTGGGGTGAAATGTCACCTGAGTATCTGGACAAACTGACAGCTAGAACACCAAGGATCTACAAAACTGTCATTGCTGCATGTGGAGGATTTTTTGATGAGAACTCTTTGATGTAGTTTAAGATGTTTTGAACATTTCTTTCAAATTGTAATAGTAATTTTTATGTTATTAATGTCCTGACTATACTTTGTGATCAGTTGAATGCCACTTTGGTGAATACAAGTACCAATTTATTTCCATAAGAGCAAAATGTGTACATTATTCCAAATTTTGTCCACCAGTGTGTGTGTGTATATATATATATATATATATATATATATATATATATATATAAGAACTTAAAATATCCCAAATGTAGGCTGTCTTCTTTGTGCAATTCGTTTCCCTTGCCATTTTGTGATGAAAAGTGACCTGGACATGTTTTCGTGAGATTCACCCTCTCTTGAGATTAAGAATATAATAGGTACCTAATTACTTTAGATGACACTTTGCAGGATGTAAAATTGCTTTTTGATTACAAGACAGCAAATGAATAAAATGGCAATTACAAAGGGAGACAAGCAGCTCTCTGTGGAAATTCAATGGCATATTTATATACGTCGATTAACAGCAATGTTTTTAAAGGGGGAGGGGAGTACTCAAAAGAGGTGCAAGAGCTTTAATGAAAAGTGTTAAAAAGATCTTTTGATCTGCAATGATGTTCGTGATTGCAGTTTTTCTCTTTTTAGCAACTGATCACAGTGCAGAAATATTTCAGAAGCTCTTCTCTCTAACTCAATATTTGCAGGCGACAATAGCCCATTAAAGTTGTCTGAAGTCAATCTCCAAGGAAAATTGGGTTGCTCAAGTCCGAAGTTTTAGTTAACCAATGAGAAACACTAAAACATCAGACCCTGGAGCAGCATTGATTTGTGTATATAAATAATTGATAAGGAAGAACGTCATCCAAATGTGTCACTTTAGAGTTCCATAACACTAAAACACAGTTAGATTTGTATTGCTTTATTTGAGTGAATTTCACAAAGCCTGGTCATATTTTACTGCAATATAAAAAAGTAAAGAATTTAAATAAAAATGTATACCATATACAAAAAAATAAATAAATAATCATCACCATTGAGATAATATGAAAACAAAAATAAAAATAATGATTTATTATTATTATTTTTATATATTGTAGTATTTATTGTACTATCAAAAAATGCTGATAAACACTAATAAATAAAGAAAGAAAAAAGAAAGAAATAATTTTTTTTTAAACATTTAAAAAAAAAAAAGTCTCATTACATTAATACATTTTGGAGGAAAATAATTTACAATGCAAAACATTTTTATGGTCCTAAAACAAACATTTTATTTATGTATGCAAAGAATAATTTATAATATTTTTACTTTTCATTTTGTGGTTTTTGTCAGATTCATTTGGCAAGTTCAGATTTTGTAACTGCATTATAACCTGAAAAAAGTTCATAGGCTGATGAAAAAGTATTTCAGTTTATAGTTACGAAATAATAGTCTAAGAATAACAGTTGTCACACCTGAGAGTGCAAACTTATTTGCTGTCTTAGACACCTGATAAGACATGCAAGGTGTGAGATGAGCAGCAGATATAATCAAAATCTCTTTACAAGCCAGACAGATCATTAAACGATGTCCACTACCATAAATCCTGTAGCTAAAAATAGCAGCAATGACCTTAGATCTGTGAGCATTTGTCTTTCCTGCAAGGTTTGTTTTCAGATTGTACTGTTCTCCAATCAGCGTGAACAGCCGACAGCTATCCCGAGCATTAATGGAAGGTAGTGTGTCTATGGTTTTCTCACTTTTTCCTACTTTCAATCATCAGTTAAGGTGTGGTTTCTAACCCTTAGGAAAGATAGCAAGGAAGATACCTCTGGGAATACAAGCTGTCTTCACTAGTTTCGTTTGAAGGCTACCAGATATCAGTCATGCTCTCAACCTCATTAAGTACAGTATTAGTAACCAAAGGCCTCTCAGACACATCCACTGTTACATCACAAAAAAAAAAAAAAAAAAAAAAAAAACCCTATAAAGTTATATCTCAGAAGATACATATCTTCAAATGATAGCCTATTTAAATGGCAGCAGTCAGATTATGATTCAAAAATCACATGGAATCAAAGGCAAAGGTGTTGTTTTCAAAAGGTGTTGTAGTTTCTGTGTTCCAGTGGGTCAGGAAGACATATTTGATGTTGAAACGTGCAGATGGCCCTGTCTGGCACTTTGTTATCTCCATGGTAACCTCAGAATGGATTATCTAAATAGAGCAGCGATTCATGAGCATACAATATAAATTTACCAAAGGTGACAACACATTGGGAAAACAGCTGGCTGGATGCAACTAGAAATATTAACTGAAGTTACATCCTGGTGGCTAACTAAATGCAATTCATAAAGTGTTTTTTTTTCCCCTCGGTGACAAAAAATGCTGGTAGACCATCTTGGACCTGCAACAAACTAGATAACAGCTATCCATAGCAACTTAAGTTGGTCATTCTGGTTTTCTGGACCTACAGTAGTGGCTGGTTGACCAGCTTGGACTAGCTGGTCAACAAACCAGATGCTTGCTGGTCGTACAACTTAAAGTGGTCAAGTTGCTTTTGGAATGTGGTAACTGGTCAACCAGCTAAATGATTAGCTTGGACCAGCTAAGGAGCAGCTTGGATAAGCTAAAAACCAGATACCATTATCCAAAACATAGCTTCCAGCAGAAGCTGGCTTTCCAAGCATTAGGAAAAGGACTAGCTGATCGCCAGCTTTGACCAACTAATCTCTAGCTTAGACCAGCTAGAAACAATGATACCTTGTTCCTGTATGAACTGGATTTTCAAGCAGGGAAGGTTGCAACAGAATGGAATGGGACAAGGAACAATTCCAAAGTCAATTCCACAAGGGCTGCCCTTTGTAGTTATCCCATGTGTTGCTTATTAAATTACAATCTTTCCTGCCCATTCTTATCTTGTCTCTAGTGGATATATATGTTTCAGTGTGACCCTGTAAACCTGATTTTATCCATTTGCGGTGGTGATGGGCAGGGGTGGGGGGGTGTTTTGATTAAATAAGTTCAGATGAAACTGAATTGATCCAAATGCGGTGCTGCAGGCTGGCCCCGCAGCTTAATTTCCACCCGCTCATTCCTGTCTGGTCAACTGCAAAGGCCTGTTGTGTGAGCCCTTACAGTGGAGATCCATACTCCATTAGCAGCCCACTGTGGCCCAAGCCCCATGCTGCTCATCGTAAAGGATGCTAACACAAGGGGGGCTCTGTAATGAAGAACAGTAGCTCAGCAGGGAGCCTGTGGCCAAATAGCCGGCTCTCCAGGAACAGGACCCTGAGAGAAAGCCAGGGGCCATGGAGGAACACATGCTCAACAAAAGACCTCAAGCCTCAGTGAGTCTGTCCCATCAAGCTAACAGGCCTAAGTGGAGATCTTTCACTGCCTCTTTTCTATGTTTTCCAGCTTTCTTAATCTCAGTCTTTTTAAATATGAAAGGCATCTGGTTTGTGAGCTGCAGATTCAGGCTGTTTTGGCAGGTAGATGAGTGGAAAAATAAAATACAACTGAGAGCCTTTAGGTCTCTAAAATGCAACAGATGCATTTCTTTTTTCTTCTGATAATGTAAAACCACTCTGGGAAAAGTAAAATTGCCTCAGACTGATAACTCCATCTGCAGGTTGAGAGCTTATAAACAGAGATGAATTTTGGAAGTGAAGAGATTTCCCTGAGGTGAAATTTCTGCATATAACTCTGCTCAATGCTGTGTTTAAACACTTGGGACTTGCTATTTCAAATGCTAACCAGCTTTGTATCTATGTAGCATGATTTGATACTTCATATCTCCTCGCCATGCAGATGTCAGGATTAGCTTTCCTATGTACTCCTGTGTAATTCCTCCTCAATTGCCTGAAAAGCATATAAAATTCCTCTGAAAACACGCTCTGTGTTCGAATCTGCAGCCCGAACCTTGAGCTAAGACTTTTCAGCTTTTGCCTCAGTTCATATCAACTCCTGCAACATAAATCTGGGCCTTTATTCACTCAATTCACAAAACAATTTTACATTAGAATCTCTTTCTTACCCAGTCCATGGCCTTTCTCTTCATCTACCTCTTTTTAATTTGTCAAATCTGTAATAATCAGCTTAGAGTCAGACTGTAGAACATGGCCTTATCATAAAACATGTAACATTAAACTCTACCAGGAGGAACAAAGTAAAAACAAAAATGACAGGCTTGAAGCTGTATGACAAATATCTTTCAAGACATCTGCTCATGTTTACACTGGGCAGGGCAAATACATTAAATGCAGTGTGCAAAATGTGTGAAATATGCTGCGCTAACTGCACTAATTAATCTGCAGCGGGTTTTTGGAAGGAAATTTCTGCCACTCAGCCTGAATGTAAAGACAAAATTATAACGAAGGACACGTGGATTATAACTATCCAATAGCCTGGCATTACCGCGCTGCTCTTATTAAGCCTTGAGCTATCCTGCATTTCTGCTAAAGTGCACGATAATATGCTAATGCTAGGTAATTGAAAGCAGTTGCCTGTTATTCTCAGGTATAAAGGCCTGTCCTAATCTCCAAAAGTACGAGAATAGCTAAAATAAATTCATTAGGTGGTTTAAATGAGTAAATCTCTCATCTCTCTTTTTGTATTATAATTGGGTCCTTGTTCTGTCCAAAGCCTCAGCAAATACAGTAGCTATACAATACAAAATGACAATGAGGGTGCTCTGCAAAAGAGTAGGCCGATTTCCATAATTTATCACTTGTTTGCCTACAATCACAACAGTGTTCACACAGTAAGTGATTGGGATTGACAACAACAGTTAATAACAAATTGACTCTCAAATTGTCATATAGATACAATGATAGAATGATTGCAATGAATGTATCATGTGCCTCATGCCATACATCTCCATGATACGACAGACAACTAGTTGTCAAGTGTGGTTCCATTTGAATAGCACATAACACCAGAACTCACTCTTGAAATTCCTGAAAAATTAAGGAAGACACTTCGGTTACGGACCTGCAGATGATTGGTTATGCTCAAAACTAACCAAAATGTTTGTGAACATAACTAAATTTAGCACTCAAAACAGCACCAGCAATAGTATTCTGTTGCTGTGAACATAGCTATCAGCAAGTTAAGTTTTAAAAGCAAAAACGACTGGCTGTGCAAGAGCTGTTTGGGCTTTCAATGAAAAGTTACTGACTTGTATGGGGCAAAGAAAATAAAGCAGGATAAAACCTTGCATCAACCTCATGCAACACAGCACAGCCTCTAGCAGGAAACCCACAATTTTATTACCAGGGGTTGGTAAGTTTAACTCCTGCACATAAACTTGCTCTTCCATAGCACCTCTGTACGCTACTTTGTCTCAGTCAAATAGAGCCTTATGGTGCCTTGCATAGCTCGGAGGCAAGAGGCCAATTCCTTTGGTGAGTGTGCTACCCCTCACCTCAGCCTGAGGGTACCCTATATACCAATGCAAATCACAGCCATTTGTCGAAAAGATAAATCCCATTTTAATGCTGATGTGCCACTGCTTGGTGACCAGGATGAAAGATAGCTGCTGTGTGGAGAAAGAGAAAACTCTTGCCAGGGGAGGGTAATTCACTGCTTTACGGAGGCAGTGTGGAGGCAGGCAGCCGAAATACTGCAGAGTTTGATGTAATTCCAGCCTTGGGTGGTTAACTTGTAAAGGCTGATCAATTATTTAAAGCATTTTTTTGTTCTACTCTGTAAAGCAGCCTTGAGGGAGAAGCCGGGAGCTGCTAGTGATGACAGGCTTCTTATCGCCTTTTCAGAATCAGAAAGCTCTCCGCTCTTATCAAAGCAAAGTGAAGTTTATTATCTGGAAAGCATGTTAAGCAAAGTAAAGCTTTCTTGTCTGGAAAACATGTTAACAAATAATTTTGTTTATTTAATTTCTAATTTGGTAATCTTTTGCAGGATAAACAAGTTCACAATGTGGACATTAATGCAAGACAGATTTAGGCTTGCTTTTTATCAAATCGTTTTTCCAGATTTGCTTCCTTTTGGGATTTGAAAAAAGAATGAATCGGTTAAATCAGTGTTTCTCAATCCTTTCCTGGAGTACCACTAACACTACACATTTTGGATGTCTCCTTTATCTAACATGCCTGATCAGTAGATTACTCGATGATCTGAATGAACCCTTGTCACACTTTAGGATTTTGGAACTGGGAAGTAAACGATTGCAGGGTAAACGTTGATAGCGGTGAATAGGAGACCATGGCGAATATCTGTTTGCTCCAACAACAAAAGAAAGACAGTGCTATTAAGTTTCCACAACTTTCCAAATGAAGTAAAAAAATAAAAAAAAGACTGGTGGATTATGACAATATAAATTTAGAGCTGTAAATTTCAAACCAAGTCATCCAAACTGCCCAATTTGTGACATATTATTAACCACATCAGAAGTCATGGTATAGGGTGAAATAAGTCATGACATCTGAAAGAGTTATTCTGCCAATTTCTTTACACAAACAGAGAAAACAAAGCTTGGGATTTTAGAATGCCCAATTCTAAAAAATGTGTCTAAGAAATAATTATCTTGAGAAGTCTCCAATCTTGTGATCAAAACATAAATTTACAAGGCATAAAAGTTGCAATCAATGCAATTTTTGCCATTTACTTGTCATTTTTATTTTAAATGGTTTAATTGGGTCACTCTTTAACAGCCCAATTGCACTGAATTCATCATATATCATAAACTTCTTAATAGGCAAAAAGAAGAACTTCATAAGATTTATGTTCATACTATTGAGTGAATTGTGAATGTTGCGGGAGCCTCTAACAATCTTTTATCAGCATCTCTGAAATAACCTCTCTCCAACCAAACAAGAGCTTCTCTTTGAACATGACTTCTCTTCAGTATAGAGAAAAAAAAAAAAAAAATTTCAGCTATCATCTCACCTTGACCACTAACAAAAACAAATCCACAAACAGAGGTTCAGCCTTTGGCTAACTCCACTAGCTCAAAAGTAGGTCCAGCAGAGGATGTCGGGACCCCTCTAGCAGGCAGCGATAGTTTGGAGGGACTCACCATTAGCAGTCACATCGGCCGGAGCACTGACGTTCCCTGAGCCGGTTTTAACTAAGAATGAATTGTGGCCAAACTCATCTTCTGACTCAGAGTCCAGGCCAGCCTGAGCCCCACTGTTACCTAGCAACCTTCCCTGGCCCTGATTGGCTGCATTGGAAGGGGGAGGGTAAGGGGAGTCGACAGGGGAGGAGGAGGCAGATGAGCAATGGAGAGGAGGACCTGTAGACCACAAACACAAAACAACACATGGGGAGAACTTAAACACACACACCCAAATAACAGAACACAACACACATAAATAAATAAAATGAAAGAGAAACATGCAGAGAGAATAAATAAAAGCTTTAAATGCACAGATAAAAGCTGTCTGTCTGTCTTTTCCCTCTAGAGTTGTCCAGCTGAGGAGAACTGAACAATTGTGATCATTTGTGATAATTCTTTTTTTAATTCTTGCCATTTTTAGACAGATAAACTAACTAGACAGACTAACTAAAAACATAACATAACTCATAAAACATTTAGAAAGGACCACTGGTGACCAACAGTATATAAAACAGTTAATCAACAGCAAATAAATCTGTAATTGGGTGAATCTCACGAAAATATTTCAAGTAAAACATCATGGAAACACTGGACCCAAAAATCATAAGAAAATGTCAAAACTTATTTATTTAGATTTTGGGGTGAAATTTGATCCTGACATGTTCTTGATGGGTCATTCAACCAATTACGAACAAAATCACATTTGCACAACATATAATAAAAGCAATGATACTTCTGAGAATCTACAGTACTTCGCTAACAGAAAAATTTTCTCACCACCTGAGAATGGAACAGCTTATTTTGGGAAATATATAAATAGTATACATACTTACTGAAATGCTTCCACTATAATTTTGCTTGTCTTTCTGAGATAAGCGACTGCATAAGTACAAGAACAATAGCAGCACTTTACATACAATCCAATGGCAAGAGTGTGAATATATACATAGTATATAGTAATATATACAAGAGAACATTTAAAGTACACAGTAATGACAGCTACAACACCAACATGATCACAAGTCAGCTTGTTGTTTCCGAAAAGTTCCACTCTATCACTGACCATATGCTGATTTATTGACAAGCGCCATCTCATATTGTCTCAGACGTGCTTACTTTCTCTTGTGGCGTGACTGGATGCAAGTTGCATCATTAACTTGGGAGACATGGTTTGCACCCCTCATTGATACCAAGATATAATCACATTTGCATATTCACTGACGAGTGAGATTTAGAGCTTGCATTTTTATTAGAGATAATAAATATAATTAATTGTTCAGTGAAATTAATTATATACAATTCATTTGGTGCGATTAATTATATAAAAAAATAACATGTTCAAAAATTAACACAATTAATCTTGTCCCTGGATTGTAATAATGAATATCAAGTCATAAGTAATAAGTCTGAATCTTCGATTATCTTGACACAGCAACCTAAAAATGGTACATTTATGACGCGACGCAACCGAGATACTCCAAAAGTATCCATCGGACACAGGTGTTCATTGGCGCGTCAAGCTCTTATTATAAATCTAATAAATCTCGAACTGATTGATGATTTCAATTGCAAAATGGATTGCAATGAAAGGCTAATGCTCAATGATAAACAATATATTGCATTCTAGCCACTTTTTGTATTTGATTCATTAATCAGCATACCATCAATAACAAGGGATACCCCCCCCCCCCCCCCACACACACACATTTAATTAACTAATTTAATCATATATGTATATAATAATTTATAAATTATATCCTCCTCAAATTTAACCTCAAAATGAACCAATTATCAAAATAGTCGCTAGTGGCAGCCCTAAACAATATTTCAATCTTACTCGCATAACACAGTTAAAAATGTTTCTATTCTATATATTTTTCACACCAACAAAGCTGACTAAACCATGCTATCCAGCACCATGCTATAAATTAGGGGTTAGGGTTATGAAATCACACTAATTAGACAGTTAAGCATTCATATACATGTATATTATACCATCTATTTCCACTTGAATACTTCATTAATTTCATGGGAGAGCATGAAATGCTTTGAAGTGAAAATCTCTGAATCAAATGCAGTTCAATCTCTGATCACCTGCTGAGAACATGACGCAAGACAATAGAGGCTATTTATAGAGCTGTAGAACCCATTGGGAACAACTAAGTTTGGGGAAAATGACGCATTTGAAATTGTAACTAAACTGCTATTGTTTTTAAAAATAATAATTACATATAAAGGGTTACATTTTAATCTAGGATAATTGATCTGACATTAGAATGGTCTGGAAAATTTATATCAGCTTTCTGCATGTCCGAAAAGTTAATTGAGGTTCAAAAATCCTGAATTTAATTTCACAACATGCATTAATGGAAATTCGCTTTACAGCACATTTAAAGATTTACTTTCTTCACCTAACTTTAACCCACAGTGAATTACCCGCAGCAACTTTAATTTCCTATTAATCATTTCTTCTCTGACCGAGAACTACATATTAAAGTCCATTAAAAGTGTTGAAAGTCACAGAGGAGCACGAGCAAATTCTGCATTCCTGCGCACACGGAGAGGAAGCATTTGTCTTACAGATGAAGGCCAGGCTATGGCGGTCTGAGTTTAATTAATTCTACCTTGCGTAATTTGTTCTCATTTCTCCAACTTATAGACGCACAGGGAAAGCGGCAGACCTGAAGAAGGGAATTTTAAAGGTGAATTGTATAACTTCTGCAGCACAAGTGGCATCAAATTAAGTCACAAACATACAAATGAAACTGATATTTTTTGAAGAAACGTAAACTTGTCACCACTAGGGTGTTGTGGTTGTTGCCCAGGCACTGCCCTAGGATACATTTTTAATTCGATCAGAAGACACGCACATAAACTATGATAAACATATATTGTATATTAAATATATTCCTATAGAATTTATATGGGACTATAGATGTGCATAAAAAAGTCATGTTTCAACAATCAATACAAAATTCACTCAGAGAAAGTCATAAATATCACTGCATAGCATCTAAAAAGTCAGACAAAAAGCCAATCATTCAGATGACTGGCTACTATTACCTCCCATTAACTGTCTGACAGGTGTTCACTCACAGACATAAGGTATGAGGAAGTTTGTTTTGTCTGCATGATCTAAACACCAAGTAATTAATTGCATTTAATATAAGAGCAACGGTGGCCACAACTTCTATGTTCTGTTCTGTTGCGCTAATTTCGCTAGAAGTGAAGATTGTGTTCTCTTAAACACATCGGATGGAAATGCTACTTTGTCCACAACTTGTTTTTACAATACTATGATTTTCTGCATAAATTACATTTGTTAATGACTTGTAAAGTAACTAATACATTTAGTGACCACTTCATTAGATACACCTGAACACCTGCTTATTCCTGTGAATATCTAATCAGCCAATCATGTGTCAGCAGGGCAATGCATAAAATCATTCAGATACTGGTCAGGAGCTTCAGTTAATGTTCACATCAACCATCAGAATGGGGAAAAAAGTTGATCTCAGTGATGATCTTGACCATGGCATGATTGTTGGTGCCAGATGAGCTGGTTTGAGTATTTCTGTTACTGCTGATCTTGGGATTTTCATGCACAACAGTCTCTAGAAATTACGAATGGTGCCAAAAAAAAAACATCCAGTGAGCAGCAGTTCTGCAGACGGAAATGCCTTGTTGATGAGAGAGGTCAACGGATAATGTCCAGACTGGCTTGAGCTGACAGAAAGGCTACAGTAATGCCATAGTCGAAATCACTGTTTCCCCCATTCTGATGGTTGATGTGACCATTAACTGAAGCTCCTGACTTGCATCTGCATGATTTTAGGCATTGCACTGCTGCCACACGATTCGCTGATTAGATAATCGCATGAATAAATACTGTAGGTGACAGGTGTACCTAATAAAGTGGAGACTGAGTGTAGATTACAATAACTAATTACTTTGTAATCAGATTACACCCAACACTTGCCAAAACCCACACAATTGGTTGAGTCAGAGGTCTAAATTTCATGCCACTCAAACAAACAGAGCAAAGTTCTGAAAGTGCCACAGAGCGCATTGCTCACTCAAAGCTATCTTTACATGTGAAACTAGTATGGGAGAAAGTATATTTAAAAAAAAAAAAAAAAAAAAAAAAATATATATATATATATATATATATATATATATATATATATATATATTCTTCACCTTAACTTTTATAGGCAAGCTTTGTGCTCTTGTCCTCACCTAATACCAAATCAATGTAGCACTCTTGTACAGATTTCTAATTCCATGTACCTCTGTGTGTTTGTAAGGCCAGAACTAAGGCCAAAAATTGAGTCAGACTTCTCTCTCCACTTATTTGCTCTTATTTCAGTTCCTGACAGACTTTCCCCCGTGGCCTGCCTTTCAAGCCCGGCTGATGACTGCAGCGCTCCTGGGGCCCGAACGCAGCAGGCCACCCATGCTAACAGAGGCCCTAATCTACTCAGGAGTCTCCTAATTAAACGAACAGACGAACGAACGGCAGGCTCCGATTCGCAGGTAGGCTGAGTTTCAACTGTCGCCACAGCAACCCATTGTATCTTCCATCTCCCCAGAGACACGGCCGAACAGAGAGCCAATTGCAAGGGCAATTGCTACAAACAGCAGGGGCACCTTATTCTTTCGTACAGCCTCAGCACTTGAATTACAGAGGCCTGACCTCCGGGCCATCTTCAAACATACTTTGCACTCTGAAGCAAACATCAAAGTCATGGCGAATAAAGATGCTTTAGTCATTGAGGCTTTTAAATAGGACTTCACACCGGTTAATTCACTCGTGCTAAGAGCTTTGTAAATTATGTAATTATAATCAATAAGACTGCATTATTGGGAGTCAGTTTGTTCCATTTGTACCAAATTAAACAGTTGAAGTAGAATCGCATGCATGCGTAATTTGACACATACAAGATTTGCTGGTATACAAGAATAACAATTCAGTGAGACTCAAATGGGGAGATCGGATTAGTGTTCTACAACAGTCAGCAGGATATAGTGGAGTTCTGTTCAACTAATGCACATTTACTTAGAATGGCAATTTTGTCAGACAAAAATGTTTGTTGACAAAGGATTTTTGACACTGATGAAAAACACTGCAAGAATGAAAATTGATTAAATCATAAAGTGTTCACAACACAGAAACTTCTAAAAAGTAGCTTATACCTTAGTATACTCATTTTGTGATTTATTTTTCAGATTTTCTCATGGAGATTTCATTTCTTTTTTATTTTGTAAATGATACAGTTATTTCATAAATGTTTAAATTAATATATTGTTTTTGGTTAAAGTTATAGGACACCCAAAAAATAATTTATTCATCCTCATGTTGTTCCAAAGCCATATGAATGTTTTTTTTCTTCCATGATATACAAAATGAGATGTTAGACAGAAGGTTAAACTTCGTTATTGTTCACTTTAATAGAATCATTTATTTTTCTTTTCATTCAATTAAAGTGAATGGTGACTAAGGCTAGTCTGCCTAGCATCTCCTTTTGTGATCCACAAAAGAAATAAAGTCAAATAGGGTTTACATGACATAAGGGTGAGTAAAGACAGAATTTACATTTTTGAGTGAACTATCCTTTTAAAGTTTGGTCTGCCTGACAAGGTTTTGTCGATTTGCAAGATATTGTCCACTAAATCATTATTTTTGTCACCTAAAATGAAATCACATTTTAGTCAGAGCAAAATGGAAGTATGAAATATCAAGCTGACTGAAACAAAAACAATGTAAAACTGAACATTGTTCACTTATAAGTGCAGTTTGATGGTGAACAAATAATCACAGTGCTGATGAAGGGACATCGATTGCCTCCCATTACAACAGCACAGCAGTGCATGTTGAATCAAAGGCTGAACTGGCAGGAAATGAATATTAGTGCCGCAGTTCTTACATCCATAAAATGGTTGAAGTATACGAGGCCATAGAGCAGTCTGGTTTTATGACAGTGCTGTGCTTGGTGGGCAGAAAAACCTAAAGAGCATGTTGAAGCATCAAATATTAAGCACAGCTCTCTGCAAGTCTCCAAGATTCAGCATGCTGAGAGGGTTTGTAAAATTGTACAGGAAAACATTTTTAAAAAGAGAACATTTTGGACACACTGCAAAATAATTATGTTCAAGACAAGTATTTTATTGTCTTGTTTTCCAGTAAAAATATCTAAAAGTTCTTAAAACGTTATTTACAAACTTAAACGTACTTTACAAACAAACTGGAATAATATTTTAAGAATGTTTAGATCATTTTACTGGCAAACAATACAGTGCATTTACCATGGTATTCTTTGAAGCACCTGGTATATACAGTGCATCCGGAAAGTATTCACACAGTGCTTCACTTTTTCCACATTTTGTTATGTTACAGCCTTATTCCAAAATGGATTCAATTCATTATTTTCCTCAAAATTCTACAAACAATACCCCATAATGACAACGTGAAAGAAGTTTGTTGAAAGAAGGCTGTAACATAACAAAATGTTGAAAAAGTGAAGTGCTGTGAATACTTTAATTCTGACATTTAATCATAGAAAACATTCCCTGTATTAGGTAAGTTAGAATCACTACTTTATTTTAAGAATGTGAAATGTCAGAATAATAGTAGAGAGAATTATTTATTTCAGCTTTTCTACCTTTCATCACATTCCCAGTGGGTCAGAAGTTTACATACAATTAGTTAGTATTTGGTAGAATTGCCTTAAATTGTTTAACTTGGGACAAACATTTTGGGTAGCCTTCCACAAGCTTCTCACAATAAGTTGCTGGAGTTTTAACCCATTCCTCCCGACAGAACTGGTTTAACTGAGTCAGGTTTGTAGGCCTCTTTCCTCGCACATGCTTTTTCAGTTCTGCCCACAAATGTTCTATCGGATTGAGGTCAGGGCTTTGTGATGACCACTTCAATACATTGACTTTGTTGTCCTTAAGCCATTTTTACACAACTTTGGAGGTATGCTTGGGATCATTGTTCATTTGGAAGACTCATTTGCGAACAAGCTTTAGCTTCCTGGCTGATGTCTTGAGATGTTGCTTCAGTATATCCACACAGTTTTCCTTCCACATGAGGCCACCTATTTTGTGAAGTGCACCAATCCCTCCTGCAGCAAAGCACCCCACACCATGATGCTTTTCTTCAGCTTGCAAGCCTCACCCTTTTACCTCCGAACATAACTATGGTCATTATGGACAAAAAGTTAAATTTTTGTTTCATCAGACTAGAGGACATTACCCAAATAGTAAGATCTTTGTCCCCATGTGCACTTGCTAACTGGCTTTATGGTGGTGTTGGAGCATTGGTTCCTTGCTGAGCAGCCTTTTAGGCTATGTCAGTATAGGACTCGTTTTACTCTGGGTATAGATTGTCTACCTGAATATTCACAAGGTACTTTGCTGTTGTTATGGGATTGATTTGCACTTTTCACGCCAAACTACCTTCATCTCTATGAGAAAGAATGCATCTCCTTCCTGAGCGGTATGATGGCTGCGTGGTCCCATGGTGTATACTATTGTTTGTACAGATGAGCGTGGTACCTTTAGGCATTTGGAAATTGCTCCCAAGAATGAACAAGGCTTGTGGAGGTCCACTATCTATCTATCTATCTATCTATCTATATATATATATACATATACACACACACACACACACACACACACACACACACACACACAAACACACACTGGTGGCCAAAACTTTGGAAAAATGCACAGGTTTTGCTCTTATGGAAAGAAATTTGTACTTGTATTTACTACAGTGGCATTCAACTGATCACAATGTATAGTCAGGACATTAATAACGTGAAAAATTACTATTACGATTTGAATAATAAAAAAAAAAAACATTTAGAAAAACAACTTAAAATTCAAGAGTTCTCATTAAAAATCCTCCACATGCAGCAATGACAGCTTTGCAGATCCTTTGCATTCTAGCTGTCAGTTTGTCCAGATACTTAGGTGACATTTCACCCCACATTTCCTGTAGCACTTGCCATAGATATGGCTGTCTTGTCGGGCACTTCTCATGTACCTTATAGTCTAGCTGATCTCACAAATGCTCAATGGGGTTAAGATCCATAACACTCTTTTCCAATTATCTGTTGTCCAATGTCTATTTCTTTGCCCACTCTAACATTTCCTTTTGTTTTTCTGTTTAAAAAGTGGCTTTTTCTTTGCAATTCTTCCCATAAGGCCTGCACCCCTGAGTTTTCTCTTTACTGTTGTACATGAAACTGATGTTGAGTGGGTTTAATTAAATGAAGCTGTCAGCTGAGGACATGTGAGGCATCTATTTCTCAAACTAGAGACTTTGATGTACTTATCCTCTTGTTTAGTTGTACAGCTTGCCTTCCACATCTATTTCTGTCCTTGTTAGAGCCAGTTGTCCTTTGTCTTTGAAGACTGTAGTGTACACCATTGTATGAATTCTTCAGTTTTTTTTGGAAATTTCAAGCATTTTGTAGCCTTCATTCCTCAAAACAATGATTGACTAACGAGTTTCTATAGAAAACTGTTTATGTTTTGCCATTTTTTACCTAACATTGACCTTAAGACATGTCAGTCTATTGCATAATGTGGCAACTCAAAAACAAACACAAAGACAATGTTAAGCTTAATTTAATGAACCAAATAGCTTTCAACTGTGTTTGATATAATGGCAAGTGTTTTTCTAGTACCAAATTAGGAATTTAGCATGATTACTCAAGGATAAGGTGTTGGAGTGATGGCTGCTGGAAATGGGGCCTCTCTAGATTTGATCAAAAATGACATTTTTCAAATAGTGATGGTGATTTTTTTTATATCAGTAATGTCCTGACTATACTTTGTGATCAGTTGAATGCCACTTTGGTGAATTAAAGTACCATTTTTTTTAGGGGGGGGCTGTACTATGTTGAAAGTAAAAACTCTATCTTTGTCATGATCTGCATAAAAATAAAACTTGTAGACATTCTCATCTCTTTGTCTTGCTATCTCTAGAAATCCAGAGATGGTTCTTTTGTCCTGAGGTAACACAAGTCTTCACGTTGAAGATAACCATTATAAGCACAAAGAGGAAGCCAAAGGCTGAATGGATTCTGCGGCAGACAAGAGAATTAAATAGCAATAACTTACTCCAGCTTCCCTGCCTCTTGCCTCCCAGATAACAAGACCTTTGAATGTCTAACATGCAGGCACCAACATTAAGCTAATAATCCTCTGACTGGAGTCACTTAGGCCTTCACACTTTCTATTTGCTTTGGGCTCTAAAATATTTTATTTAAAAAAAGGATTTTAAAAATGAAGACTTAAAGGTTCCAACTAAATTGTGCGAGGTGGTAAAAAAAAAAACATATTTGCTCAGTGTGAAACCTTGCAAAAATACATGACCATGTTTGTTTATGGTTTTCCTGTAGCTCCACTGGTGAAGCATGGTCAATATCATTGATTCGTTTTTCAGGGAGTGCACATACTGTACTGATAAAAAAAAGAAAAGAAAAGAAATGCAAAGCTATAATGCGCTGCATGTCAAATGCCGATTTGAATATCATGGTACTTACCTAAGATTTTATACTTTTTGGTTACTGAAGTCATACCAATGTTCTGTTTCAGTTAAATAACCACATAAGCCTAATAATCTAAACTTCTCACATCAATGGCACATACAAGTCATTGACCATTAGATTGGTGAGAGGCATTTGCACCATTCTTTGTATTGGGGTAAATAGTGTAGATACCTGATGCTAAAAAGTTTTCACATCTGCATTGCTAAGCAAGTTTACCTGAAAAAATCCTGAAATTGAATATGCTTGTTAGGTGAACAGAAAAAGCAGTTATACCAATAAACAAATATATTGTTGTCATGTATGTTTTTCCAAACTTGTATGACTTTCATGGAATACAAAAGAAGAAGTTTAGCTGAAACTTCTCAGGGGCTTTCTATACAATGTCCATAAAAGTGATGACTTGAATTCCAATTTTCAAACAAATGTATTTTATGTCTTCAGAAGGTTTAAAATATAGTGCATGTAAGTCATATGGACTATTTACATAGACACTTTATTGTGCTTTTTGAGCTTGACAGCTGCTGGTCACTAAGTGCTTTCAATGTATGGAAAAGAGTATCAGTTGGAGATTCTTCAATATTAACTTAAATTCATGTTATTTTTTCAATTAAACTTTTCACTCAAATTGTTATGCTGATTGCTGTCAATATGATTTGTCAAGAAAACTGATAAAATAATGTGAAATAATGTAAAAAAAATAATGCTGAATATGTTTCTTTTTATGACACTATTGGTTAGATTTATGTTTAATGTTTTTTTATTTTAAACTCAAAGGAGCATTAAAGGAGCAATATGTAATAAATTTACTGTACTAAAGCATAAAACTATCATAATATGTTATCAGATATTTAGGAAACATGCTAAGTTGAAATACTGTCTTTTCCAAAAACAATACTTCAACCAGTATATTCTACTTTGAAATGTCCATTACAAGCCGGAATTTCTGTATGTGTTTTGGCTTGTTTGATCCATTTGGCCCATTTCTCAATAGTATTTCGACACCCCGGGTTGAAACAATTTAGCGGGCAAACACTGCGCTGCAGCCATAGAAGCCGTCTTGGTTACTGTCGTAACCTCCGTTCCCTGATGGAAGGAATGAGACATTGTGTTGATTTAGTGACACTAGGTGTCGCTCTTGAGAGTCCCAAACACCTCCCATTCTTTGAGAAAAGGCCAATGACAATTGGTGAGTGGAATTGGCATGCCACTCCCCCGGACATATGGGTATAAAAGGAGCTGGAATGCGATTTCATTCAGGTTTTGTGCTGAGGAGCCGAGACAAGGTCAGGCCATTTCAGCGGCTAGTACAGTGTTGTTGCAAGAGGGACACAACATCTCGTTCACTCCATCAGGGAATGGAGGTTATGACAGTAACCAAGATGTTCCCCTTCTGTCACTCAATCAACATTGTGTTGATGTAGTGACACTAGTGGTCCCTATAGAAAAACGCCTGCTTTAGAGGTGCCATTGGTCAGTGCCCACAAGGACGCCACACTCCTTGTAGAGTGTGCTCGAACCCGCGAGGGGGTGGGTACGGCCTGGGTCTGGTAGGCCAATGCAATGGAATCCACGATCCAGTGGGCAAGCCTCTGTTTAGAGACAGCTTTCCCTTTCCGCTGTCCACCAAAGCAGACAAAGAGTAGGTGCGCAAAGCACGCACCGGACACAGCAAAGACAGGGCTGGGTCTGCCTTCTCCCAGGTCAGCGCTTGCAGGTTCACCACCTGATCCCTGAAGGGGGTTGTGGGAAACTTGGACACATAGCCTGGTCAGGGTCTCAGGATCACGTGAGAATCTTCTGGACCGAACTCCAGGCAAGAATCGCTGACAGAGAATGCTTGCAGGTACCCCAACCTCTTGATGGAGGTGAGAGCAATCAGGAGGGCCATCTTTAAGGAGAGGGCTTTCAGCTTGACTGACCCCCCACTGATTTTTTTTTTCATTTAAACCTTTATTTAACCAGGATAAAAACTCCTTGAGATTTAAAATCTCTTTTACAATAGTGTCCTGGCAAGTGGCAGCAGCGCGGTTTCAAGTAGATACAAAGACACACTTTCACTCATCATAACCAAACAACAATGACATCATAAAAATAAAAAAAAACCTGAGTCCTAAATCAATTTAAAAACAGTGACAGACAGACTTCCTTTTTGCAAGGTCCTTTAAAAAGCCTTTCAAAGAATAAAGTGAGACCAACTCCAAAGAGGAGTTGGGTCTCTCCGAAGGCCCAAGAGGACCACGGAGAGATCCCATGAGGGGAAGAGACATGGCCTGGGAGGATTCAGCCTCTGGGCGCCTCTGAGGAACCTGATGATAATGTTGTGTTTCCCTAGGGACTTACCATCCACTGTGTCGGCTACATATGCTTTCAAGGTGGAGGGGGACAGCCGCCCCTTCAGCCTCTCCTGTAGGAAGGAAAGCACTGACACGACTGCGAATTTCGGCTCGGGAAGAACACCAATTCCGAACAAACGCCACTTCAGGGCATAAAGCTGCCTGGTAGAGTGAGCTCTGTCTTGAGTGATCGTGTCTATGACTGCTGGTGGTAGGCTACTTAGATCTTCCGTGTCCCATCCAAGGGCCAGATGTGGAGGTTGCAGAGGTCTGGGAATGGGTGCCAGATTGTGCTCTGTCCCTGATAATGAAGGTCCTTCCTCAGAGGAATCTGCCAGGGAGGTGCTGTCGTGAGGAGTCTGGGTGTGCTAGTATGGGGCCACGAGGGTGACTTGTTCCTCGTCCTCCCTGACTTTGCACAGGATCTGTGCAAGAAGGCTCACTGGGGGGGGGCAAAAGTGAGGATTCCCGAGAAGCAAACAGGTCTACCTGTGCTTTGCCGAATCGACTCCAAATAAGCTGGACCACATGGGGGTGGAGTCTCCACTCTCCACTGAGCGTTGCCTGCAGTGACAGCACACCTACTGTTGCGTTGAGGCTGCCCGGGATATGAGTGGCCCGCAGCAACCTCAGCAGCTGTTGACTCTAGAGGAGGAGATGGCGGGCGTGTTGCGACATGCGATGAGAGTGTACGCTGCCTTGACAATTTATATATGCTGCCTTGGCAATTTACACATGCTTGCCCTGGATCAATGGCAATAGCCTCCGCAGGGCGAATAGTACATCCAGAAACTCTAGGCGGTCCTGACCAGGAACCGTCGGCTGCGTTTCTGTTGCACATGGTGCTCAAGCTCAGTTTGGTGGCGTCTGTCGTGACCACGACACGTCTGGACACCTGCTGTAGGGGAACTCCTGTCCATAGAAACGCATGGACTGTCTAAGGGCTGAATAAGTGGCGGCAGAGATCGGTGGTAGTTAAAATTGACAGTTATAAAAAATCCACATGAGCTGGTTTATAATTTGCAGGCAGGAGGGGGAAGGAGGGGGCGGGGGAGACAACTCTCTCCAATATTTTGAATTTGGACTGCAGTGCCCATTTTAAACACTTGATGACAATTTACATATTGCTCCTTTAACCTTTAAAACCTCATCTGTTTGGGAGAATGTTAACAAACTTTTAATGCCACACATTGGACATTTAATCTCACAACTGCCATGATACTTGTATGGAACCACATAATATAATTTTGCAGAAATGTCACCACAGACATGTAATTTTCATGAAAATAGGCTGCATACTTTTGGACCCCATTACAATGGCATTTGAAATCCTTCTAAAGTTTTCCATAAAGGAACAGCAAAAGTACATATTCACTGGGTGAGAAAAATAAAAATTGCCTCTTGATATTTAGCATTTAAGTATTGATGATTTGTCTTAAGATAAAGTCACTTGTCAATTGGGATTTCCCTTTTCACTTGCCAAAGTATCCTCTAGACAAGAAACCACACAAATATGGGCAGGAGGCAGATTGGAAAAACTCATACATTTCCAAGACCAAGCTATCGAATAGCACATAATCAATATGATTGCATTTAATATGTAGTGTAATGCATGAGGACAAATTATAAATACACGCAAATGCTTTCTTTTATAGACAATATACACATTAGTGGAAATTATATTCTTGTGTAATAAAACAGAATTTAACGACCGCAGAGACAAAAGCACCATTTAAGACTGACCCAAACAACACATTAAAACGTGCACTTCAGGACTTCTTCCTTTATGAGAGGATACAATAAAACCCTGTAATTAGGCTCGACCAAACTATTAGGCCAAAGAAATCATCAATATCATATATAGCTGATGATTGTTCATCCTTGATTTTGCTTTGGAATTTATAAGTTGTATTTACCTCTGAGAAGAAAAAAAATATCTGTAATTCATTATAAAGGATATTATTTAATATTTATAAATATATATTAGCTATCACATTCCTATAGATAAAGACTAACTCCAGAAACTACCTTCTCTGTTAACCTATTGTTTAAGGTACAATGTGTTTCTTTTCATTCCGTTAAACAAAAAGACATACTATGGGTCCAAAAGTATTTGGACATTCAAGTCACAATTAAAAATTAATTTAATTTCATTTGAAATGCAAACAAACCACTGCAAACAAATTAAGCTAGGCCTTTGAACAAAACAATACTTTCACTATCGTCAGTTTTACCCAATCCTCTGATGCTCATATTACTAAAAAAAATAATCTAACCAAGGGAAAATTAACTGAGGTTATTTAACTAAAAAAGGTATTTTAAACTCTTCTTAATCCCTATGCTTTGGGACAATATGAATATTCTTGTTTGGTTAACTGAAACTGGACAGAGGTTCCCTATCTGTCACTCACTCAACATTGTTTCGATGTAGAGAAACTAGAGGTCGCTCTTGTGAGCCCCAAACACCTCTGTTCTTTGAGAAAAGGCCAATGGGAGTTAGCGAGTGGAATTTGCATGACACTCCCCCGGACATACGGTATAAAAGGAGCTGGCTTGCAAACACTAATTCAGATTTTTTACTTCACAACTGAGCGGTTATGAGCAGCAAGTTCCACTGCCGTTCCATTCACCTCGAACTTGAGAAGCATATGCTGTTGGATATATGGTGCATTTTAGCTGCTTTCTCCCCCTCGTGCACAACTAGTGCAGAGTATGCCCCTGGGTGCTCGACAGCTAAAAGACTATATTCTAACAAGAGTATATTTCCTTCTAAAAGAGTGCACAGGAGAGTAGGAGAGCACCTTTTAAATAATGCCTTTCCATCTGTGTTTAGTTCCAGGATGCGGTCGCTATCTCTCCGCCTCTGATGTCCACAATCGTTTTCTCACTGTCTGGGCCGTACTCACATTGAGGCAGCGTTCGTGGATAGTTCATGTTCTCACTGTGAGAATATGACCATGGCAATGCGGCTTCCTGCTTCCGGGGGAAAGTCACTCCAGCCACTCCCCACCCCAGTCCTTCTACCTATGGGTACGAGGCCGGGATGTTAGCGCTGAGGGTGATTTGGGGACCCCAATGGGAGTGGTTCGACCAGGTAATACCTCACGGACCTCTCATTCCCCAGTACGCTCATTTCCCCGGTTGAGTTCTGGGATGAGACAGGCAGCTCGCCTCAGGGAAAGTTTAATATCTCGTTCAGGGCTCGAGCACAGGATGAGCTCTTGATCGCAGCATCGGAGAGCAGCTTGGCGCAGTCAGATGCTGAGGACTCGAGTGGGCTCCCACCTTCGGGTGTGGCCACCCAGTCTGAGGCTGACATGGAGCTGATGGCTACGCTTGCCCAGGCCGCCGCAAGTGTTGGGCTGGAGTGGAACCTTCCACCTTGCCCTGAGCACTCGCAGCTTGATTGGTTCCTGGGTTGGGATTGCCGCTCACGGCCATGCCATGCACCGGTTCCATTGTTCTCATAGACTCATAGAACTCATAGAATCGTGGCAGGCACCTTTTACTGCCCGACCCCATATCTGGGTACCTCTGCTCTCACTACCTTCGACGGTGGGGCGACCAGGGCGTATATAGAGATTCCTCAGGTGGATAAGGCGGTAGCAGTGCACTTGTGCTCGCAAAACGCCGCCACATGGCAGAATCAGCCAAGACTCCCATCCAGGGCCTGTATGTCTACGTCGTCTCTGGCGGACAAAGCTTACAGTCCCATTGGACAGGCCGTCTCCACTCTGCATGCCATGGCCCTCCTTCAAGTACACCAGGCCAAGGCATTCAAAGAGCTACACGTGGGTAGTCCTGACCCAGGAGTGATCCAGGAACTCGACGACCAACCTCGAGCTCTGGGCAATGAAGGTCATGGCGCGGGCTCTCGGGCAGGCAATGTCCACCTTGGTGGTCCAGGAGCACAACCTGCAGTCGGTGCTGAACTGCCTGAAGTCATTCAGGTGGAGAACAGCGGTCCCACTGAAATGGTTTCAGAGGCTCCTGGGGCATATGGCGTCCTTGGCAGCAGTCACTCGCGTTGATGCATATGAGACAACGCCAGCACTGGCTTCAAACTCGAGTCCCGAGATGGGCATGGCGTTGCGGCATGCATCGCCATCACGCCGATCTGCCACTGCATGTTCAGCCCTTGGACAGACCTTGCATTTCTGCGGGCAGGGCAGGGCAGGGCAGGGCAGGGCAGGGCAGCCCCCCACTCGCATATTCAAATTGGTCTTTTCTCAAAGATAAGAAGTGTTTGGGGCTCCCAAGAGCAACCACTAGTGCCACTACATCTACACAACGTCTCTATAGTCTCTGCATCGACTACATCGACAAACAGATGTGTAACCAAGATGTGTTCTTGTTCCCAGCATGAATTGCTTGGAACTTGGCAGGGAGAGTAAGTGTTACAATTAATTCATATTGTATGTGTCTTTGTACAAGATGAATACGAAGGAGTTTACTTGTTAGTTTTTATTTCTGTTATGCTGTATTTTTTGGGGCTACCACCATGGTGAAAGTGTGGAGCTTGAGACTAGGTTGAGGAACAATATCCTTTGAGTTTCTTTATATTGCTTTATCCATTTTAAAGTAATTGGCATGCTAATCATAGCATAGTGACCAAGTTGTACACAGTAGTGTTTACACAAGTATTTAGCATGCTAGCATTTAATTTATCATTTCACAAAAAGAGTTTAATTTGAATAAATTTGACTTGTTAAATTTTGTTGGGTTTACTATATTCACTTATATTCCTTGTATTTGAAAATCACATGGTAATTTTAATTAAATAGAACTCATTTCAAATGTGTTTTACTACTGTCCATGATTTATTCAAGTTTAGCCAAAGACTTGTTTTTTTGAATGACGTTGTCCAATCTGCTTACATATGAAAGAAATGATCTTTTAGCTAATGCAATAAATTATACAGGGAAATTTATCTCTTAGAACATTGCAAAAATATTACTTAAAACAAAAATAAAAACAGGGTCCAAACTATGCAGTTCGATTGCTATTTATTTAACAGATACAAAAATCAACAGAAACTGAAACTAAAGTAAACTCTAAAGAAAAGATCAATCTTGGGATTATACGAATTGATATCAGGATGTTAAAGATCACAATTAATCGTAAAATGTATATTTTACCTAGCCCTAGTTCATCACATTTACTATTGACATGTTCCATTTTTTGTTATGGACAGATATTGTATGTACAATTTCTTTAAAATATAAAAACATACAAGAAGTTTACAGAAAGTAATAATGATTGTTATTGAGTTTCAATGTATGTATATATATATATATATATATATATATATATATATTTATTTATTTATTTATATATAATAAAAATATAGACTAGACTGTACATTAACTGTGTCATTTAGAGCCACACAATGTCTCTATTACATTTGCAAAAGAACAAATTGACACTAAAAGTTCATGTTAAATTCATAGTTCATACATTTCAGTGTTATGTAAGTAGTGAACAATTACATATAAAGATAATTCTATGTACTTGTTATACATAAAAGGCACTGCATCCAAATCATCTCACACCTTCATCCAGTGAAGCCTTGAATGTGCCATAAACTTTCCCTACAGTAGAGTCAGGGTCTATTTTCTCCTTTCTTCTCCGTCATCCTCCACTGCATGTCTTTCCTCACCTTCCTACTTCACCTTCTCTCATTTCTCTTTTTTTCTGAGGAGCAAGAGGGCCTCCTCTTTGCAATTCTCCGCCTTGCTGAAAGGCACCATCTGTTTAGCTGCTCAATGGCGGCACACGACGCAAGGGAGAAGATTGACGCCTGCAGATCAGAATCAAAAGAACACCGAATGGGGGTTTTCTTTGCCATAAAGGCCACAAATCTGACAACTGTTGGTTAAGTTCAACACGACTGCCGCTATAGACACACCTCATCAGATTAGGCCTCCACTGAATCAAAACAATCCATAAAGTTTCTACTCAACACAATGTAGAGCGGGCGTCTTGTGAAGACCTGCTATTTGGAGCAGAGAAATATGGACTAAAAGCCACTAAACTAAAATGTTTGATGTCGTGGGGACTTTAAAATTGTCCAGCAATAAAATTAGGTGTTCAACTGTCACATTTTGTTAATATTAACAATATACAAACATGACAATTAAAAATTAATAAATGTGAATTGAAATATCCCATAATATTCTCCACCCAACAAACAACATTCCGAAAGTCAGACAGCTCTAAGCAGCAATGTCTTGCACTGATAAAGCCTTCAGAGTATTTGCTGTCAGGATTTAAGTCTGAAATCTGGAACCGTCTGATCTTTGGCTGTCTGATATTGATGTTTACACTCAGCTCACATGACATGACAAGGGCTGACACTGCCAAATCCCCTTCAAGATAGTCCATTCAAACATCCCTGGGGCTCACTTTGTTCTGGAACTCCAAGGGCAGGTTCACATCTCCTTATAGCTCTTTCTTAACAATATCCTCCACGCTCGGTACTACCGTCCTTGCAGTACGGTAAGCACGTGGGAATGCTTTTGTCCCTGAACCGGGCGAGCGTCTCCTCTGTGGTCCCATCGCACACAGTAGATGGCCTAAAAAAGCTAATCTCCATCACGCCTGTTCTGTAAAACTCTCTAGATGGGCTCCCACTTCAATGGGGCCAGTTCGTGTTAATCAGTTTAAAACACATGTTCCTACAGCTGTTCCTCTGCCAGCAGACACCAGAGCAAACATGTCCAAGTTCATTCACAACAATGCTAATTACATTGTAGGGTACAGTGGGGCAATAGGGATCTTGTCTATGGTGCCAGAATGATCTGAAACGACACTGAAAACACTCCTTTAGCCTATTTAAAATTAAACTTAACTTATAAATGATGAATTAAAAGATAAGCATGTTTACCTCAAGTGTTTCTCAATTAAGCAAAAATTGCTTACGTGTTTTTAAGCAGGGCCCAGAAATCTGTTTATTTTTTCATTTTTTATTTATTATTTTCCTGAAATAATTGTTTTAATGTTTAATTTCATCATCAAAATGGTGTCTATTAAAAAACTTTTAACAAGTAAAAAAAAAAACACTTTTTAACATACCATTGCATTTTAACACACTTTTATTCAGAACAATTGCACTCTTGCAAGTTTTATTGCATTTTTCTATAACTATTATTATTATTATTATTATCAGTATTCATTATTATTAATAATATTACTACACACTGTAAAAAAATTCCTGTTAAATTGACAGTAAAAAAAACTGTCAGCTGTGTTTGCCAGAAATATACTGTAAAAAATGCAATAACCTTGCTTCAGGCTTTACGGGATGTCATTTTGATGCCTGTATATTTTACAGTGCTTTACCATTTATATTATTCAATTACTGTTTATAAACTTAACATTTTAAACTTCTGAAACTGTTAAAAATCTGCTTTTCACTTTATAAATCTATTGTTACTCACTGTAGTATTTACAGAAGGGCACATGATGACATGAAGTTTGTCAGTAGTGACCTTTCTAAGAGCAATGACCAATAAACATGTACAGTGTCACTCACACAAACACACCATCAGGGTAACACATGTGAAATTAAAATAATGCAGTAAACATTAACATCAAATATAACACAGAACACCCCAATGTACATAACTGATATTAAAAATAAGAAGAAACAACTATTCCCATATAATATAATTAAATTTGATGGGTAACGCAGGGAATTTTGGGAATGCCCGATAATAGTTTTTTAACTGTAATTTTAACAATAATTTACCATATAAAGTACATGTACTCTTTTGTTAAACATAATATCAATTTTTACCATTAATTATATGGTAAAATCATACTTTTTACTTGTGAAAAAAAAAACAATTGTCAAATTTTGTACTGTAAAATTACATGTAGTCTTTTTAAATATATTATATATACTGCCCGTTTACCAATTAACTTTTTTCTGTAGCATTTTTAAAGTCTTTTACCATAAAAATTATGGATTTTTTTATTACAGTTCAATGAATATTACATTGTACTATACAGTTATATACATGTACTATGAAATGTACTATACATTTCAGGCACCTTGCTTTTATTTTGAATCATGCTATTATTTTGACTTGAGCTTTAATTTTAACATGTGTTTTTGGCATAAGCTTCACTTCTTCAGACAGATCAACTGTCCACTACATGGCCAATGTGATGTTTAACATTGTAAATTATTAAAATATACAGTGTACATGTAATACACGTACAAGACAGTGTATATTTAAAACCTTTAGAGAGCTCCAACATAAAAAACACACCATAAAAGTATCCAAAAATTGCTCCTTATGACTTTCAAATCTTTTTTAAGTCACACGATAGCTATGTGTGAGCAGAGTACCTAAATGTACTCACTGGCAAAGTTAAAATAAAAAAACGTACCTTTTGTAATCCACAGAAAGTCATACAGACATCAGATCATTACACACATCATTAGTAAACATTAGTGATATCAGAATTTTCATTTTGGTGTGGACTATATCTTTAAGTGGCAAGAATATTTTACATAGAAAATTCTAAGATGCTAAAGCAGAAATCATAAATTCTCATGCCTAAATTTGGTCAGTCCAAAAGAGTCTTAACTTCAGCAGATGATTTTCTTTAATCTAAAAATGAAAGCATAATCTACCCATCCTCATGTCTCTAAACTCAAGTTAAAATTCAAGTCATCACAATGTCAAACCTGCCTTTTCCATATAATGAAAATAAACGGTAATCACTGACTGTGAAATCCAGCTATAAATTTGCTTGGTTTATGCCACCCCAAAAAAATAGGTGCATGACGCCCCTAGTCCACAATCAAACACAAGCACAAAAATAATCAAACGATCCTTCAAAATCCTCTTAAAGACACAAAACATTACTCAGTAGTTTACTTTTGGTGGTGGTGAGAGCAAGCCAAGCCTGAAAATATAAGCAGCTCATTAGTGCTGCATGTGGCTAGCCTGGGGCAGCATTGCGCAAAGATGGCACCACAGCCATGGTGCCTCATACATTGAGGGCCTGGCCTAGTAAAATGCTAAAGTATACCCTGCAGAAAGATGTTCACTGATCAAGTGGCTGTAATGCACCACTTCTATACAATAGAGTTGAGGAAATGCAAAACTTTTTTCTCAGTAAGGGGTTATGACGAAAAATAAGCTTAAATGATAACATGGGATTTGTTTGCAAGCTATTCAAATCATTCTTTAGCTTTCCCTACATGGCTAAATGTATGTGTGTCCCCGCTTCTAATTAACATATGCTGGATCATTGCATCAGTAGGCCATAAAATCTCCTTGCACAAAGCCAAAGATCAGGGTTGCTCAAATTACTTGCCTTAGAGCCACTTTTAGAAAATGCTGGGTGGCCAGGGTGACTGCTGAATAAAATGACAGGGTAAAAGAATAAAAAGCACTTTGAGTGTAGATATGGGATTTTTATTAATTAAAATGGGAGTTAGTTTTGTCACACCACTCATTCTCAAAGTTTCTTTTTTACACTAGACAGTTTTGTTCATAATAACAGGTGCGTTCTAGCTTGTCGCCACATGTCACATGTTTGCAGCATAGACATGCAAGTGGCAATTAAATTAAAATAAATGAATTAAGAAAAAGTCCCGATTGAAGTGATGCAACACTAATAACCCTTTTGGGGGGAATATAAGGCCTGCAGGCCAGACTTTGAGTATCACTGCCATAGATGTTATTTATAAGCAGATCAGGCCTTTTGACACAAAGGCTTAATGGTAATTTTGCAATATCCTGACATTTTAAGACTGCATTTCTCTCTAAAGCTTAGAACAAGACCAATTTTTTGCCAGCATTAGCCAAGGTTTACGATTCGCAAGGCATGAAATATTGATACATTCTCCACACATTTGCCGAGACCCCCAACCAAGAAAAATGTGAAACCGGGCTCAAGCAGCTTTCATGAAAACAAAGTGCGCACATATTAGAAATCACAAACAAAAGCACGCTACCAGAATTAACCCACAGAAAACTATGGTATATAAATTATTAACAATAATTGTTCTAGCTTTAACGAGAGTAATGAGGCATTTCTATGACTATTTCTGTCAAAAACATAACATAAATCAGTCATAAGACAAATCTGTGTGAAATAATGGCATGAAATGCAACAGGATGAGAAGGACTCCCCTGCTGTGTTCATTTACGCAGTATGTGGGTAACTATGCTAATGTTCTAAATATTAAATGCTCAGAGGAGAGATAATGTAACAAACACCATTTCCATTATGCTCTGAGTGACAGCTCTATGACACGAAGCCCTAATTTAGTAATAAACCTCTACCTCACCGTTTGGAAATGGATACTTCAGCCAATAAGTCAAATAATGCTGAAAATAAAACATATATATTGTATACAGAATATATATAATTACATTAATGGCACAGCCTCTACAGGCTCATTTATTGAAGAACCACAGCACACAATCCCATTTGTTATCTGTTTTATTCTTAAATTTTATTTATGTGACAATACTAGTGGGAGCTCTCTTGGACCTAGTAATGAGAAGTAGAGCAGCTTGTTACAAAAAGTTTGGTCAGCACACTTTCTACAGCCATTTACTGATGAGGTTCGTCTGAGGTCTTATTTTCCAGTCAGCAAATAGAACAGCAATATTTTGCATCATGAAACTGCATCAATATTCTAACCACAAAAATCAATATATTTAGTTTTTCACATTCATATATATATATATATATATATATATATATATATATAAAAAGAGTAGGTTCAACTAGATATGCATGGCACCATATCTCATACATTGTTCACCCAAAAATGAAAATTCTCTCATTATTTACTCACCCTCATGATATCCCAGGTGTGTATGACTTTCTTTCTTCTCCAGAACATATTTGAATAAAAATGGAAAAATATCTTAGCTCAGTAGGTCCTTAAAATGCAAGTGAATGGTGATTTTTCTTTTGAAGCTCCGAAAATAACAGACAGTCAGCGGTTAAATTAACTTATTCTATAGCGATAAGATTTGGTGCGAAAAAATATCAGTATTTAAGTACGTTTTAACTATAATTCAGTGCTTCAGATAAACTTCACAAGAGGGTGGAGTCCAAGCAGTCTCTCGTGTGACATATTCACATTGCCATGATACAGACTTAATCGCACATTCTCCACTCGGTTGAGATAAGCACACAAAGCACCTTTGTGATTGAAGAAACAAATAAATACAGATCTAAACCAAAACCAACCAAGCTACTGTACAGTGTTCCTCCTGTTTCAAGTAGGGCTGCACAATTAATCGAAAAACGAATCGCGATTATGTAATTGTGAAAACTGACAATTACAGCGTTCAGAGTTGATTATTGGAGTTGAAAATAGAGTATTCTAACCAATCACTAACATGTCCGTTGAGCAATGAAATGGCAATGGGCAATCAGAGCAGCTTAGATTAGTCCTCTGTCCAATCAGTAAAGACAACTGATCCTAATGCACAAGCTTAAACCCGTGTTAATGCCCAGATGCTTGCTTCGTGTTCTAGCTCTGTTCGCGAGGCACACGAAAATGAATACTGAAGAAACATCACCCGACACTTGAAAAGAAGCTGTAGAACGAGAGCGAAAAGCACTTTGCACCACTTGAACATAGATGTTAAATTCACTGCAAATGAGTAACAGGACAAAACTTAAACACTCCCATTCTAATCAAGTAACAGACGCGGTGTAAATAATTGATTTATTATGCTGATTAGACAGCTTTGTTTTTAATGAGAGTATTCGCAAGAGTGCAGAACATTTTGCGTAGTGTCAATTAGCTCGCATCAAAATGCTGCACTCAGTGTAAACCTGCAGCCAGTGTTTTTTTCTCTCTCTCTCTCTCTCTCTCTCTCTCTCTCTCTCTCTCTCCCACTGCCACTCCGCGTTGGCATTTTCCCTCTCTTTTAAATTTTAAAGAGTTTTTTGGGGGGGGGTACTACACTGTTACAAGAAGTACCCCCTATTTTAATAATTTTTATTTCCCTCCCCCTGTCCCCTCCCAGATTCAGGAAGGCGGGGATGACCTGTAGTCTACAAGACTGGTACTTTCGGCGGTCTCAGATCCTGCATAATTTCAGCAGCTGGTAGGGGTCTCCTCCGCCCCTGGCAGTGGCCCTGACTGCTCTAGGCGGTCGGCTAGGAGCCCCTTCTCCCCTCTCCGTCAAAAAAGCCGAAAGACGGCTGCTCCATTGGGGTGGATGGTAGCAGCAAGAAATCCACTTCGCACATCCCTCCTCCTTCCCGGGTTTCGGCACCAGTGTAACGCAACTTTTGAATGGAAAGGAGGAGGCGAGAACCGGCTTGACAATATAAATAATAGTTTAATGTTAAACTGAACCAAAAAGACACAAACATAAAAACATGATGGTCAGCTGCCCGTAAACGTTCTCTCTCGCACCACCATCCGCATTCAGCCTTTATCCCTCTCGGAGGCTTGATTAGCCTGATAAGGGCCCGGGTGTGTAGAATCACAACCCGGCCCTGCCCTCCACCCTGTCACACATAGATATACATTTTAAATAATTTTTATTTGCCTTACCTTAACAAACATTATTACAATATAAAATAAAATACAATATAATGCTTAAAAGATGCTTAAAAGAAACTGGAGCGCAGCTCATATCCAACATTGAAATCTGCTACTCTGAAGAACCGCAAAGTTGCTTAATTTGTGACGTCATGGTAATTTAATATTTTAATGGACATTAATAATCAGAATAATCGACAATTATGATTTTTACTATAATCGTGCAGCCCTAGTTTCCAGTGCCAATGCAATAACGTCACGCACGCACCACTGCTGACCGGAAGCATGATCTAAAGTTAAATAAAGTACTTAAATATTGAACTTTTCACACCAAAAGTGATGGTGTTGTTTTAGAATACATTAATTTAACAGCTGGTGTCGTATGAATGACGTTTATGCTGACTGTCTGTGATTTTTGGAGCTTCAAAAGAGAAATCGCCATCCACATGCATTTAAGGACCTATTGAGCCAAGAAATTTATCCATTTTTCTTCAGATGTGTTCTGCAGAAGAAAGAAAGTCATACACACCAGTAAATAATGACCAGTAAACATTTTTGGGTGAACTAACCCAAGTCACAAACACTACTGCTTATCGATCAAAATGTAAACTCAGAATGAACTAAGAATCTAAGTCTACAACTAATTCTATGGTTCTATAATGAAGGCAGGAAGTTCAGCACTTGTGGCGCAAAACACCAAAATCTTATGTAGATGAATCTGAAACAAGTGATTAAAAGTTTGCAATATATCACAGTTTTGAACTGCAATTAACTAAACAAAGATTTGCAATATTAATGAATCACTAAAATATCGTAACGCCAGGTCCCTGCTGATTATTAAACCACTAAAAGCCATGACAAAGAATAAAAAAAAGGCAGAGTTAGCAAGGTTTCCAGCATTTTAGGTCATCTCTTGTTAGCGCCCTCAGTGAATGCAGTATGTTTGATGTCAAACTGAGGGAAGCACAGCTTGTGTAACCTGCAAAAAGCAAGCCATCCATACAGTGGAGATAACAGTGCCACTGCAATGGTGACAGCTGAGCTTTGAGAGCATCTCTAAGAGAAAGTAAAAGGAAAAAACAAGAGTGAGACAGAGCCCAAACCTTTGCCAAAACCCTTCTCACTGACACCAGGTAGACAGTGGTATTTCACTACCTCAGCATCCTTAAAAGGCAAACACATGAGTCGTGTTTTTTACTTTCTTCTTTTTAAGTGACCATAATGGGCATCAGGCCCAAGTTTGCTCTGAAATGGTGACTACGTTTAGAGAGACATTCATAGCAGGCTGAAGCAACAGTAAATGACTGTCTGCTATTCAGCCTCATTACAAGCCTTAATGTCTCAGCCGCTAGGGTGAAACAGAGAGTAGACTAGATCATAGACTATGATCCAGTGTATCAGCTTAGCTTCAAATTGTCTAAGGAGTGTGTTCTTAGCTATAACAAAGTCCTTTTTAAAGCAAACCAGTTCACTCTGCGGTCATGTTGTCAACTGTTAACATGTTAACAGTCAAGAAATTACAGCTCCTGTGATCTCCAAAACTTTCTCAGCCTTAGAAAGCATACCGACAAACTTCCAACAGTCTGATTAATTAATCTTAACGCACCACAAAAAAAGTGAGAAAAGGTATATGGAGACTTTTATTGCATGCATTTCTTTGGACATTTTATTTGAACATGAATTATTTGAGTTAACTCATATAAGACTCAGGCCTAACGATTTAAGTAATCTCTTGGAATATCTGAAAGCAAACACAATCAGTCAGATCAGGAGTAAAAGAAAAGTCCAGACTTTAAACTCCTTTACTCAAAATTGTACAGGACTTGCCCTCATGGCAGTTTACCATTGTTCTTCCATGTTTAACAATGACATTTCTATTGATAAGTCCATAACCACAGCTAAGACCACTGATGGCCCATCATTACTATAATGAGGTCAATGTACATAGTCTTTCTAAAAAATAAACTATAGAGTTTATGAATTTTTTATTTTAACTTTTCCTCTTCAGTTCTGCTTAGCATGTCTAGCCATTTGAGATGTTTGACTTCCTTCAAAGTGCTGTAATGTAGAACAATCTTCTTAAAATTTATAATAGGTTGGATAAGTTTTGTGATCTGCGCCACATTATCAAGGGAACTCTGGTTGGATCCTGAATGCGGTCAGCTCTAGGCTACATTTTCTCTCGAGTGTGCATAATGATAATGCATGGATAATTAGGAAAGCCCGGTTGACGATTGCTTCATAAACAGGATTGTACAGAGTGGTTCACTCGCATGAGTGGGTCTGTGATGGCTCATGCAAAAAACAGGTTTTAACACTTCGTTCAAGGCCAGCATCAAGCGCTGCATTGCCCTCCACAAGACAGGAGTTGTAGAAAGTGCCACGGAGGGGCGTTTTTATGAGTTTGCCATGTAAAAAAGAAGGAGGTGTGCACAATAAACATTGAAAACATGTATTTGGAAGAGAGAAAAAAAAAGCTTGCAGTTTCTTTGATAGCAGAAAGTAATAAAATGACTCATTTATGTTTAGGCCTAAGCATTTTCTTTGTGAATTTAAATTAGTTCAATAACTGGGGTCTCTGATATTCGTAAAAATATGATAATATTTAATTAAAAGAAATTATGGGACATTCTATGTCTCTTCACAAATTTGGACAATTTTTAAATATATCTTGTTGCTTAGTACACTCAAAAACATTATTGGTGAAGCAAAAACATGTAAAAAACACTTTGGTGTAAAGTGGCGCCACTTCATAGACTTCAAAGAGTCACTTTTGCACATTAATGATTGCGCTTCACAATCACAAAAGTGACCAATTATGGTTTCAAAATGCTGAATTTCTCCGAAAAGTGAGGGGTTTGAATCCCTGAAATAATTATTTTTTTCATGCATTTATTAATTTTATTTGATCATTTTTATTTGATCATCAGTTTGGAAACAACATGTTAAAGGAATATTCTGGGTTCAACACAAGTTAAGCTCAATCAATAGCATTTGTGGCTTAATGTTGATGACCACAAAATTGATTTTGACTCTTTCCTCCTTTTCTTTAAAAAAGTGAAAAACAAGGTTACAGTGAGGTACTTACAATGGAAGTGAATGGGGGCCATTTTTTTAACACAGTGTTTCATAAGAATAGCATGATTCTTATGTATGCATGAAAACATCTCGGGTTACGTATGTAACCCTTGTTCCCTGAAAAAGCGGAATGAGATGCTGCGCTGCTAAGCGCTTTGGGAACAATCTTGCATTGTGACCAGCTGTGAATATGTGTGTACCACGTCAATGTAACATTGACCGGAAATGTATAGCCTCGGTTGGTGAGATCATTGGACGCACCTGTGACCAGGCTATAAATAGAGGCGTCACCAGCGTGTTCGTCAGATACTACATGTCTTTTCTGAAGAGCAGTCCTGGGACGACCCAGTGCGGAAAATAAGCGCAGCATCTCGTTCCGCTTTTTTCAGGGAACAAGGGTTACATACGTAACCTGAGACGTTCCCTTTACAAAAAGCTACACTATAATGCTGCCCTGCTAAGCGCTTTGGGAACGAAATACCCACGCATCTGCACTGGGGCTGTCCGGACCCCCGCGGTTGTGTGTTCACAAGGACGCGATAGGTCTCAGACATGAGCTTGAGATGTTGACTCAAGGGCGAAAGACCCGGAGTAGCAAAAATCCTACTCATAAGAATCATAGAATGTGAGCGGAAAGGACTAGCCTGCCGCATCACAGACTTACTTGAGACTTGGCTTCAGATGTCGACTCAAGGGCGTAGGTCCGGAGTATCATAAACATCCAAACCATAGATCCTGAAGAATGCGTGCGGAAAGGAGTAACCTGCCGCATCACAAACTTGTTCAGGCATAAGGATCTAAATCGTAAGATTTAGGAATGCATACGAAAAGGACCCGTCTGCCGTACACAAACATTCTTAGACTTAAGATCATAAATGAACACAAGGGAATCCAGATATGGGGCCTGAAGAATGTGTGCGGGAAGGACCAGCCTGCCGCATTAAAAACTTGTTCAGGCATGAATCGTAAGATTTTAGGAATGTGTACGGAAAGGACCAGCCTGCCGTACACAGACCACCTTAAACTTGAGATCAGAAATGAACTCAGGGTCATGGGAGCCCAGACATAGGGCCTGAAGTATGTGTGCGGAAAGGACCAGCCTGCCGCATCACAAACTTGTTCAGGCATAAAAAGAGTTTAGCCAATAAAGTCTGAGACTGTGCGCGGAAAGGAACTAGCCTGCCGCAACACAAACCCAATTAAAACTCCTACCCCCGGACCTAAGGGCCTAAGGGCCCGGGGTAGCTTGAACATCTAGACCATGAGAACACAGGAATGTGTGCGGAGAGGGCCAGCCTGCCGCATCACAAACTTGTAGAGGCATGGGGTTGAGATGTCGACTCGAGGATGTAAGAGCCTGGAGTAGCATGAACATCTAAACTATAGAACTTGATGAATGTGTGCGGAGAGGACCAGCCTGCCGCATCACAAACTTGCTGCAGAGGGACACCTCTAGCCAAGGCCTTAGAGGGAGCGACACCTCTGGTGGAGTGAGCCCTGATACCTACTGGCGAAGCTTGACCGCGTGCCTCGTAGGACAGGGCAATAGCATCCCTCACCCAATGTGACATAGTCAGTTTGGTAGCGGCCGCCACTTTGTTGCGGCCCCCAAAACAGACCAACAACTGCTGTCTTGCTCAGGCGTTAAAAACGGCGGGGAGCAGAAGGCTTCCAGAGTGACAGGATGTACTGTCAAAAAAGGCACCTTGGGGAGATAGTCTGGATGCGGATATAGAATAGCTTTAGCCATACCTGGGGCAAACTCTAAGAAGGACCATCTTTAGAGTCAGAAGTCTATCAGATGCTGACTCTAGAGGTTCAAAGGGAGTCTCAACTAGACCTTCCAGGACTATTGCCAAGTCCCAGGAAGGAGTTCTAGTCCTGACAGGGGGCCTCAACCGCATGACTCCACAAATGAAGCGAGTGAGCAGAGGATGTCTCCCTACAGGCGCCCCATCGATCAAGGCGTGGCAAGCCAAAATGGCGGCCACATAGACCCTGAGAGTGGCGGGCATATGCCTGCTGACAGTATTTCTTGCAGAAAATCCAGAACTGAAACAATTTGGCAGTTAACTGGATCTGCATCATGTGAACTGCACCACTTTTCAAAGACACCCCACTTATTGGCGTAAATTCTTCTAGTGGAAGGGGCCCTAGCACTAAGAATGGTCTCGATAACCTTAGGCGACAGCCCTGTGTTCCTCAGTTGGTACCCTTCAGGGGCCAAACATGAAGATTCCACAGTTCGGGAGGGGGATGAAGTATCATCCCCTGTGCCTGAGACAGAAGGTCCTTCCTGATCGGAATCGCCCAAGGCGAGCCGCCGAGTAGGAGCATCAGTTCTGAGAACCAAGTCCTGTTTGGCCAATAAGGCGCTATCAGCAAGAGGCAAGACCCTTGTTGGCGAACTCTGGCTAAGACCCCCGGGAGCAGAGAAACTGGGGGAAACGCATACAGGTGCATTCTGGGCCATGTATGTGCCATTGCGTCCAGACCCAGGGGGGCTGGATTACTCAGAGAGAAGTAGAGGGGACATTGCGCAGTCTCTTGAGAGGCGAAGAGGTCCACTTCTGCACTGTAAAATTGCAGTGGTTTCACTCGCCCGTCGGTAGTTTGTGTCTGGACAGAAAATCTGCTCCCACGTTTAGGCGTCCAGGGATATAGATAGCCCTGAGTGACAGGAGCTTGCCCTGGGCCCAAAGGAGAATCCGACGTGCCAGCAAATTCAGGTGGCGAGAGCTTAGACCTCCTTGGCGATTTATGTAGGAGACTGCTGATGTGTTGTCCACCTGCACAAGTACATGGCAGCCTTCCAGATGCTGGAGGAAGTATTTCAGGGCCAGAAATACCGCCATCAACTCGAGGCAACTGATGAGCCAATCAAGTTGGTGACCCTCCCATTCTCCTTGGGCTGGACGACCATTTAAGACCACACCCCAGCCCGTCAGAGAGGCGTCTGTTGTTAGCATTTTGCGACGGCATGACGCACCAAGAGTGGGACCCAAGGTAAGAAACCGGGGTCTGAACCACATAGAAAGGGAACAAAGCGCTCGGCGCATAACCCTTATTAGCCTTAGGGGATTGGCCCGTGGATGAAACCCCTTGGCTTGAAGCCACAGCTGAAACGGTCTCATATGGAGCAGGCCCAAAGGAATCACCGTGGACGCAGACGCCATGAGACCTAGTATTTGTTGGTACTGGTAAACAGTGCAACCTTGACCTGGCCTGAGAGTGCTCAGGGAGTTTTGTATGGACATGATACGAGTGGGAGACAGTTGTGCCCGCATAGAGATCAAGTTCCATAGAATCCCTAGATAAGAAATCTCTTGGGTTGGAGAGAGAACGCTCTTTTTGGCATTGAGTCTCAGACCCAGAGAAACCAGAGGAGCCAAGACGATATCCCTGTGCTGAACTGCTAGTTCCTGGGACTAAGCTAGTATCAGCCAGTTGTCTAGATAATTCAGAATACGGATGCCCTGGAGTCGCAAAGGAGCCAGTGCTGCATCCATGCATTTCGTGAATGTGCGGGGTGATAAGGCTAGGCCGAATGGAAGAACCCGATACTGGAAGGCTTCGTCCCCGAAAGCGAACCTTAGGAACTTCCTGTGCTGTGGCAGAATTCCGATATGGAAGTATGCGTCCATAAGGTCAATCGTGATCAGCCAATCGCCATGTTGGATCTGAGACACGATTGCCCTGACCGTTAGCATCTTGAACTTGAACGCCCTGATCGAGCGGTTCAAGGTAGATCTAGAATGGGACGCAACCCTCCACCCTTCTTGGGAACCAGGAAGTATCTGCTGTAATAGCCTGAATTTTTCTCTGGAAGGGGAACATGTTCTATGGCCCCTTTGACCAAGAGATTTTGTTAATTTTAGTTAATCAATTTTATGACACAAATGCTCTCAGTTGAGCTTAACTTTGAGCCCTGACAGCCACTTCAATAGTTTCACCAAACTTTATTCAAAAGACAATAGTCTGGCAACACAAATCTAACATTTCAATAAGGTATGACGTGTCAATAAAAATAATATGTGAAATCACCAGTAGTATCTGCCAACAATAGTATCATAAAAACAAATAAAAAAAACTTTAATAAAATAATAATTAACATTTCTAAAACTGTAAAACTGTATTGCAGGTTGGTCCAGGTAATGTGCAAGCACATTCTTGAACAAAATCACTAGGCAATGTCTTTGCCAGTAAGACGAGACGACTGACTGTTTGAACTGAATTCCTTTAAACTGAATATACCATGCACAGCCATTACCCGCAAGGCTTTCTACAATTATCTTTGAGAAAATTGTAACACAATTCACAACAAGGTATCTTGAGCTATATTGGACAGTCTTTGCCGGCTGTCTATGCTATCTTCTTATTTCGGATTATCGCTTCATAAGGTTTCATACTAATCATATTAGCTTTGACAATCACTTCTCTCAAATAGCAAGCAGAGGAAGAAAGTAATCCATTTGTTTTCATTATTGCTTTTGCTGAAAGGCACTTCATCATTAACAATCATTCTGGGAGACAGGGAAGCAAATCTAATAAAGCTTATATTACTCTGCCTTTGTTTACTTGCGTTTAAATTTTTTTTTTATTATTTTTTTTTTATGTATGCCAGGTGGAGTGTATAATTACTAAATTTTTCCTTCTGAACAATGTAGACTTTTTGATACAAGGCCGATACAATTGTACAATAATTCTGTTTCTACTTTTTGTTTTTTGACTTACTGTCTTTTTTTCACAAATATCACAGTTAAACTAAGGATAGGCTATTGTGCAAGATATGATGTAAATGTCTGGTAAAATGTCACTGTAAAGCTTTGATATTTTATGCATGTATAAATAACTATATAAATCATGATTGAATAACACTGGACTGACTTGTTTTCAATAGACAAAATCAATCAATATAGTAATATAGATCAATATAGTAGTAAGTAAATAGGACAGAAATATATTCATTTATTTTTAACAAATCTTATCATTAAAATAATAATAATTCAGTATTATATTTTGTAAATAATCTTGACTAGGTTCCACAGTAATAATTTAGTACTATAGTACTAAAAAATAAGTGAAGTAGTTTTGCACACCTTGTTCATCCACCAAGAAAAATGTTTTAGTAAAAATATATGAAGGTAAATAAGATTTGTATTACGCTTCCATATATGATTGTATGTTAAATATAAGTATAAACTTGCAAATCAACGAAAATTATTCCATTTGAATCTCTCTTGTGTTAATGTAGTGAAAAACTGTGGGAAACACGCACTCATAATTATTAAACACATTTTTAATTAATGCCTTTGAAGTATTAATTCTAAAAGGCTACAATGGCTGTTAAGATGAAAAAAAAAGGATTTAAATGCCATTTCAGAGCAAAAACATAATTATCGAGATAGTATCGTCAATTTGCTGAAAAATATCGAGATATAAATTCTGATGCCATATCGCCCAGCCCTACTTCATGTAGAGGGTCGATGACACACATTTTGATGTCAGTCAGATAAGCTTTAATTACAGTCAAATGAGCATGCATAATAAATAAGAAATGTCTGTCATTTTGATATGCAGAAACCCATTACACAGATTTTCAGCAAAAGGTGGGGGCTAAATTGCCACATATTGGCACAATTCTGCAACCAAAGAACGTCTAATTTCAGACCAAGTCATTCAGATCTTTTCACATCGAATGAATTCTGAGAAAAATTAACAACATGCAATGCTAACTAGTCATGAATGGACACATTTTGATATGCAGAAACCCATCCATCCATCCATCGTCAACCGCTTATCCTAACATTCGCCCAGCTAACATTGGGCGAAAGGCAGGGTACACCCTGGACAGGTCGCCAGTCCATCGCAGGGCCACACATATACAAACAACCATTCACACTCACATTCACACCTAGGGCAATTTTGGAGACATCAATTAACCTATCCTGCATGTCTTTGGATGGTGGGAGGAAGCCGGAGCACCCGGAGAGAACCCACGCAGACACGGGGAGAACATGCAAACTCCACACAGAAAGGCCAGGGCAACCGGGGTTTGAACCCATGACCTTCTTGCTGTGAGGCGACAATGCTAACCGCTGCACCACCATGCCGCCCTATGCAGAAACCCATTACACAGATTTTCAGCAAAAGGTGGGGGCTAAATTGCCACATATTGGCACAATTCTGCAACCAAAGAACGTCTAATTTCAGACCAAGTCATTCAGATCTTTTCACATCGAATGAATTCTGAGAAAAATTAACAACATGCAATGCTAACTAGTCATGAATGGACACATACTATGCATATGGTTGTTTCTATAATATGGGCCCTTTTGACTTGTGGACTTAGAAAATATTCCCTCTTAAAATACACTTTTCATACCTAATAACCAAAACTGCTTGAAGAATATAGACAACAAATAAATTACTGTAACTGGTTACTTACTGGCAGTCCGTTTCATCTGTCCTAACCATTCTTTTTTGTTCCCCATTTATTAACAAAATGATAAAACATGAATGAATGATTTCACATCTCCAATAGTTCAAAATTATACAAAACACTACAAAAACATATTACTACAATAAATGTCACATTTATTTACAACATATGTGAGTTATTAACCCAAAAGTGACACAAAAAGCATATCTTATTTTTACCTGCTTTGCATGACTATACGAAAAAACAAAAATAAGCCCCCCTGAATAGGGTTTAGCAATGCCTATGTTGTCTATACATCGATCACATGAGAACTGTCATTTTCATCACTTTATAAAACATCAGAGAGAGAGAGAGAGAGAGAGAGAGAGAGAGAGAGAGATGGAGCATGTGCAATCACCTGTTGCCACACCCAAACAGAGATGCTGTCAGCTTTCTGAAGATCAGCTTTCTGATCTTTTGGAAAAGTAGCCATCCAAGCGGGGGTATTTCTCCCTATTTTGTGGTAGCGGAGCAAAAAAGTCTTTCACTATAGAATTTGCAATCTTCTCCACCATTTTATACACCATGTCCTCTCCAATGTGGAAAGTCTGGTAAGAGGTAAGCAACTTGAGTTGTGTAATAACTCGGTCTGTTGTGTCTCTCAGCTGTGATGAGCCTTAATGCTGAAGTTTTTCGTTTAAAGCCATTTAAAGCTATTTCCTAGCATTAGTAGTATAGTAATACGAGCGATCACGTAGAGCTGAAAAAAATGTAATTAAATATTATTATTGTTATTGTTATTATATTAATGTTTTATGAATGAAAGTCAGGGTCTTGGAGAAGGGTAAAATAATAATAATATAAGTCTAAACAAGGCATATGAAAAACAAAACAAAGGTTTTAACATCACCTTGATGTAAAAAAAAAAAATAAAAAAAATAATAATGAACAAGTTGAAACATTTTTGTTTAAATAAAAGTCCTAAATGTGCTTGTAGTTGATGGAACACCCATACACTGCACATACAAGCATCCCAAAGGGTTATTTAACAGCTAGAAATAAAACAAATTAGACTAGTGAACTGCTGTGGTTTGTGATTAGAGGTAGTGGTGGTGGCGTGGCCCCAGTCTGCATGAAGCTCGCAGGGGCTCAGATAGAGCATTAGTGAAAACTGGCTCCGGCATCAGAAGCGAGCTCTTATGGAGCAGAGCAGATAACAGGCCCACATTGTCCACCAGGGTCTTTAGAGTCTCAGAATGAGCCATCAAATGAGGCAGCACTAACTCTGCTAATCCACCATCTGAGAAAAAGCCTCAGCAAAAAGGAGTAAACAAATAAATAAAGCATTAAAAAAGAACCACGAGTGTGATGAATCGTGACAAAAGTCGCCAGCACTCTGGTGTCTGCTTTGAAGTAGTGTTTGTGCTCTCATGCAAGCGTGACCACTTTTAAGCACTTATGACTTGGGAATCAGCCAAATATACAAAAACTTCCAATGCTTTCACCATGATTTTTTCTTGTTACACTTTTAAACACGAGTTGTTTTGTTTTTTTTAGATGTCAACCACTACATCAAAGAGATAATGTTTTGCAATTAACAAAGAGATTTGTTAGGAACAACGTGTTTGAAGTGATAGCTACATTGCCACATTGTTTAATGCACCAAAACATGCAACTCAAAAGAACACAATTGCAGTCCTAAAATAAAACTAAATGTTAAAATACTTTGAAGAAAAAGTATTTTGAAAAGATTTGTAAGAAAAAGATTTGAGTAGTGCGTGCATGAGTAAAAGTAGCCTCGTCAATTGTACGATATTGCAATGTGTTTGCTAATGTGTTGTTCATGTTTTTAGTGGATTGCTAATGTGTTGTTCATGTTTTTAGTGGATTGCTATGTGGTTGCTAAGGTGTTCTGGCTGTTTTCCAGGTGTTTACTTACAGGCAAGTCAAAAGAGCCCACCCCCATATCTTTATGATATGTTAGTCTAAACAAATGGTTAGGGTTGGTCCTTCAGTTTAAATTCAAATACATTTTTTGCCTGTTTTATTGTAAGCCAGTCAATCATTAAGACAAGAAGCACAACTCTCCTCAACAATCTGTACAAACCTAGTATCATTCAGCAAACTGTCACGGTTGAGGTTCTACCTGACGGGACCATGGCAGTATCAGCCTGCTTTAGGGTTTTGTGTCACTCCTTTTGTGTGAGTCAATCCACATCATTTTGTGATGTCATGGTCCTGTCAACCGATTAGGTTGGATTTTGTCTGACGAGGACCATGACATCATCGTCCCCTGTCTGTCTTGTGTTATGTGTTCATGATTTGTGTGTGTGCAAATTGCCACCTTGCACCCTCCGGTGAGGGCACGGTCCTGCCTGTGTGTTTGTGTGATGAGGACTGTGGCATCATCATCCCTTGTCTGTTTTTGTCAAAGCATGTTTAAGTTTTGCCCTTACATGTTTCAGATGCCGCTGTGTGCTGTATAATAATTTCCATGGGAACCCTGATTGTTTCCATAGGAATGCTGATCATTACTAACTTCAGCTTTGAGAGAAACCTGCCCCTTGTTCATTTCATTCTTATTTATTTCCCCTCGTGTGTCATGTCCGAGGTCGGATCATTGTTACTGTTCGTTGTCATGTCTAACATTTCTCTCTTGTGTAGTTAGAGCATGCTTGGGTATCTGTCTGGAGTGGTGCAGTTACCTGCCTGATTGCGGTCATTCTCACCAGTTGATGCCCAGTTCTTGTGGAGGAGGATTCCTCGGTATCTGCCCACACCTCAGAAGATTCGTCAGGGCTTTACTTGTTTTGAGATTTGAAAAAGAACCGCTTGAGTTGTTAATAAATTCCAATTGATCTGTTCCCTCTGCTTTTGGGTCCTGTCTCTCTCGCACCGTGACACAAACTGTGCGGGATGTGTAACACACCAAATTGTAACTTTAATACTTTCTTTGAGGTGTTTGTTCCAATGGCTAACACTCAGTTTGAGAAATAATGTTTCAATATATGCAGCTCACAGTTCACATTATATTAGTGGTTCACAATATATTAGCAATTTATGCTATGTGTATTCAGTAAGGAAGCATGAAAAAAGTTCATGTTTCCACAAAACAACTGGAGCAGTTAATAAACGAAAAGGTCAGGTCTAAAATCATCATTTGATTGAGTTTCTATAAGTGAGACTGCGAAAACAATTGCATTGCTAATGCTAACATGAAATCTCCAATAACATTAAAACATTATCTGGCTTGCATGAGACTAAATGAAAAGCTGTAACTTCAACACTCAAGTGTGAAAATAACACAGTTTGCATTCACCTGGCATAATGCGAGACTAGGGCTGGGCAATATGTCTTAAATTATATTTCAATATTTTTTCAGCCTGTTGACGATATTCGATTTATATATCGAGTTGTGTTTATTTTATCAGAGGAACCATAATTCCATCCAAACCATTGTAGCCAATTAGGTTAAATATTTTAAAGACATGAAATATAAATCTAATAATTAGTTTTTCATGATATAAAGTGCATATAAATGAAAAAAAATATTTTCATTTATATGCACTTTATATTTCAAACACAATGATATATATTAGCTTCATAAAAAGCATTATTTACCTTCAAATGTTTTTACTGTGCAAAGCTACTTCACTGACTTATTTTTGAAAACCCAGTTGAACATTGCATAAATTATTACTGTGGAACATGTCAGGTTGATTATTATAATATAATGCTGAGTTATCATTATTATTCTGATTATTAGATTTGCGTTCTACAAAAGTAATATATTTCTGTCCTGTTCACTTCATCTACACCTGGGGGCTTTTATTTTGAAACTGAAAGTGCTGCAGTATTTACTTCAACTTCACAGGGAGCGACACAGAAAAGGCAATAGACCTTTTCAGTGTTGCCAGATGTACGATAATTATCGTATTTGTACGATAATTTTGACCTCTGTACGATGTACGATCAATAATGAAAAAAATCCCATAATGTACGATAATTTCAGAGTTTTCAGTCGTTCGTCCAAACACACATCCTACCGCTTCTCTCTCGGACCCCGAATCATTTCGCAGGCTCGCCTGCCTGCACGCAAGCACGTATGCTGCGCTCCATGACGGCATCCAATCTGTACAGTAAAAGGATTCCCCAACCAACAACATCTCCCAACACAGCACAAGTGGATGTGGCATCCGATGATGGCAGCGACTTAGAGATCGAATTTGAATCTTTTTTTGTGTTAATTGTGCACTTTTTTTCGGCATATCTTTTGCACTTTGGAAAAAAAAGTTATTCAGACTTCCTTCAGTTAATGTGAGCGTATTATACAGCTTGTTCAAATTAGCTGTAAAATTATTTGGAAAATAAAATTGTTGGAAAATAACTATATTTTATGCGTTTGGTTTGTGTACGATAATTTTTTTTAAAAAACGATCATTTTGAGGTTTTGGTACGATACTTCGACATTTCTAATCTGGCAACACTGGACCTTTTTCACACTCAAGAGTTTTGAAACATATAGTTTGCAGGGTAAACTTCAACAACGTTGAATGGGAGTTAAATGGGAGAACACAGCAAATATTATTTTCCACTTACCCATTTGCTCCAAGAACAAAAGAAAAAAATCCACTATTACTTTAAATGACTTTCCAAGAAAAAAAAATATCAGTGGATTAAGTGGATTAGCAGTGGATTAAGACGCCAGTGGAGAAGATGCCAAATTTACTGTCACTCTCTCTCAGCAGTTGTAATAGAAACCCTGTCGTAGCTGTCCAGGGTAATATAATATAAAGCATAATGTTATAAATTACACTCAATATTTAACAAAAATATAATACAAATTTTATTGATAGATTTACGCTACTAAATAAGGTGGAAATGCGTCATCACAGCCTGTGAAAAAGGTCTATGTGTACTTGACAGTTTACAATGTTCTGCATTTCCTGAAACACTGTAATCTCCTTCTTTTATTTTATCTGTTATTCTGTGTCGCGTTTGTAGATTTGTATAATAATTTGTAACTGATACTAATGTTTGGAATTGAGTGAATAGTTGAACCTGCATAACTTTGAATTCACAATGCATTTGAACTGATCTGAGAGCGCCGCCATGCGCATGCACACGGATCAGCGAATTGTGAAATTAGTCCGCTGATGCGCTATATATGGAACATAATGGTCAAATGAAACCACATTAAAGTGGAGTCTCCGCGGTGTCATGCACAACAAGCCATGTGATAAAATGTGCAGATTGACGGTCTCAGAAGCAGAGGCAATGTAGACTTGTCCTCCGCTACCCAGATTGAGGTGAGTAACCGCGCCACCATGAAAACCTACTAAGTAGTGGGAATTGGGCATTCCAAATTGGGAGAAAAAACTGCCCAGCTCTAATGCAAAGCATGTTTTTGTCTGGTTGTGTAACCTCATCTCCCTGTGGCTGCTATATCACACCACTGTACAACACCTGACTGATGCCCTCCTGTATCTCAGGAAGTATCTCATCTAATAGCAGTCTGATTTTAAGTCATTTTGTGGATTGATAATATGGTGGCAGAGCTCGAGGGAAAGGACAATATTAAAATAATACAAATCCAATTTTGTTTTGGTATTATCATGTTTTTCAGCAGGGAAGGTATTTAAATGGTACTCCAAGGTACTTCAAAGAACATGTCCATGTAACATGTACTATATTATTATATTATATAATATATTATACTGTATATTATATTATTATCTATATTTACCAAAAATAAATATATAAATAAATAAATAGTGGTTTCATTGTACTTTTTGCAAGTGTCAGCTTAAGGTGGGCATGGTTATTTTTTATTTGCATGAAACCTTTTATTTTAAAAAAACATTTTATTTTTTATTTGCAGATATATATATATATATATATTATATATATATATATATATATATATATATATATGCCCAAGCTAACAGTATAGCTCTCTTTCTGCCATTATAACCACCAATCATCTTCTCATGCTGTGCAAATCATAATGATTATAAGTCTGTGACAGATGTCCAATGGAGCAGCATACACAGTATTAGCCGGACTGAAGCTGAAGCATATTTTTCCAGGATGAGACAGATTTTATCATTAAATGCCCAAAATGTGTCTAAACTCATATGCTACATGAAGAGGATAAAGAAGTAACTTTGTTTAACTGCTTGTCTGCTGGGTCAGAAAGTTATGGTGAGGCACTATAGTAGCACATTTGTCTCATTCTCAATATTGGCAATACTGATCACTCTCTCTGAGTCCCTCTTAACCTCAATCTTTCAACTGTTCAAAGGCAGTTCAAAGTTTCCGGCGAGTTCTAAACCCAGAAGTAACATCTTATACAGCCACTACAAAGAACCAACACCGAGGCAGTTCCAGACAAATTAACAAATTATAGATTCCCTAGCTCAAACAAAAATAAGGAGAGTGATTGTTGTTCGTGCCATGTGTGTGCATCAAACATTCTTCTCTTTTTATCTTCTGATCTCTCGCACCCTTCAAGTCACACTGCCATTTTCAAAGGACAACAGAGAAGCTCTTTGCAGGGCTTATTTTGCTGGAAACTGTCAATTTAAGTTATACAAACAACTGCAAAAAGTCATAAAGGAGAAACAATGGTGGAAATGCTAATCCACCTCTCTCAGGATTCTGATTCTGTTCCCAGCTCAACATCCTTGCCAAGCACCCTCAACAGGCATTAATATACGATCACATTATCAGTTACATGCCTCCCAGGGAAAAAAACGCTGATGGATGGGACCAGCTTAATCATGCGTTAAAAACATAACAGTCTTGAAGAGAATCGTGTCATTGTTCAATTTCACCTCACGGCACATTACATGTATTTTTTAAACCTTTTTATCATGTCTTTTTTTAAATGATGGGGCTTGGTACACGAGATGTATTGGTCTTTAATGGCAACGCTGGGGGACACCGCGCAGGTAATGTGCAGTTGATTATTTCAAGAAATGGAATTTGAAAAGGACATGATTATGATAAATCTGCCAGTAAAAAGGTACAAAAACAAGGTTTTTCCCTATTCACATATGGGGCATTCATTATAACAATAGGGAATAGCAGCAACCAGGGGATAATTGACTTTCTCGTGCGAGTAGTGGTGCTATAAAATCCCACTGATTCCCCCATATGTGAACCACCCCTTCTGGGGTTTGAACAGGTATCCTTCTGATTTCAAGCCCAGATATTTAACCACTAAGCCACCAATCAGCTTTAAATCTGACTGCCTACTGAGGAAACTGAAATATGCTAATGAGGAAATTGATCAAGAACATTATTAAGATTACAAGCATGTTTACATTACAGCTATTATGCACTGGAAAATTTACATTTATTTGCATTCAATTTATGCTAATGACCCAAACTTTGAACACCACTTATTATGTTTTCAAGTGATGCTGAATATGTCCAGATGATCATTGCAACCTCAAAATTCCCTGTTGCCAATTCTGAACTGAATCGCTAGTTAGACAAAGAAAACATTGCACGCAAGTATGACAAAAGTGCCTGTGCAAAACGTAACACCACAATTCCCAGTACTTTTCCAGTCATTTGTGATTACTGGGTAACACATTATTTAGATTCAGTGCAATTTGTTAATGAATCAGTCACAATGATGTGTAAAACAGTTTAAAGGACTCATTGATTTATTGAAGTGATCAAAAGCAAAAACAAAAATTCTCACAAATCGGAGTATATACTGTATATATTTCTACTACATGGCTGGCTGCTAAAAGATCAGCCTAGAAAGTGACTCAGCAATGAGCTGTTAGCACCTCAGGAAACCCACTCAAATATGAGGGTCAGTATAAGCTGGTAGTTTATATCAAACACATAAACAACTCCTTTAGACTCACAGCATGTATGCATGGTGAATGATAAATGCTATATTCACATATCAACAGTGCCCGTCTTCTAATCTGATTGGTCAAACACTGTTCCAAGAGTGCTTATATTTAGTATAACAGCGCTAGGTCGCATTACTGTTTTTTAATCACTGCACTGTGTTTGCAGTTTGCTTTGACTTCATTTGGAACTATTTTTGTTAGCATATATAAAACAGACAAAATAACACTAATTAATTAAATAGCGTTCTCTGTCAGATTAATGGGTGTGTGTGCATGATTTTCCATAGGAGTGGCACCTCATCAAAGGGGCTGGTGCTCAAACGCCCACAGATTACACAGATATATGACGATTATTTGTACATTTTCACAGCAAAACAACACGAAAAACACAGCAATTGGCATTGCAATTTTTGAGGAAAAAATGCAGCAAATTCAGTCATTTTGGGCCGTGATAATCAAGGTTGGATTTGATATTAATGTCTTGTGTTAATAAAAATGGCCTAATCATTGATGTGCTTATATTCAGTACAGCACTGTAACTTGTGTGATTTTTCCACTTTTATCCAAAGTGACTAACAGTGCATTCAAGGGATACTGTACATGTTACCAGTAGGAGTTCCCTGGGAATCAAACCCATGGTCTTGATGTTGCTTGCGACTTGCTTTAGCAGTTGAGCTACAGTAACACAAATGAAAATACATTAAGTGCCACATACGATAAAGATACCATTGCCTTGATAAACAACACCAGTTTGGATGTTATCTGCAGAAAACGAAAGCTAATTGCAAAACAAATGAGGGATTTTTAATTTCTCTTTATGTAACAAGAAATTCCTCTGATATGTTAAATCAACTCTTTAAAGCAATGGTCATATGAAAAAAATTAAATATTAAGATCCAATTTTGTTTATTATTTTAGTTTATCTCAGCACAAGCCAATGCTTTACAATGATTTCAAATTCCCAATTAGCAACAAGATCAGCAAAAATAAAAGATAGAAAATTTGTCATACAAATAAAATACTGCGGCAATACTTTCACACAGTATTTGTATCTGATACTTCATATTTGTTCATATGTGATGGTATTTATGAGGTACCACAAGATTCTTCAAAGAATGACATGCTATTACCATGGTATATACCCAAACAAATTGTATTACTATGGTACCATGTCCAAAAAAAGTTACAACTTTACACTTTTTCTTTAAAGTTATAAAAACACAAATAAGCTGTAATGCTCAATGGATTTCAGCTAACTCGCCATAGATAAAGGGTACATTAGCCATTACTTCAAAAAACGAAGTGTTAGTTCACCTATAAATGATGATTCTCCCATTATTTACTCACCAGCATGCCATCACAGATGTTTATGACTTTCTTTCTTCAGCAGAACTCATTTGAAGAAAATATAAAAATATCTCAGATCAGTAGGTCCTTAAAATGTAAGTGGAAGGATATGAGACATTTGAAGCACTAAGAATCACAGATATTCAGCATAAATATCATCCATATGACTACAGTGGTTAAATAAATGTCTTCTTAAGCAACACATTCACTTTTGGTATGAAAAAGATCGACATTTAAGTACTTATTTTAACTATAAAACATTGCATTGTGGCATTATGGTGAGAAAATTGTGAGGGAATTACATTTTTTTTGGTATAAAAAGCGATGTCCAATTATGTCTGCTTTACAAAAGTCAAACAAATACCTACAGCTGGGAAAAAGACATATCTATATGGAAGGCATATTCTTTTCTGAGTCATCAAATCCAGTTTAATGCCAGTTTAACGCACGCTGAGCCTCACCTCAGCATTACACGACGTTCAGAAAGACATATTTCATTTTCTTTTTAAGTAAATCACTGATGTCTATGCATAAAATGTAATCCAGTACAAAAGACTGTCAGTTTAAATAAAAATCTAATATAGCTGATATTACACAGCCATGGAAAACTGACTTTTTGGTGGTTTTCAGGGAGACTGCAGAGCAAAAAAAAAGCAATTAGAATGTTGCTGCCGGGCCTGTGATTTCTAAAGGCTATTTCAAGCACCAGAGTTTGGTAGTGAATAATCACATGGTACACTAGGCTGCAGATATAAACTAATGTCAAAAATTAGTCATGTAATTAGTGTGTAAATGATGGAAATCTTTAAACAAGATCACATTTTTGTGCAAAAAAGAAAAATAGTCAATAATCTAATCTTGAAAAAGAGATGGTATCCATAAAATGGTTTGAATATGTTATCTTGAAGTTTCCTGTATTTCCCTGCAATTCTTTGGGCATTTCCTCGAGTAATCAGGCCCTACCCTTGACAAGTTTCACAGTGACACATTCTCAGTATAATGTGACTTTCCATGCAAGCAAAGACACTCATTGGGCCCTTGGGGCCCATTTGGAGCCACCAAGCTGGAAGTTGATAGATCCAGGATAGCTGCCTGCACTATTTGGTGGATAAATGTCATCAGTAGGCATCTGACATCTACTAGATCTAACGCATGTGAAGATTGTTACTGAAAAAAGCAAAAATTTAATTATGGTTTCTGTAGAATTACATATTCATCATTGATACCTTAACTGCTATTAGAATTGTAAGTTTATGAATTAGCCAATGATATTAAGGTTAATATGAAATCAAACTTGACCCTATTTATTTTTTATTTAATGCACATTCCTGGTTCATCCAAAGGGGAGAAAGAAGTGTTTTTTAAATCTTTCATCAAATTAAAATACATTCTCTAACTCTGAAATGTCTTTCCTTTTAGACAGCAGGGTATTCAATAATTTTAACCAATAGCCAAATTGCCATTTAAGCATAGTTATAGCAAACTTCCATTCAGGCGCCAGTAGCTTAAATGTAGCCATTAACTTAAGACTTTGTCTAACAATTAGTCTGTCTAGCTAAAAATGCCATAGAACACCGGTTGTATAAAAACACACCAACAGCTGTCTTTAGTTAGACAATCTAATTCCTACTGGATTGTGGGAAAAGTAAGACACTGAACAGCTTAAAAATGTCCGACTGAAAATAATTGCTTATTAGAGGAATATAATGCTTCAAAATTGATTCTAATGAACAAACTTAGTGATTTCAACCCAAATAATAAAAAACACAAGACAACACTTCTACAAAGTCTCAACTCAAGCCCCTTTCAGCACTCATCTGAAGCCCCCATCAGCTCACACAGAATCTAAACAAACATTAGCCTAGGGCTCTGCTGTCAAATTTCAGTCTTAAATTAGAACGAAGTTTTTAAACTGATTGAAAAAGATAAGACCAAAATTTTAGATGACTAACTAGTAAAACATCTCGGGTTACGTATGTAACCCTTGTTCCCTGAAAAAAGCGGAACGAGATGCTGCGCTGTTAAGCGCTTTGGGAACAATCTTGCATTGTGACCAGCTGTGAATATGTGTGTAACACGTCAATGTAACATTGACTGGAAATTTATAGCCTCGGTTGGTGAGATCATCGGACGCACCTGTGACCAGGCTATAAATAGAGGCGTCACCAGCGTGTTCGTCAGATACTACTTGTCTTTTCTGAAGAGCAGTCCTGGGACGACCCAGTGCGGAAAATAAGCGCAGCATCTCGTTCCGCTTTTTTCAGGGAACAAGGGTTACATACGTAACCCGAGACGTTCCCTTTACAAAAAGCTACACTATGATGCTGCGCTGCTAAGCGCTTTGGGAACGAAATACCCACGCATCCGCACTGGGGCTGTCCGGACCCCCGCGGTTGTGAGGTGCGTTCACAAGGACGTGAGAGGTCTCAGACATGAGCTCAAGATGTTGACTCAAGGGCGAAAGACCCGTAGTAGCAAAAACCCTACTTATAAGAATCGTAGAATGTGAGCGGAAAGGACTAGCCTGCCGCATCACAGACTTACTTGAGACTTGGCTTCAGATGTCGACTCAAGGGCGTAGGCCCGGAGTATCATAAACATCCAAACCATAGATCCTGAAGAATGCATGCGGAAAGGAGTAACCTGCCGCATCACAAACTTGTTCAGGCATGAATCGTAAGATTTTAGGAATGTGTACGGAATGAAACAGCCTGCCATACACAGATCACCTTAAACTTGAGATCAGAAATGAACTCAGGGGCATGGGAGCCCAGACATAGGGCCTGAAGAATGTGTGCGGAAAGGACTAGCCTGCCGCGACACAAACCCAATTAAAACTCCTACCCCCAGACCTAAGGGCCCGGGGTAGCTTGAACATCTAGACCATGAGAACACAGGAATGTGTGCGGAGAGGGCCAGCCTGCCGCATCACAAACTTGTAGAGGCATGGGGTTGAGATGTCAACTCGAGGACATAAGAGCCTGGAGTAGCATGAACATCTAAACTATAGAACTTGATGAATGTGTGCGGAGAGGACCAGCCTGCCGCATCACAAACTTGCTGCAGAGGGACACCTCTAACCAAGGCCTTAGAGGGAGCGACACCTCTGGTGGAGTGAGCCCTGATACCTACTGGCGAAGCTTGACCGCGTGCCTCGTAGGACAGGGCAATAGCATCCCTCACCCAATGTGACATAGTCAGTTTGGTAGTGGCTGCCACTTTGTTGCGGCCCCCAAAACAGACAAACAACTGCTGTCCTGCTCAGGCGTTAAAAACGGCGGGGAGCAGAAGGCTTCCAGAGTGACAGGATGTACTGTCAAAAAAGGCACCTTGGGGAGATAGTCTGGATGTGGATATAGAATAGCTTTAGCCGTACCTGGGGCAAACTCTAAACAGGCCGGCAAAACAGACAGAAACAGACAGATAGATTCCCAATCCTCTTAAGAGAGGTAATCGCCATAAGAAGGACCATCTTTAGAGTCAGAAGTCTGACAGACACTGACTCTAGAGGTTCAAAGGGGGTCTCAACTAGACCTTCCAGGACTATTGCCAAGTCCCAGGAAGGAGTTCTAGTCCTGACAGGGGGCCTCAACCGCATGGCTCCACGAATGAAGCGAGCGAGCAGTTGATGTCTCCCTACAGGCGCCCCATCGATCAAGGCGTGGCAAGCCGAAATGGCGGCCACATAGACCCTGAGAGTGGCGGAGCATATGCCTGCTGACAGTTTTTCTTGCATAAAATCCAGAATTGAAACAATTTGGCAGTTAACTGGATCTGCATCATGTGAACTGCACCACTATTCAAAGACACCCCACTTATTGGTGGAAGGGGTCCTAGCACTAAGAATGGTCTCGATAACCTCAGGCGAAAGCCCTGTGTTCCTCAGTGGGTACCCTTCAGGGGACAAACATGAAGATTCCATAGTTCAGGATGGGGATGAAGTATTATCCCCTGTGCCTGAGACAGAAGGTCCTTCCTGATCGGAATCGCCCAAGGCGAGCCGTCGAGGAGGAGCATCAGTTCTGAGAACCAAGTCCTGTTCAGCCAATAAGGCGCTATCAGCAAGAGGCAAGACCCTTGTTGGCGAACTCTGGCTAAGACCCCCGGGAGCAGAGAAACCGGGGGAAACGCATACAGGTGCATTCTGGGCCATGTATGTGCCACTGCGTCCAGACCCAGGGGGGCTGGGTGACTCAGAGAGAAGTAGAGGGGACACTGCGCAGTCTCTTGAGAGGCGAAGAGGTCCACTTCTGCACTGTAAAATTGCAGTAGTTTCACTCGCCCGTCGGTAGTTTGTGTCTGGACAGAAAATCTGCTCCCACGTTTAGGCGTCCAGGGATATAGATAGCCCTGAGTGACAGGAGCTTGCCCTGGGCCCAAAGGAGTCCGACGTGCCAGCAAATTTAGGTGGCGAGAGCGTAGACCTCCTTGGCGATTTATGTAGGAGACTGCTGATGTGTTGTCCACCCACACAAGGACATGGCAGCCTTCCAGATGCTGAAGGAAGTATTTCAGGGCCAGAAATACTGCCATCAACTGGAGGCAATTGATGTGCCAATCGAGTTGGTGACCCTCCCATTCTCCTTGGGCTGGACGACCACTTAAGACCGCACCCCAGCCCGTCAGAGAGGCATCTGTTGTTAGCATTTTGCGACGGCATGACGCACCAAAAGTGGGACCCAAGGTAAGAAATCGGGGTCTGAACCACATAGAAAGGGAACGAAGCGCTCGGCGCGTAACCCTTATTAGCCTTAGGGGATTGGGCCGTGGATGAAACCCCTTGGCTTGAAGCCACAGCTGAAATGGTCTCATATGGAGCAGGCCCAAAGGGATCACCATGGACACAGACGCCATGAGACCTAGTATTTGTTGGTACTGGTAAACAGTGCAACCTTGACCTAGCCTGAGAGTGCTCAGGGAGTTTTGTATGGACATGATAAGAGCGGGAGACAGTCGTGCCCGCATCGTGATCGAGTTCCATATAATCCCTAGATAGGTAATCTCTTGGGTCGGAGAGAGAACGCTCTTTTCAGCGTTGAGTCTCAGACCCAGAGAAATCAGATGAGCCAAGATGATATCCCTGTGCTGAACTGCTAGTTCCTGGGACTGAGCTAGTATCAGCCAGTCGTCTAGATAATTCAGAATACGGATGCCCTGGAGTCGCAAAGGAGCCAGTGCTGCATCCATGCATTTCGTGAATGTGCGGGGTGATAAGGCTAGGCCGAATGGAAGAACCCGAGATTGGAAGGCTTCGTCCCTGAAAGCGAACCTTAGGAACTTCCTGTGCTGTGGCAGAATTCCGATATGGAAGTATGCGTCCATAAGGTCGATCGTGATCAGCCAATCGCCATGTTGGATCTGAGACACGATCGCCCTGACCGTTAGCATCTTGAACTTGAACGCCCTGATCGAGCGGTTCAAGCCTCGAAGATCTAGAATGGGACGCAACCCATTCTATGGCCCCTTTGACCAAGATATTTTGTAATTCTCTCCACAGTAGACATGCCTGCCCCGGTTTCACGGCAGTGGGAACCACGCCGTTGAAACACGGAGGGCTGTGGGAAAATTGAATTTTAGCCCTTTTCTACTCTTTTTAGGACCCACATAGAAGCACCAGGCAGAAGTTTCCATGCTGCCAGGTTCTCTGAAATGGGAACTAATTTCAGCACTTCCTGTTGAGGGGGTGTTGAGTGTTCCATGTCCTGGACTAAGGCAGGAAGCAACGGTACACCCAACTTTTTGTCGGAAAACTCTGTCACCCGAAACACCAAGGGTTTTCTTGAGGGTATCGGGAGGGCCGAAGTGAATAAAACACGCACCCCTTCCCGAAGGGAACTACCCCCCAAAAGGTTGGGTACAAGACCGTCAGGGTTTTTTCCTTTTGGAAATTATTGCCCTGAGGTCTTGCTTAGGGGGCTGCTGAGGACAATGAGCCTGTCCCGTCTTTGCAAGGGGGAGCACGACTCGCCACACTCTGTTTTTGAGCTTCCCTCTTAACAGCCTCGGGGCAAGACCGGGTGGCCGACGGCCCTGCCCCCTGAGTGCAGCGAGGAAAAGACTGCCCAAAGGCTTCCTCATGGCTTTTTGCCTCCTGAAATTTGGAGATAACCGTGTTCATGGCGTCTCCAAAGAGACCAGAAGGCGAGACCGGGGCATCGAGCAGGAATACCCGGTCCTTGTATCTGATGCCCGAAAGGTTAAGCTATAAATGTCTCTCCATGCTGACTAAAGCAGACATAGACCGGCCAATGGCACAGGCTGACTGCTTGGTCGCACGGAGAGACAGATCTGTGGCTCGACGAAGCTCTAAAAATTCTTCCTCATCGTGCGTTTCACCCGCACTCTGGTCTTTTAGCAGATCAGCCTGGTAAGCCTGTAACACAGCCATGGTGTGCAGCACTGCACCAGCCTGACCTGTCGCTTGATAAGCCCTTCCCACTAGCATGGAGGTGGTTCTGCATGACTTAGAGGGGAGGGCGGGGCTTTTTAATGAAGACGCCGAACCCGGCGAGAGATAGCCCGCAAGCGTCTCTTCAACCGGCGGCAACATTGAATAGCCTTTTGCATCAGCGCCCACGATAGTCGAATATAAGGTTTTCTCCACGAACGAGTGAGCTCGTCGTGGAGATCATCAAAGAAGGGAAGGGACTGATGAGGTGTTCCCTTCCCTTGGCCACCAGACAGAAATCTGTCCTCTAATTTGGAGCGTTTGGGGTTTTTTTGATTGCGCAGTCTAATTGAAGCCTGGCCACTGCACGAGTGATCGCGTCGAGCAACACCTCAGAAGATTTAGAATCGCGTTTGGAGTGCTCTGATGCAGATAACTCACACTCCGAACCAAGAGATATAAGGTCCTCCCCGTGTACCGAAGAAGGGCCGGAGCGCGCTTCGAGATCGCGTGAAGGAAATTTCTGCGCACTGCCTAACAGTTTCTAACTCCTAACAAAGGGAAGAAAAGTTTTTTTTTGTTTTTTTTTAGCAGTCTTGTGAAACACACAGCACAGTATGATCTGAAGAAAAGAGATCTGACGAACACGCTGGTGACGCCTCTATTTATAGCCTCTATTTATAGCCTGGTCACAGGTGCGTCCAATGATCTCACCAACCAAGGCTATAAATTTCCGGTCAATGTTACATTGACGTGTTACACACATATTCACAGCTGGTCACAATGCAAGATTGTTCCCAAAGCGCTTAACAGCGCAGCATCATAGTGTAGCTTTTTGTAAAGGGAACTAATCTTAAACATTTTATGCAACCGATCCCAGGTCTAACAACATGCTGGTACATTTGTTTGAGACTTCCATGGCTATTTTCAAGGCAAAAACCAGGTTAAAATATAATAAAATAATATCATATGTTAGGTTTTTAAAATCTATTTTACATTATGGTATGTAACATCCATTTTTCCAATCAATTCCTGATGGATTAGTGAAGTCCATCCTTAAATATTTTCTTGTTCAATATCCTATTTCACACTGAAATAGGTCACATTATTGAGGTAAACTAGGTTGTGAATGTAAATTGTAGTTGACTTTTAAAATGCTTGTTGGGGCATAGAAAAAAATCATAATTAAAACTTCACAATAAACCACTATCAACATCTTTATAAGTTAGCAGATATACACAAGTGACTGCAAACAAACGTTTTGTCTGAAACCGCCCCCTACCCACAATATAGTGCACTATTCCGGATGTCCGCCATTTTGTAGGAGTGTCTTAACTCGTTCCCTACTTTTGTTCACTCATTCTTACCCATAATGCACTCTAATGCACACTCTACGACGGTTAAGTGCCCATAATCCACTGCGGGGAATACGTACATGCTGGGAGAGGGAGCACGTGCAGGAGAGAGAGAGCGCAATTGGCGAATGAGAGACACCAGTTACTGCTTCCTTCACTCCTGCTATATTTTATTTCATGCTGAATGTATTAAATTACTTTTGACAAATCATTACATTTTGATTAATCATTGATTAAAATAACATAATAAAATATAGAGATGCAAAACATACTGATACATTTTAAAATGTACTCTTTATTTATATTTTATACAGAATTTTGCCATTAAGCTGAAGAATTCTTTATTTACTAAATAATTCACTGAGGTGATATTATTTTAACTCAGGAGACTGCACTCAGTGGAAATTATAATTCTGTGGATGATTTAAATATTCAGTTATAACATGTAGGTTATGATAACTTTGTGGTCGGATGATAAATTCATGGTCGGATAAGGGCGCTATGTGCCCAGAAACACTACGCAACTTAAATTGGAGTGTAAAGATCCTAAAGTATAACAAATAAATACAATAATATAAATTTGATAAAATGTGTTTACTTTATATTAACATACTGTAAATACACTGGTGCCCAAAAAGTTTGGAATAATGTACAGACTTTGCTGTTTCAAAAGGAAATTGGTACTTTATTCATCAAAGTGGCATTCAACTGATCACAAAGTATTGTCAGGACATTACTGATGTAAAAAACAGCAGCATCACAATTTGAAAAAAAATGTTTGATCAAATGTAGAAAGGCCCCATTTCCAGCAACTATCACTCCAACACCTTATCCTTGATTAATCATGCTAAATTTCTAATCTGGTGCTAGAAAATCACTTGCCATTATATCAAACACAGTTGAAAGATATTAGGTTCTTTAAATGAAGCTTAACGTTGTCTTTGTGTTTGTTTTTGAGTTGCCACAGTATGCAATAGACTGGCATGTTTTCAGGTCAATATTAGGACAAAAGTGGCAACAAAAAAAAAAGAAACAGCTTTCTCTAGAAACTCATCAGTCAATCATTGTTTTGTGGAATTAATTGAATTGTTTTGTGGAATGATTGAATACATTTATGTGTAAAAATGTGACCAAAATGATGAAATGTAATAAAATATAATTAGTAATATTAATATTTACACAATGCACCTAGCTAAAAGTTCCCCTGTATAATTAACAGCATTAGCTGGGAGATCATTTCTTTATATGTACTGTAAGCAAAATGGACATTATAACTTAAATAAACCCATATGAATCGATATTTAATCAAATAGAACTGAAATTAGAATCGAATCAAGAGCTTGTGAATCAGAATCGAACTGAATAGGGAAATCTGTATCAATACCCAGGCCTAGTAAAGAGGGTTTAAGGCAGTCCACTTCACATAGTACTGTTGGTAAAATCACTGTATTACAGTATATCAAGCTTAATATGAAAGACTGGATCCAGGCACACTATCAAAAATCTCTTGGTCACACTGTCACACACATCGAGGGACTGAATAATCAGAATAAAGCCAATCTATCCAAGAATCATTATATCTAATCCATCTACAGAATGCTGGACAAAATCCAAATTTGTGTAAAAAAAAAAAAAAAAGTCACAAGATGATGATGAAGCGTTGATGATATTACACAAGTTGTGCATGGGTGCTTAGGCAGGTGACCTAAGAAGCTGACTTGTGTCCATTTCTGCCCTAGACCTACCTTGACCAACTGAAGAAGACCAGGTTAAACCAGCTAAGACCAGCAAACCAGCTTAGGTGGGTTTATGATATTTTGACTCAGCAGGACTGTCTATAAAATGGTTAATAGTCCAAAAAAAAAAAAAAAAAGTGAATTTCTTACATTTACACCAATCCTTTTGCTTTTGATATTTTTGATTTGAATGTGAAGAAAAGAGAAAAATGCCATTACTCTTAAAGTTGTGTATAATAAAATACTCGGAGGTTAGTGATAAACAAGAAAATACACAGCAATTTGGTTATCATATTATTGTGATGCTCGTTTACATAAATCAGCATTCAAGAGTTTTTTTTTAGCTTAAAAATAAAGTCGTTTCCAAAATGTAACAAAATCTGCCTCCCAAAATCACACATCATTTCCATATAAAAGGGGAATCACATATTCAGTCTGAAATGCCTTTGTGCTAAACTTAAGGCATCCCTCTGAGTCTGGCAGAGTAATCCTGCTCTCGGCGGAGCGAATGGGGAATTGTACTCACCGTTTTCTGTGTTTTCATGCTCGGTGTCAGTTAGGGTGAGGTTGGAGTTGGCTCGGCTAGAAAGGCAGGAACTACGGCCAGATTTGGTATTGCTATGGCCCCAGAGACGGACTGCGTGCTCAGGGGACATGATCCCATCTGTTTCTGTGTCAGCATCTGAACCCACGCTAACAGAGTATTCGCGGTGGGGCAGGCCCATTTCTGTCCTATATGCTGCCATATGGGGTGGCACTGGATCTCCATAGGTCATGTTTCTGAGAGAGTAGTCCCCTCCTGATGCAAAAACACATAATGACACAATGAGAGATCAATCTGGTATTATAATATCCATATTAAAATAATGGGAAACTATATGGCAACTAATACCTTTTAGTTTGAAAACCAATCTGACTATCTGTTAGATAGGGTTACCAGACATCCCCATTGTTCAGGGACATTCACGGTTTTTGAAGGTCTGTCCCCGACTGGAGCTATACCTGGAAATATCCCCATTTTACTGTACTTTCAAAACAGTCCATAAAGTGAAAATACATGGCAAGAAAGTCGCGTTTGAAGACTTCTGGCAACAAAGTTTATCGTGTGCCGTTTAATTTGACCAGCAGAGGGGGTTGCTCGCTATAGCAGCTTTAAGTCATTCATCTTCCTTTACTGATTACTTGTTCATGCTAGTTTTGCCATTAAGAAATGGACTAGGGTGCAAGCGTAATTTAAAAGAATCATCATCGTTATCAGCTTTGAGGTGAGGAACAAACTAGCTATATTATAAAGAAATAATATAATGTATTATATAAAATGAATGCATTTAAATTAAGAATGACATTAATAACATGGTAAACTAAATAAAATGTATAATAAAGTGTCTGCAAAGAACAACAATAAATTTAAGTCAGCACATTACAGCATGGATTACATTGCACTTTGCTGGGAAAGAAGTGACTGAAAAGAAGCATCATAATGCATAAGAGTTGATCAAAATAAAAGGTATAATTAAGAAAAACAGGTCCATAGGATACAACATATGAGATAACTGATAGAAACTGTTAGGTGAATTAGTGCAATACTAATAATAATAATAATTATTATTATTATTATTATTATTATACAATATTGAATATATTTGTGTCATGACTACAAAGTGTAAAAAATCCCCAACAATATAAGGGCATCTTAGGTGGGCAATCAGCCCTTCAGAAATTAATTTCAGGTCTTGATAGTAAAATACATAGTAAAACACGAAAATAAATAGTGTAAGGGTTTCATCTGATTTCAGTTGTAATTCTGAGGGAAATGGTAGTCAAGTGAGCTAATTTCTTTTGAAATTCCTCTTCCAGTTTCCAGCAAGCAAGTTGGTAGCCTACCATCTTACTTTTCGGAAAGTACAAGGCAAAGGTTAAGGAAAAGAGGAGAAGAGGTTTCCTTTTTTAGGGGGACAATTCGGATGAATTAATTATCTAGTTCATAGATAAGTAACGTGAAATTTCAATGACATATTTACCACTAGTTTACACTAGTTTACAACTAGAAATGTCCCCATTTTTCATTTCAGAAATCTGGTCACCTCACTGTTAACCCAATGGAAGATGGGGAGTGTTTGATAAATGCGTTTGAAAGCAGTCATTATTTTTGCAATTCTATTTAGTGATTGTGTGCAATCTTTATATACATTACAATAAGAGTGTTCTGAAGCCTGAAGCAAGGAAAAGGTATGAAAAAGAGGAAGTGGTTCAGATGGCTCTAACAGCAAATAACAGATTTATGCTCAAGATTGAGTGCAATAATAGTTAGTCTGTCTGAGAGCTACTAAGCATTTAGCATTCATGGAGGGGAAGTGGATATTTTTTTCAGGTCACCATCAACTGGACACATTAGAAGGTCATAAAAGACATGAGCGAATCAGCATTCACGGCACCCCCCTCTCATTAAAGTCCCAGCACGCTAATGGCAAAGCTACAACACCACATTCAGCTTGCCTTTTATCTCCCCACTTTTAGATACTGCTTTTTTTTTCATTATGGGCAGAATATATTAACGAGGGATCAAATAGTCACCGCAGTCTTTCTTAAATGCTTCAATGCAATTGCTCTCTGAAGCGTATCTGAATGATATGGTGTGTGTGGAGTTTGTGAAATGAGCTTCCCCTAAGCGTACGTTAGTTCATCTGATGTCAACAAGTAAATGTAATAAATATCTGTTTCAATATGAAGTGGGAAAGTTAAATGATCAAGGGAAAAGCATCCCTCATTTCAAAAGAAAATAATAAGCATGCAGGTCATATGTCATGGATTATTCACATATAATTGCATTCTTGCCATCAAAAGTTTTAATAGTTGACATAAGGGAAGCATCGAGCCCAACAAATGTATTTTATTATACCTAACTGTTAACCTAAAATTACTTTCTACTCATTAATATATTCCACTTTGGTAATAATAACAATAGGTAAATAAGAAATACTATCAAGTGCTAATGACCTAAACAAAGCTGTTAATGCTAAACATCCTCTTGACATGACTCTTGCTGCCTTTACATTTGATTTGATTGCTTGACACGAACCCTAGCTCAATTGTAGTTCCCTCTGGTATTTTATCACATTTAATTATTTGGCTCTGCACTGCTCTTTGCACCATCACAGTGGGTTATATTTTTAGTACTATAGAAATAGATGAGTACAAGTATACAGTAGCCTTTTTTAGGACCATTCATTTTATTATTAGTATTATTTCAATGACAGTTACCACCTAATTCTCATCACCGCAATGTGAAAAAAGATTCTTTATGATATGGTCATTACTGCAAAGTGTGGGGGGTGCCAATATATTTTTTAAATTGTAAAGTATTAATACATCATTTCAGTATTAAACAGTATTTAATTTCAGTATTAAACAGCCTTTGATTTTCAATGATTAAAAAAAGAAAACTATTTATATTAGGGATATGAATCGATAATTTTTTTTTAAATACTTAATTGCCCAGTTTTGTGTCATTAATTGTGATTCTAAAATAAATTGGTTAATGTAATATGTACAGTGTGGTGATATGGCCATGGCCGAGTGACGTCTGTGGAGAGCGAGTCTGAGAGAGGAAGAATGGTTGACACTTGTGGGAAATTATCTTTAACATCTGTTTGTGTTTGCAGTGAGAGCTGGGAGGGATAAAAGGACAGTCTGAACTGCTGGAGCAGAGAGAGAGAGAGAGAGAGAGAGAGAGAGAGAGAGAGAGAGAGAGAGAGAGAGAGAGAGACGCACGACACTTACTGTGTGCTCATTCTTTTTCATTTAAAAGTGTAAAAATAAAACTCAGGTGTGATTGTTCACCCGGCTCCACCTTCAGAGAGAGTTAAAGAAACTTGTCACATTGGTGCTGAAATTCGGGATTGTTTGGAGGAAGGAAACTTCGTCATGGAGTCCACGCCCCTGGCCAAATCTTTAAGACCCTCGCCGGCATCTACCATTTTGAAACAACCCCAGGAGTAGAGGTACGCAGTCGTCCATACCGACTACCCGAACACAAAAAAAGTGGTTTGGGAAGAATTAAAGGCAACATATTGGGGTAATAGACAAATCCCACAGTGACTGGGCCAGCCCAGTGGTGTAGGTTCTGAAGAGTGATGGCTCGGTCCTGTTCTGTGTACATTATAGAAAAGCCAATGTAGTGTCTAAATTTGATGTGTACCCAATGCCTCTGATTGATGAACTACTTTATTGGTTAGGATCAGCTTACTTTTATTAGACACTGGATTATCTAAGGGATATTGGCAGATCCCCTTAACTCCCATGTCCCATGAAAAGATGGCATTTTCCACACCATTCGTATAGCCCCGGATATGTTTCTATGTGCCTATCTGGATGATATCATTATTTACAGTAATGATTGGCAGCAAATAGCATCTGAGGGCTGTCCTTAGGTCATGAGACAAGCAGGACTCACAGCAAACCCAAAGAAGTGTGCAATTGGCTCACAGCGATTGCAGCCTGCCTAAATTAATCAATTATGTTTGAGACTAATTATTCAACTGTCACCAGCCCGCTGACTGATCAGAATAAAAAGGGGGTACCAGATCTTGTCCAGTGGTCGGAGCTGTGTCAGCAGGCATTCACTTTGCAGTGGGCCGTCATGCACTCTCCTGACTTCTCTATCCATTTTTTATTGCAGACGGATGCATCGGACAGGGGACTGGGAACGGTACTGTCCCAGATGGTGGAGTGGGATGAGCGCCCCGTGCTGTACATTAGTCTCAAACTCTCACTGAGGGAGATTAGGTACAGCATGATAAAGTAGTGTTGGCCATCAAGTGGGCAGTGTTCACCAAATACTACCTGTTGGGGTGTGCTTTCTCCCTCTGTATGGACCATTCCCCACTCCAGTGGCTCCATCGTATGAAGGATACCAATGCGTGTATCACCCACTGGTATCTAGCTCTCCAGCCTTTTAAGTTTGAGGTGGTTCATAGGTCAGGGGCCCAGATAGCTGTGGTGGATTTCATCTCTAGAAATGGAGATGGGGGTATGTGGTGATGTGGCAGTGGCCGAGAAATGTCTGTGGAGAGCGAGGCTGAGAGTGGAATAACAGTAAAGATTGATATCTTTGTGAAATGATCTCTAACAGTGGTTTACATTGGCAGTGAGAGCTGGGAGGGATAAAAGGGCAGTCCGAACAACCAGAGAAGAGATGCATGATGCTGACTTCAAGTTTATTCATTTTATGTTCTGACACTATAGACACTATAACTACAGATATAAAACTCAACAGATATAAATGCTCAAGTTCAATTTGTTGAAGTTTAAAATCTCAAAATTTGGTTTTCTCTGTCTTCACGGTTTCACTTTTGATACTGGATCAGATGAAAGTATAAGTGAGCATTTTCGGGCAATGCAAAGAGATATGTCAGCTTGCCCGTAACTCTCGCATGCTTGGTTCACTGCTTGCGAGTGTAGTCTCAATTCTCCAAACAGTAAATCCGCTCCCGTGTTCATTATGCCTGGAACATGCATTGTGTGTAATGAATGACATGCACAAATGTACATTGTACATGTACAAATGTGTCTTAATTTGTTCCTAGCAGGCAGATATCCTAACCCTGACCCCTCGGAGCCTGTAAGACTGAATAGCCTGCCAGGAACATCTCGGGACACCTTTCTCCTATCGCGTGAAGTTTCAGGAATTAAAAATGCACACTGCATTAACTGCGTACATTTTTTTAAAGCATTATACAAAAAATATTAATTGAGAAATGTAACATGTTACATTTCCCATCCCTAGTTTATATTATTATACTGTTATATAATAATAAAAAAAATTACTTTGTTACGGTAATGAGAATAAGCATTGAAAAAAATGGGAAAGGTAAAAGTATACCAACCGGATGTATTGCGCTAAAGAGAATTAGGAGGTAAAATGTGCATACGTGTTATGAAATTGCCACAATGAAATACAAGGTCTTAAACTTAAGCTTTAATTCCTTTATGCAACAATAGAATTTCATATTTGTTTTGAATTGTTTTGGGTTTAAGTATTACCAGGATACTTTCTTGACAGGCTTCGTGAGAATCACCCACACAGCTCTTTACCAAAGAAAGACATTTCAATTGACCACAGCAGTCATGATCCAAATAAATAAATAAATAAACCACCATTTGAGCACCATGAAAACAGTCCATATGACTCATACACCATGTCTTCTACAGGCATACAAAAGCTTTGCGTGAGGACCAAATTGATATGGAAGTATTTATATCATATTGATAATCTGATAATTGTATTCCACAGAAAATAAGAAAAAAAAAACCCTGATGTACGCCACAGAAAAACAGCTTTCACACAATTCAACCAAACTCTTGGTTTAAATGCATTCAAGTCCACGGCAAAAGTTTTTAGAGATCTTGTTGTTCTTACCTTGTCTGCTGAACTCATCAGATTCATGGTGCACCACGTCTTTGACCCGGCTGCCATAGGCTAATCGGGTGTCCTGGTCGAAAGCTTTGAGGGTCTCACTGGAGCTGTAGGATTTGGGGTTGAGCTTACCGTCCTCACTGTCAGCAGAGGAGCTGGTGTACCGACGCTCAGTGTCTCGCCTGGAGGTCAGGGAGCGGTAAGGTCTGCGTTCTTTCACTTCCATGGCAACCTTGTCTCTTTTCTCAACATCAAAGGGTGGGAAAGCAGCCAGTTCAGTCCTTATGATTCTACAGGAAGACGCACACAGACAAAAAGACATGGTTATTATGAGTACTGCTTCGTGTGGCAAAGACATGGCAATGTTAGTTACTAAATAGTTTGACAAAAACAATATGCCAATGGAGTAATATGTCAGAAACCGCAGTATTCATAATACATTAAGCGAAAAAAAAAAACACCATTGATCTACTATTTTCGGCGAGATTCTGAAGTGCAGGTCGACTGGACATTTTACAATCCCATAATCAATTTAGTTTTAGAGTTTTTTAGTAAAAATAAATACATCTTATTTAGTTTTACTTCTATTATTTTAACCTGGTTTTCACCATGAAAATACCGATCGAAGCTGGCATGGTTTAAAGAAAGAAAGAAACAAACAACCCCATAATCCCTTCGACATTGCGTTCAAAACACTTGATTTATAACAACATGGAGAGCTTTAAATCAGATGAATGTTTTTAACTGTAACCCCCAATTTCCACCAACTGCGGAACGGCTGCAGATCCGCTCCGGAACGGCGGCGGTGTCAATAGGTTTCCATTAAAGTCAATGTGTGTATTTTCACTGACTGCGGAACTTCTGCGTTCCGACTCCGTCCCAGCTCCGGCGACCGCAGCCCTCCTGAGCAGATGCGCATAGTTTCTATTTTTGCCGGATGCCGGAGAGCACCGCAGGAAGTCGAGCACAGAAACAAAACATTATTGTCACTCATAAGTAAAATTTAAACCACACCAATTTTGTTTTATATACTTTTTCCTTTTCCAACAAGAACAATAGTTAACTTTATTTACACCTACTATTTTCCCAATACATTCTAACCCTAACCCAAAATAAACATTTAGCATTTTTTAAGTTGATTATATAATTATATATATTGTACTTACCCATGGTTGAATCACAATAATCTCCGCAAAAAACGGAGATTAGCAGGTCAGCACAGAGTTGTTTCCCCTCCACTCCTCTGGATGGAAACAAACTGTTGCTGGTTTTGTGGTTCTTTTTAAAAACTACATCCTGTTATATCGCGCGATCATACGTAAATTCGCAAGATATCGTGTGTCCACGTGACTTCAGCTGTCAGTCATAGCCGCAGCCGTTCCGCAACAAATCCGGATCTGGTAGGTATTGAAGGACGGCGGAGCACGGATCCGACACGCAGCGGAGCCGATCCGCGGCTGTTCCGCAGTTGGTGGAAATTGGGGGTTAGAGGCATAAATACCAAGCTGTTCTTTGTGCTTAAGTGGTGCTTGTCTAACAAAATCTGAGTTTATTATTTCTGCGGTAGTTCTTATATCAATATATTCAGGTCACAGTTCAATACACATGTCCCCAGATTAGTATGTCAGAAATCTATACTACTCACATGCATACCTACAGAACATACTCTTTTACAGACAAAGAAGTGTGTCCTTTGTCAGATACAGTACGTATTCTGACAGCACAAAAATTCAGATGCAGTGTCAGTTTGTTGTCTGTACAGTAAGGATGGATGGATCGATCCTGAATTATCGATACTTCCGATACTGATATTGTATTAAATATATAAATCCTAACACAAAAATATTGATTCTAACATTAAAAAAAATTATTATTTGGTTAACATGAGCTTGAAAAATAATCATAAGCTTCAATGTGAAATTATAAGGATTAGGCTATATTAGCAATTACTTATGCAGAATGGGAACTATTTCTTTTCTTAACATTCATGCTGAGACATGGCACATTCCGGGAATCCCTGGATGAACCTTCTGACAACTTTGTTCATGCGTGGACACGATAACCAGTCCTGGAAAAGCGTCCTATTGGTCCCAGGGTGACCAGGAGGAGTGGACGGAGTCAATGAGTGATAAAAGTTGAGAGGAGGGTACAAATGTCTTGTTGGCGGGACAGCACAGAGAAGCAAGTTCAGTGGCTATGGCTTCATCGATTCTATCGTCCAATGACCATTGGATAGGTCTTAAAATTATGTGAGGAGGAAGGATGGTGACCGAATTCTCTGGGCTTTCCTCTGGAGCGGATTGGAGATATTGAAACTGAAACGTGTGAAGAAGAGAGCCCAACTTGCCTGGTGAGAATTTAGACAATGAGCCTCCCAGAGGTACTCAAGATTCTTGTGGTCAGTTACTACAAGGAAGGGGTGTTGGGCCCCCTCTAGCCAATGCCGGCACTCTCCCAGGGCTAATTTTACAGCCAAGAGCTCTCGGTTTCCAATGTCATAATTTTGCTCTGCCCGGGAGAGATTTCTAGAGAAGGAGGCACATGGATAGAGCTTAGATGGTTTCCTCTACTGCTGAGAAAGGACGGCTCCTACGCCATTAGTTGAGGCATCCACATCCACCACAAAAGGCCTGCTAGGATTGGAGTGGATTAGAAGTGGAGCCATGGTGAAGGCCTCCTTCAGATGTTGGAAGGTCTAGGAAGCCTGGGAGTTCCAGGTCAGAGACTTGGATCGGAGAAGGGAGGTTAAGGGAGCTGTGAGAGAGCTGTAATTTCTGATGAAGTGGCGATACAAGTTGGCGAAATCCAAGAAGCGCTGGAGTTCCTTGATGGTAATAGGAATGGGCCAGGATCGCACAGCCTCTACCTTCCCCTCATCCATCTGGATACCCTCAGTGCTTATGTTGTAACCTAGGAACTGGAGGGATGTCTGATGAAAAGAACACTTCTCAGCCTTGACCTCCTCCATGGCCTTCTGTTGAGTGATGGAGGGAGGATATATTTTTCCATGGGGCACTGACTAACCATGGAGAAGGTCTATCGCAGAGTCCCAAGGTCAATGAGGAGGACGTTGAGAGGTGCGGAGTAGGCAGAAGACGTCCTGGAAGTGGGAGTAACAGGATGGGATTTCCACAGAGGTAGACCCTATTGGACTCTTGATGGAGGTAGAGTTGAGACAGAGTGGAGGAGATTTATTGGCAATAATCAAGGGTTTTGGAATGGAAGATTGGAGAAACAGGATGGAAAGCACTGGGAGCCCCACTTCAGGACATCGCCGGTAGACTAGGAAATGATGGGGGAATGAAGTTCGAGCCATGGGCATCCCAACACGATGTCAGCAGTGGAGTAATCCAAAACCAGGAGGGTGATGGCTTCATGATGCTGACACCCAACTTGAAGTGCAATGGGACCCACACATTGACGAATTACACCTCTCTGCTGATGGGTTTGCCAATAATGGAGTGAATCCTTAAATTGGGCTGACATGGCTGTTGATGGAACTGGAGTTAGTGACAAAGGGCATCTGAGATGGAATTGCCGGCTGACACAGAGTCAAGGAGTGTGAGTAATGTAAGGGAAAAGTTGGAAGCAGAAAGTGTCACACTGGTAGACAAAGGAGAGGAACTAACTTTGGAGCAGATAACATGACTCATCAGTGAGTGGAGGACAAATTGGACACGCCAAGATGACGTGTCCCTTACCACCACTGTACAGGCACAACCGCTGGGTCAACCGACGCTGGTGCTCTGCCGGTGAGAGCTGAGAAACAGCTGCATGGGCTCCACACCTGGTTCTGAAGGTTGGACAGAGGGTGATTGTGCTGGGACATGTGGAGTCTGCAAGACTGATACTTCATCTAGAAAGGGCTTCATTCGGTTGGTGAATTGGATGGAAAGTAGGACGAAGCGCTCAAGCCCCATGGTGTCATCAAATGAAGTGAGATGCAGCTGTAGCATTAGGTCGAGCCCCTGAAGGTAAGTGATGAGTAGAGCAGTCTCATTCCATCCGCTGAAGGCTGCTAGGGTGCGTATAATCTTGAGTATAATCTTGGCTGGAGACTTTACCTAAGATTACAGAGTTGTTCATCAGCGAAAGAATCACCGGCAGGGCATCCGAAAACCTCTCTGAAGTGTCGAGTGAAGCTCTCAAATGTTTGAGTAATGGGACTGTTTTGCTCCCAAAGTGGTTGGGCCCACTGCAGTGCCCGCCAGAGCAAGCTGATGATATACTGTAAGCCACCTTAGCCCGCTCTCTGGGGAATATATTTGGCTGCATCTCTAGGGCGAGCAAACATTGGAGCAAAAAGCCACCGCAGTTCTCAGCCAATATGCAGTATGGCACTGGATTGACCAAGGAACTGGCAGAATAGACTGGAGAAGAAATTTCGGAAGTGTTGGTTGAGTTCGGTGGAGCAGAGGAGTTAGGTGAGGTGGTTAGTGCTCAACAGAGTATGTCAACCAGCTCCAAGACGGGGTCCAGACCTGCTGGGTTCATGGTATACTGTGACAGTAACCAAGACTCGAAGATGGTGTTGAACTCAAATGCAGGTATTTTTTGTAACAAACACAAACACAGACAGCAATTAACAGGTGAGTGAAGAATGAGCAGATCGACTCAGGAACAGACAACAGTACTTGATGGTGGTAATTGTATTTGCAGGTTGAAGTGTTAAGAGATGCAGGAGAGGAGACTTGGAATAAACTTTGCAACATCGCTGGAGAGGAATCGTAGAGGGAGCATGCTGGAATGTCATCTGAAGGGTCATGTAAGTAGAAGGTAAGTGAGTCTGCATAATGTGATGATACCAGATGAAAAGTGAGTCTGCATAATGTGATGATACCAGATGAAGAATAAAGGGAGAGTGGAGAGTTATATAGAGGAGCTGATTGGCACAGTGATTGGAGGTAGGTGAGGGTGATTAGCATTTGGCGGAGTGGGAAGTGTTTGTGGTGGGAAAGTCAGGTGGATCCGTGACAGTAAGGGTAAACAAAACAGAAATGTAATAATTTTCTGTTTAGGCTCACAAATGTAAAAAAAAAAAAAAATACAAATAATGTCTTGAATTATGACTAAAAATAATATCTTAAATTAACCATTTTACCCCAAGAAATGGCAAAAAAAAAAAATAAATTTATAGAAGTATCGGTATTATTGACGGTATTGATGGTATTGGATTTTAAATGATTGGTATCGTATTGAAAAGAAAATAAGTGGTATCGGCCATCCCCACTGTACAGAGAGGTGTGTTGATAGAGACTTGCAAAAACATGGAGGTGACACTTTAAGCTTGAAGTGTTAAATTGCTAGCAACATTCCTTATGGTGTGAATAATTCTGTAATTTATTTTTAAATTACACAATGGGGGGGGTTAACGTAAGTAAGTTGTGGTAATGCTGCTTAAAATAACTAATTAACAAATCTGTGGTGGGGCCAGTGAATGTGTTGGCAGGGCAAGTAATTTTTTAATCTTTTAAACTTGTCTGTTACATCTAAAACCTTGTCACTCCAGGAGAAATTGTTTTTATAGAGGCAAAAAAAAAACATAACCATTAAGCAGTTCAATCAAGTTCATAGTCTCTAATCAATGTTCTATAAGCATTTATTAATTTCAGCGTTCAACAACCATAAGGGAAATGCAAAACCACACTTGCTTTCTTCATTTGATCATATCACTGCATACCATGCTATATTAGTGTGCTGCTCAGTAAAACGGGCAACTCAGACCATGTTTTGTCAGCTGGAACATTTTTGTGACAAGACCCTAAAGGACAATAGTTAAAAAAAGAAGAAGATTTCTGGACCAACTTTTAAAATAGTCCACCCAGACTGGGCGTCATGATGCAGCACTGCAGCAATCTGAAACAGCATCCATTTTGATAAAATACTGCACAACAAATCTTGTGCCTATAAACTTTATGACTCAGATAGCCCTCCCTCCTTTCATCGTGCCTCAGAGAAAAATACTGCACTTCCAGCAGATATTTAAGTTGCAAGTGTCCTTCTACTGGTTCTGCTGTTTATATGATGTGAATCACAACCCAACAATGCACCCTTATCACTCCTATCAAAAGTATCATACCAGCAGCCACCAAAACACATGGATAAAAGGATCATCATTTGACACAAAAACACAGGAGTTTGCCCAAAAACAAAATGAAATATTTGTCCTAACCTCTATGACGCTATTTGTTCCATGGAACACAAAAAGAGACTATTGTGCATATGCTATGCAGAAATGGAAGCAGATTCACACTGCTCAGTTCCAAAAATGACAAAATACACCTTTAAAATACCACAGAAGCAGTCAATACGATTCCTGTTTAATATTACAAGCATTGAAAAGTCATACAATAGCTTTGTGTGAGGAACAGACTGAAATTTAAGCCATTGCAACATCACAGCAACAGCAAGGGGGTGAGTAAATGATGACAACATTTTGAATTTGTTAATATACAATGGTAATCAGGGGTGTAGCAGTCATTTTAAAAGTGTGAGTAGGTGGCTTGCACAAACCCAACTCTTACAGTGCATTATTAATATTGTACAGTAGTCACTGAGTCAACTGAATTAACAATCAAAAGTAAATTTGAATCCTTTAAAATGTATGTCTACAGACCTACAGAGAAACTCTAGTAGATGTTTCAAGCATTATAAGTACAGAGCAAATCAATCATTTCACTACAGTTTGTGAGCTGCTGAGCTTGACATTTATCAAAAGATAACAATAATAGTTTTATAATAATTATAATGAGTTTCAACTTTTATAAATTATTCAAACTATTACCTCACAAACATAATGTAAAAAGCATAACTTAATGAAGACTCAGTCACTGACATAAACTCCACTTAAAATGTGTGCTTAAAAGAAGGATTATCCTTTTATGCAGTGCATTTCACGTAATGCTGCCAATCAAGAACAATGTGTTGATAAATAACTTTCATTTGTGTGTTCTTCATCTCTAGATTATTCATTTAGATCAACATCAGTGCCGATAAAAACATGGTTAAATAAGCATTGATGAAAGCAATTTAAATGAACGGAGCTGTGTTGATTAGACTCTCTGACTGACGTCCTATTACGTAAGTGTTGTTTCGGCTCATGAAGCTCACCTGTGATTGGATGGATCATTACTAAATCAGCCTAAAGTAACAAAACACAATGAATACTGTATACAAATCCACCATTTGGACTCAGTATGTGTTTAGCTTAAAAAAGTGCGGGGGGGGTTTACCTTTATAAAGAGTATGGGGGACATGTCTGCTACGCCCTTGATGGGAATGGCTACTTCCTAGTACATCTGTGCTGAACTATACATCATTGTCCAGCTGATTTATATGCCAGCCTCGGCACAAATCCTCATTACATAGCCAACAACATTGTGAAAGACATTAGGCCTTGATAATGAAAGCCTTTTTGCAACAATGCATGTGTGTTTGACTAAATTACACGCTGTAGCAAGGTGTAAAAACAAAATGGCTGCGTGGAGAGAAATATATTGGTGTACGTACACAGCAATTGTGAATCTTGAGATCAAGCAACATGACATCAATTTATAGGTCCCCAATTCTCTACGAATAGGATATCACACGGCACTAAAACAGCAGAGGAAGTCTTAAACATGTCGATGTGGATTTATGAAGTTGATTAGAGGTTGGGTCGTTGTTTTCTCTTTGGCTCATTAAGATAGTGAGTTCTCCCTGCTTGATTCATTTTATTTCCTGCACTTCAGCTCAAATCCACATCAACTGTGTCAGACAACACAGGGAATTACTATCTCTAATGGATTAAACTGGATGGTGGGCAGTTTTCAGACATTTTCAGACTTTTTAATCCTTTACATGATGATAGAGAGTGCAATGAGGTGTTGAATTGAACAATAAAATGGGTTTCCCATCAGGTGAATGTCACAATAATGGTCAAGGACATGTCCAGGTCATATTTTACCCCAAAATAAAAATAAATATTTTTTTAGGGAAAAAAAACAATCCTACTTTTAAGACCACAGTATTTTTTGTATTGTGACATGACATCTCATGCCAGTTAGTCAGACCTAGTTATGTTACAGGGACACAAAAAATACCATGCTTTATTTTTGTAAATGCAGGCATAAATGATAATAAATAAATACAACATTTTATGGTAATATTTTAATAGTTATTTCTGGTGTCCTTTGCAATATATTATGTCAATGTTTGTTTTTTTTTTTTGTTTGTTTTTTGCTTTGTGTCACATGTTGCCATGCTTTATTTAAAAACTAAGATTTTTGTAAATAGAAAAAGAAGAAATGTGTGACGTTAATTTCATAGTTTAAGTGTAGCTGGATCTACACTAATAAATCCTTAGTTTTTTTAAAAGGTTTTTGTCATTTGGTGCCACCCAGATCACAGGGAAAATGTATTTCCTATGGAATAATAATGCAAAAATAATGCTATATGTTTTAGATTGTATAGTCATCATAGTAAAGTATTCATCATAGTAATATTTATTGAAATGCTTTTCATTTATGTTTATTTTAATAATAGAACAAAGTTTTATATGTAAATAAACATACATTTTTATCAAATGTAAAAAACTATCTATAATTAATTTTCATATTTAAAAAATATACACTGGCGACCAAAAGTTTGGAATAATGTACAGATTTTGCTCTTATGAAAGAAATTGGTACTTTTATTCACCAAAGTGGCAACCGACTGATCACAACACATAGTAAGGACATTAATAACATTATAATTAAAAAAAAATTGTCTGAACTTCTTAAAGTACTCAAAGAGTTCTCATCAATCCTCCACGTGCAGCAATGACAGCTTTGCAGATCCTTGGAATTCTAGCAGTCAGTTTGTCCAGATACTCAGGTGACATTTCACTCCACATTTCCTGTAGTTTTCATTTCGGGCACTTCTCACACACCTTACAGTCTAGCTGATCCCACAAAATATCAATGGGATTAAGATCCATAACACTCTTTTTCAATTATCTGTTGTCCAATGTCCGTGTTTCTTTGCCCACTCTAAACTTTCCTTTTTGTTTTTCGGTTTCAAAAGTGGATTTTTCTTTGCAATTCTTCCCATAAGACCAGCACCCCTGAGTCTTCTCTTTACTGTTGTACATGAAACTGATGTTGAGCGTGTAGAATTCAATGAAGCTGTCAGATGAGGTCATGTGAGACATCTGTTTCTCAAACTAGAGTTCCCCGTCTGTCGCTCACTTCGACGTTGTGTCGAAGAAGCGACACTAGGGGTCTCTCTTGAGCGCCGAAAGATACCTCTGATCTATGAAAAAAGGCCAATGAGAGTTGGCGAACAGTATTTGCATACTCCGCCTCTGGATACGGATATAAAGGCGAGAGAAATACGCTCGTTCATTCAGTAATTTTCTTCGGAGCCGAAGGTCGTGTGTATGCAGTCAGCTGCGAGTAACACAACTGATCCTGCTTCTGATCCTCTGACGCTCTGCTTTGCTGTTGGATTTACGGCGCACTACAGCGGCTTTTCTCTTCACTGCCGGCGTGCAGTTTGCCCCTGGGCGCTTCGACAGCGCAGAGTTAAAAGAGTTGAAAGAGTGATTCTCTCCGTAAAAGAGTTTATTTCTCTGAAAGAGCATTACACAGCGGCGTTGAACGTCCTTTTCAGGACGCGTCTTTATAAAGATGTAATTTCCGCCCCCTGTGTAGTTTCTGGATGCGGTGATTTCTCCCCACCTCTCTCGGTCATAAAACACTGTCTTGCATGCCTGGGCTGCGATCACACGCAGGCAGCGTTTTATGAATGGTTCATGTTCTCAGTGCGAGAACATAGCCATGGCAACATTGCGGTCGTGTGGCTTTCTTTTGTAATGAGAGAAAGCCGTTTCAGCCGCCCCCAGCGCCTCGCCTCCTTCCTACAGGATTGACGCAGGCGCCGCGGGCAATGAACACGATTTGGGGACAATGACGGGCTCTGTTCGCCAGGTAAACCCCCTTGAACCTCCCGCCTCCCCGGCACGCTTGTTTGCTTCCGTCTGAGCCCGGGATGAGCATTCTCTCCAATGGTTCATCTTCTCAGTGTGAGAACATGGCCGTTATAGCATTGCGGTCGCACGGCTTTCTTTTGTAATGAGAGAAAGCCACTTCAGCCGCCCCCCGCGCCTCGCCTCCTTCCTACGGGATTGACGCAGGCGCCACGGGCGATGAAGGCGATTCGGGGAATATGACGGGCTCTGTTCGCCGGGTAAACCCCCTCGAACCGCCCGCCTCCCCGGCACGCTTGCTTGCTTCAGAATTGGATGACATCACCGCTGCATCGGAGAGCGTTACAGCGGCATCGGATGCTGATCGCTCGCCTGGGCCGCCACCTTCAGGTCTGCCGCCCAGCCTGAGCCTGACGCACGGAGATCCGCTATGCTTTCCCGGGCTACTTGATCGGTCCCGCGGGCAGGTGCGCCGCTCACAGCCACGCCCCCCCCCCCCCCCCGTTCCTTTCTTCCCGGACGTGCACGACGAGTTGAGCAAAGCCAAGGCTTCTTCGCTCCTCCGCTCTCACTACCCTCGCGGTGGAACGGTCCCAGACCGCTTCCACTCTGCACGCCACGGCCCTTCCTGCAACCAACGCCAGGCCAAGGCACTTCAAAACTTGCACCTTGGGTAGTCCTGTTCTTGATGTGCTGCAGGAACTGCGCTGGATGACTAACCGTGCCCCCGGGCCACGGAGGTCAGAAGCGAAGGCACTCGAACAGGCGATGGCCACCCCTTGTGGTCCAGAAACGCACCTGTGGACTGGACCTGGTCGAAATGCGGGAGGCAGACAAGGCACACCTTCTCCCACACCCCCGTCTCCCAGCTCCGTCTATTCGGCGCCACCGTTGACGACTCTGCCCAGCAGTCCTCAGCGGTGAGGCAGACGGAGGCCACTGCACATCCTGCCCCGGCGAAAGCCTGCCGCCATGGGCCATGCCCCGTCTGCTCGCCGAGGGCGTCCTCCTGCGGCTATGAAACACCCTGCTCCGCCTAAACCCGGGCCCAGCTCTCAGCCCCAGCGTCGAGCACACCGCAGGAAGCGGACGCCCCCGTCTCACGGACCCCTCAAGGACCCGGAAGGCTCCCAGGCTGTCCGTAGACGCTCAACCAAGGGACCAAGATGTTAGCTCCGGAGGTGGTAAGACCACTCCGCCCCCGGTGGAGGGCCGGGAGGAGAATTTTTTGTCGAATTAGTATTCACATTCTCATATTCTCTGTAACGAGCTATTTCCTTTTGTCTCTGGGTCACCTGGCCCGCAAATGCCGTTCCCACGGCACTCTGCCACCAGATCTCAGCAGTCCCGGCTTCCTGGACACGGACCACCCGTCTCCAGCCCCACGACTGCCCCCCCCCGCTGGCAGGTTCCGACCAGTCTAGAGGACGCCTACCCGAGACCTCCTCCTCAGTCGCTAACCCGCCCCCTGCCGGGTGTGCGGAGCAAGGTAAGTGCTTTGAGTCTTTCTCAGCACCCCAGCTGCGGGTCGCCCTGTCGCCGCCCAACGCTGCCCTACCTGCTCCGCCCCGCTGCGAAGCCCCGCCGGGTATGTCCAAATTAACCGTCCCCTTGGTGCCCCTAGCGCAGTGGTTGGACGCGTGGCTTTCACTTCCCAACCCGTCTCGCTGGCTGGCCCGGACCATCCGACTCGGTTACGCAATTCAGTTTGCCAGGCCCCCGCCCCCCTTCATGGGCGTCCGCTTTTCCGCAGTACACGGCGAACACGCCCACTCTGCGCGCGGAAATCGCGACTCTTCTGGCCAAAGACGCGATAGAGCCTGTCCCTCCAACCGAGATGAAGAAGGGTTTCTACAGCCCCTACTTCATCGTACCCAAGAAAAGCGGCGGCTTACAACCAATCTTGGTCCTTCGAGTTCTCAACCGAACGTTGCACAGACTCCCGTTCAAGATGCTCACGCAGAAACACATCTTAACCTGCGTCCGGCATCTAGATTGGTTCGCAGCGATAGACCTGAAGGACGCGTACTTCCACGTCTCCATCCTGCCCCGACACCGCCCCTACCTGTGGTTTGCGTTCGGGGGCCAGGCGTATCAGTACAAAGTCCTCCCCTTCGGCCTGTCTCTGTCCCCTCACGTCTTCATGTAAGTCGCAGAGGCAGCTTTTGCCCCGCTCCGAGAAGCCGGCATCCACATACTCAACTACCTCGACGACTGGCTCATTCTGGCCCACTCGCGAGAGTTACTATGCGCCCACAGAGACCAGGTGCTCAGGCACCTCAGCCGTCTGGGGCTTCAGGTCAACTGGGAAAAGAGCAAGCTCACCCCAGTTCAGAGCATCTCTTTTCTCGGGATGGAGTTAGACTCGGTCTCAATGTCGGCACGTCTCACCAACGAGCATGCCCAGTCAGTGTTGAACTGCCTCGCCGCCTTCAGGCCAGGCACAGCGGTCCCCTTAAAACTTTTCCAGAGGCTCCTGGGGCATATGGCGTCCTCCGCGGCGGTTGCGCAGCTGGGGTTGATGCATATGAGACCGCTCCAACACTGGCTCCAGACCCGAGTCCCGAGACGAGGACGGCGCCACAGCACGCACCGGGTAACAATCACCCCCGCCTGCCAACAAACATTCAACCCCTGGACAGACCTCTGTTTCTTACGGGCTGGAGTGCCCCTACAGCAGGTGTCCAGACGCGTCCTGGTCACGACCGACGCCTCCAGATTGGGTTGGAGCGCCGTTTGCAACGGGCACGCAGCCTCAGGCCGTTGGAAAGGGGCCCAGCTGCGTTGGCACATCAACTGCCTCGAGTTGTTGACCATCCTTCTAGCCCTGCAGCAGTTTCTCCTGTTAATTCGCGACAAACATGTCCTGGTCAGGTCGGACAGCACCACTGCGGTCGCGTACATAAATCGCCAAGGCGGCGTACGCTCCCGCCACATGTCGCAACTCGCCTGTCGTCTCCTCCTTTGGAGCCAGCACCGACTCAGGTCGCTGCGTGCCACTCACATACCCGGCAACCTCAATGTGATGGCGGACGCGCTGTCACGACAACGCTTGCCTGGCGGAGAGTGGAGGCTTCACCCCCACTCGGTTCAGCTGGTTTGGGAATGGTTTGGCAAGGCCCAGGTAGACCTGTTTGCCTCCCGAGAGACCTCCCACTGCCCGCTCTGGTACGCCTGTTCAGAGGCTCCCCTCGGGGCAGATGCACTGGCACAAAGCTGGCCGGTGGGACTGCGGAAGTACGCATTCCCCCAGTGAGCCTTCTTGCACAGGTGCTGTGCAAGGTCAGGGAGGACGAGGAACAAGTCACTCTCGTGGCTCCTTACTGGCCCACCCGGGCCTGGTTCTTGGACCTTGTACTCCTCGCGACAGCCCCTCCCTGGCGAATTCCCCTGAGGAAGGATCTTCTTTCTCAGGGACGGGGCACGCTCTGGCATCCGCACCCAGACCTTTGGAACCTCCACGTCTGGCCCCCGAATGGGATGCGGAAGATCTAGCTGGTCTACCACCCACGGTCGTAGCCACGTTCAACCAAGCCAGAGCCCCTTCTCGCAGGCAACTCTACGCCCTGAAATGGCGTCTGTTCGTGAATTGGTGTTCTTCCCGGGCAGAAGACCCACAGAGGTGCGCAGTTAGGTCTGTGCTCCTGTTCCTACAGGAGAGGTTGGAGGGGAGGCTGTCCCCATCCACCTTGAAGGTGTATGTTGCCACTATCGCAGCTCACCACGACCCAGTAGACAGCAAGTCTCTGGGTAAGCACGACTTAATCGTCAGGTTCCCAAGAGGTGCCCGGAGGTTAAACCCCTCCCGGCCAAACCCGTTCCCCTCCTGGGATCTCTCGGTGTTCCTCGCCGGTCTTCAGAGATCCCCCCGAGTCGCTAGAATCAGTTGGCTCAGGGCCCTCTCCTAAAAAGACGGCCCTGCTGATCGCATTCACTTCCATCAAGAGGGTCGGGGACCTGCAAGCGTTCCCTACTAACGACACTTGCCTGGAGCTCGGTCCGGCAGATACTCATGTGATCCTAAGACCTCGACTGGGCTATGTGCCCATGGTTCCTACCACACCCTCTGGAGATCAGGTAGTGAACCTACAAGCGCTGCCCCGGGAGGAGGCAGACCCAGCCCTCTCACTGTCGTGTCCGGTACGTGCCTTGCGTGCCTACCTGGAACGCACCCAGAGCTTCAGGTGCTCTGAGCAGCTCTTTGTCTGCTTTGGAGGACAGCAGAAAGGGAACGCTGTCTCCAAACAGAGGTGTCTCACTGGGTGGTGGATGCCATTCAGTTGGCCTATCACACCCAGGCCGTGCCCCCCCCCCTTTTTTTTTTGCGGGTTCGAGCCCACTCTACTAGGAGCGTGGCATCCTCATGGGCACTGGCTAGGGGCACCTCCCTAGCAGACATTTGCAGAGCTGCGGGCTGGGCAGCACCTAACACCCTTACGATCTCAGGGTTGAGTCAGTCTCGTCCCGTGTTCTCTCAGGTCCGAGCCCGCAGAACTCGGTACACGTCGACGATCTGACCGGGTGAATCGCTTGTTTCCAGCGCCGTTTCCCTCGATCGAGGCAAAACAGTGCGCCTTCTTTCCCAGAGAACCTAGGTCCCTGGTTGATTCCTCCCTAGCCCTTCGGGCCTGCAGCAGTTCAGCGGAGGGACTTGCTGGTCAAGTCCACTACGGGTACCCCAGGCTACCCCTACTGGAATAGGTGCTCCACAGATCAGGCCTCCTACGGGACTCCTCCTGTGTGTACTTCCGCGGTACGGTCACCTTACGAGCTGACCCGAATCTCCCTTAGGCAGTCTTTGGCTGCCCTCCGGTCGCCGTGTTGTAGCAACTCCTCCCTCCTCGAGGCGGGATCTACCACCGCGCCATTTTTCCCACATGTGACCCAAGAGGCCATGTGATGTATTTCGCCACCTTTACCTCCCCTTTCGGGTGGGTGTGGCCTCCGCAGGGTCTTTTCCCCCTAAAAGAATAGGGATTCGGGAATAAGACCCCCTTCCCTCGATGCGGTAAGGGCCCCGGCTGCTCTTGCTCTATGCCGAGAAAACATAGAGAGAAAAGAGGCCCAGCCAGGCTTGGCCCGTTCCCTAGTTGGGAGCGTCACCTTGTTCCCCCCCCCTAGGGTAACCAAAAGGATTCTGACGCTTTTTCGGGGCATTAGGGAAGAGTACGTGCAGCCTAAACACAGATGGTCGCTTGTGCACGTGCAAAATACCTGCCCACTTCTGTGTCAGCAGTACACGTACACGGCTCAGCGCATGGCGAGTTTTGAAGTGGACCCCTAGTGTCGCTTCTTCGACACGACGTCGAAGTGAGCGACAGACGGGGAACATCTCGGTTACGTATGTAACCTCCGTTCCCTGATGGAGGGAACGAGACGTCGTGTCTTCCCGGCCACGTCGCTGAGCCGAGCCGCTGAGGTGCCCGGAACACTCCCGGCTCCTCAGAAAAATCCTGAATGAACGAGCGTATTTCTCTCGCCTTTATATCCGTATCCGGAGGCGGAGTATGCAAATACTGTTCGCCAACTCTCATTGGCCTTTTTTCATAGATCAGAGGTATCTTTCGGCGCTCAAAAGAGACCCCTAGTGTCGCTTCTTCGACACGACGTCTCGTTCCCTCCATCAGGGAACGGAGGTTACATACGTAACCGAGACGTCTCTGATGTACTTATCCTCTTGTTTAGTTGTACATCTGGTCTTCCACATCTCTTTCTGTCCTTGTTAGAGCCAGTTGTCCTTTGTATTTGAAGACTGTAGTGTACACCTTTGTATGAAATCTTCAGTTTTTTGGCAATTCCAAGCATTGTCTAGCCTTCATTCCTCAAAACAATGATTGACTCATGAGTTTCTAGAGAAAGCCAATTTTTTTTGTTGACATTTTTGACCTTATACTGACCTGAAGACATGCCAGTCTATTGAATACTGTGGAAACTCAAAAACAAACACAAAGACTATATTAAGCTTAATTTAATGAACCAAATAGCTTTCAACTGTGTTTGATATAATGGCAAGTGATTTTCTAGTACCAAGTTATCAATTTAGCATGATTACTCAAGGATAAACGGTTGTAGTGATGGATTCTAGAAATGGGGCCTTTCTAGATTTGATCAAAAATTCCTTTTTTTTTTTTTACATTATTCCAAAATCTTGATCTCCAGTGTATATATTTAATATGATCATATTGCAGTTCTGAGAATTTTGAGAGAAATTTGTTAAATTATTATTTAATTTCACAATGTACAATGTTTTTTGCTCAAGGTCTTTTTATTGGTATTTAAGAGTTTTACAAAATGTGACAAATGACAAACACAATTAGATAAGCATGTTACAACCGCACCCTTTCTCTCTGCTCCAACAGAGCCCCATCCCCATTAATCTATTACTGTACCGTTATTAATCAAACACAATTACTTCAGGAGTTACTTTTATCTTTGTGATCATTATTTATCTTTCGAGTTAATTTTTTATCTCTGTCACATTGTCTATGTTTGTGTATGTATATGGTGTGTGTATATATATATGTATGTGTGTGTGTGTATATATACACATACATGCATATATACATACATACATACATACATACATACATACATACATATACACACACCATATACATACACAAACATAGACAATGTGACCGAGATTAAAAATTAACTCGAAAGATAAATAATGATCACAAAGATAAAAGTACAGTGACTGATAAAAAGCCCATATAATAATAAGTTAAAGAGAGAAAAAAGGAGGGGGGGGGGGGGGGGGGGGGTTACAAATAAGTGTGCAGTTTAAGTATACCTACATGTAACATGGGGTCAGCAGTACTAGACTGTACTCTCAACAAGGGAGGAGTTTTTCTTTCCATTTAAGGAGTATAGGTCGCCTAGCTAGAAGAGACACAAAGGGTATCATATTTTTCACTTGGTGACTAAAGTATGTATCTTGTGGGACTACTCAAATATAGCAGTAATAGCAGAAGGCTCTATATGTATTTCTAAAACATCTCAAAAGATTTTAAATACAGATTGCAAGAGATTATTTAATTTTGGACTAGCCCAAAACAGGCTGGTGCATGCCTACATTGGTCACACATAGGATCGACACTAGGTGTAAACTTGGCGAGTTTAGTTTTAGACCAGTGAAGACGATGTAAAACCTTGAATTGGATAAATGTCTGTTGTAAACAAATTGAAGAGGAATGTACACTATCTAAAGCTTTCCTCCAAGTTCCATCCTAAAACTGCATCCCCAGCTCCTCCTCCCACTGATTCCTTAACCGGGTCAAGGGTTCCAAATTATGGGAATTTAATAGGGGGTAAACTGCCCCAATAGACCCCTTGGAAAAAAAATTAAGCCTTAAAATGGAGTCTAGAAGAGAGCTGGGTGGTTGAGATGGGAAATGAGTGGAGTGTGCTGATATAAACTATGGAGTTGTAAGAACCTGAAAAAGTGAGATGGGGTATATTAAACTTTAACATAAGCTGGTCAAAAGATATAAAAGTATTATCAATAAATAGATCTCCTATTATGCTGATCCCTCCCCTAATCCTTACATCAAAAGCTCCATCTGTAACTGATGGTGTAATTAGGTGATTTTCACTATAGGAGCATAGACGCAAAAGGTCATTGAGCAAAAATAAATAAATAAATAAATAAAAATGTCTGAATTGTGCCCAGATCTTAAAGGAAGAATGCTTAACAACCAGGTTTTTAGGTAAACATAGATCTAGGCTCAGGCAGAGGGAGTTCAGAGTAAGGCATGTAAGGAAGGGGAGCCACAGGATAGGTTCTCTAATCGTAACCATTTGGAAGTGGTGTCATGGGATGGGTACTCCTTCCAATATAACATGGTCCTTAGATTAGCAGCCAAGTAATAAAATTGGAAATTATGGAGCTATAATCCTCCATGTTGACAATGCCGGTGTAGCATCCCTTTGCGTGTACGAGGGTTTTTCTTATTCCAGATAAATCCAGCTATTAATTTGTCTATGGATATAAAAAAATATTTTGATAAAAAACACGAATGCAATGGAACACACATAAACATTTAGGAAGCACACTCATTTTGATTGTATTAATTCTTCCTCCTAATGATAAAGGTAGCAGGTTCCAACGTTCCAAATTTTATTTCAGGTGAAGTAGCAGCGGGGGAAGTTGACATTAAAGAAACCTTTAAAATAATGTGTGACCCAGATTCCCAAGTATTTGATTTTATATGGTACTTATTTTAAGGGGTAATGCATTAAATTCTATCAGCTTGGCTATAGTGTTCACTAACATAATCGCAATTTTTTCTAAATTAAAGTTATATACTGATATTTTGACGAAATCTTCTAATAGGCTAGATATTTTTGGTAGACTATTTAATGGGTCAAATAGGTATAAAAGCATGTCATCAACATAAAAATAGACTTTATGCTACAAAACTTTTTCTCTGTATTCCCTTAATGCTCACCTCCCCACGCAGTGTGATTGCTAATATTTCAGCAGCAATAGCAAATAAAACCCTGGGCAACCCTGCCTAGTGCAGCAATAAATTTAGAGCCAAAACCAAATTGTTTGAGAGTAAAAAGATAATCCCACTCCACCCGATTGACTGCTTTCTCGGCATTGAGCGATATTAGTATTTCTGGAGTCTGAGGTGGAGTAGGATTATAAAGGATATTAAATAGGCATCATACATTGAATTAGGAGTGGCAATTTTTAATAAAGCCTGTTTGATCATCCGATACAATTGAAGTTGAAACAACTTCCAAATGGCAGGCTAACATTTTAGAGTGAATTTTACTATCCACATTTAGGAGTAATATAGTGTTATAGGAGCTACATTCTAAAGGATTTTTATCTTTTTTTCTTTTTTTTTTTTGCGATAAGTGATAATGACCGCCTGTTGCATGGTCGGAGGAAGAGAGCCAGTAATACATTATTCTTCAAATACAGACAGCAAAATAGGGGCAAGTTGGTTGGTAAATTTCTTAAATAATTCACTTGGAAACCCATCAGGTCCCGGAGATTTTCCATTTTTAATTAAGCTGACTATGTCTATAAGCTCCTCTGTAGAAAAGGGTTCTTCTAGATCAATTGCAGGTTCATTGTTAATTGTGGGAATATCTAATTTCCCGAAGAAAAAAAAAAAGGAGTCAAACATTCCCAAGTGATTCTGTAGTATACATCTTTGAGTAGAATTTGTAGAAACAATAATACATTTCTGAATGATCTATGTGCTCAGTGCCTATATCATCATTTATCTCCACTATAATTCGAATCAGCATGTTTTTTTATAGAGTTGGTGAACTGGGAAATTTTCCCAGTTTTTTCACCAAATTCATACATCCTACTCTGTATTTTATTAATAAGGTTTTTGGTGTGTTTGGTTTATAGGAAGTCGAACTCGGTTTGAAGAACTAGTCATTGTTTAAATAAATCATTAAATGGGGCAGTGGCAATTCTTGTTAAAGTGTGGTATACGTAGAGTCATCAATAATGGGGCATGGTCTGAAAGAACTATTGCCTGGTACTCGCAATTGCTCATCAGTGGAAGAAGCTTCTATGCACAAGTATGTCCCATGAACAGGAGTGAAAAAATAATAAATTCTTGATGTAGGATACTGGAAATGCCACACATCTGATATCCCATTTGTATTAAGAAATACCTGGATTGCAAGAGCTGATTTGGATGAGGTAACGTTATAGGTGAGCTACGGTCTAAGATTGGTGATAGTGCACAGTTCATATCCCCACCAAGAATAAGAATAAGTGTGTGTGTTCATATCTGGGAGCTGGGCAAAACAGTTTGTGAAAAATTAACTTTCATCCCAGTGTGGCACATAAACATTAGCCAGGATAATTGGTGTTATACAGCCTACCTATTACAATTATGTCATACCCTGATGAGTCCTCATAGACAATGCCCCACTGTATATGGAACGTAACATTGTGTAAGGCACATTGATCTGATAGTTGGTATATCTAAAAATTTTTAAACCCAAAGGTATATAGTCTTGCATACAAAAACTAAACCTCCCATCAATGGGAGAGAGGGAACTAGAAGAGAAAAAAAACACATCATGTAATAAGTCAATCAGATGAAAACACTCCCAGATCAGTAGTAATTTACTGCGTACTTACTGAGGAGATATATGTCAAGAAAAAAATGGCAGTCTACTGTTTCCTAAATGTTAAGGTGAGTACATTTAAATGAAAGGGAATGGAGAATATCTTCCTTCCTCTAACACGGTTAACTGCCTTATAAGCAGCGTTCTTAATGTTAATACTATCCTGATGTGAAGGTCAAATCAGAAGAATGGCAGAGGGGTGGAATACTCAATTACATCATTATTATCACTTTTAGAATAAAGATGTCCTAAACCTAATAAAAAAATAAAAGTAAATAAAAATAAAGTGCAGCCAAATAGCCTAATAATGCTCTTGCTTCTTCTGATGTCAATAGACAGTATTCATAGCAGAGGACAGCATTAACATAGCTACAGATTAAGATTAAGTCACCCATACTTTGGTCATGGTCAGTCTTTTGCCATTTCCTAAAGGATTTTATTTTTTACATAAACCATGGCATCTTCTGTGCTTTAAAACCAACTCTCAGTACCATTGTGTGTGATACAGAATCATGCTGGATAGAGACCCCTGTGTAATCTATCGTTCATGACGTCAATCCTAAAAATATAATTTGAAAAAATAAAATTTCTTGATTCTAATTTTTAATAGTTTTTTTTCTGCTTTGATTTTAGCCTGCAATCCCAGCATTTCCTTGAAAGATTCACAGAATCAGTGATGAGCTGGTAAAAAAAAGCTGTGTATCAAAAGTTAACGACACATCAAAAATAGAAGCCATAATCATAATGCTATTTGGGTCCAGATCCTCTTATAGCAATATATATATATATATATATATATATATATATATATATAGCATGTCAATATGTCTGACTCGCACTCAGCATTTCCCAACAGATAAGCTCTTACAGATAAGCTCCCCCCAAACACCCTTTTTATAGCCAAGCCCATTGTGGAGTTGGGGTCACCTTTTGTAAGGGCTGGCAGCTGAAAAGATGGCCGTGATTAATGACTTGGAGACCTCTGCTCTGGGACCTCCGAAGTGGACAAAAACAGCTTTTATCCTAAAGGCCTGCAAGAGAACTTCAGCTGTTGGCCTGGAATCTTAAAACCATGTGTTTTAAGTTTATACATTTAGAAAGAGTCTTCTAGCGTATGCAAATTAATTCAGAGACAAAAGAGTCTTTATTGCAACTCTTGAGAATGTTTTGTTAAAAGCATTGTCTTAATATTCAAAAGGTGACTTTCATTCAAATAGCCACATATAGGGTGTGAAATCTGCACATATGCCACGCTCCTAAATATCTGAGGTCTTATGTGCACAAGGGTATACCTTTGGGGCCATGGGAAAGTTTTCCGTGTTTTTAGCAAAGCTACAGCTGTCACTTACACTGACAGTTGATGTCTAGTGCAAATACATATCACTGAAAGGGAAGATGCATTTGACTGGCAGTTCTCCATAAAGAAGTTCAACAGCAGAACTATTTTTGCTCTCTGTGTGTTTTTCTATGATAGTGTGTTAAGCTGTATGAATAATCTTAAGAAAAAAAAATACTTGGAGGATAAAAGAGATGCCAGTTCCTATCAAATCCCCTAAATGCCTGTGGTGGCCAAAAAAACAAGATATGACAAAAGACACGACAACAAGACTGAGGTCTGCTTTTTGATTCATCAAAGCTGTGCTCTGAACGAAAAGAAATTACAATATTTTAACACATTTTGATCAATCTCTATAGTTTTCCAGTCAGTGGTGATTAATGGATAAACTTTTGGAATAATTGTTCAAATTCAGACTGATCTGCTAATAAATTATTCCAACTTATTTGTGAACTGTTTCAACTGATTCTTTGACAATAACCGACTCAAAGAACGATTCACTCATGAAAAAGATGTCACTGGTTTGCGAGCACGTTTCACTCTAAACATGAGCATTAGAAACATTATATGATATGATGTTATATGATATTTGATGATGTGATATAGTAGTAGGATCCTTTTGTTTTGTGTTATTTTTTCTGAATTCCATGTTTTAAAGTTTCATTCAATTTTATCTTAAAATGGCTGTCTAATCAAACAAAAAATTAAAACAGAACAATTACAGGAAAACTGAGTGAAGCCCTTTTACATTTGTATGTTTTTGACAATAGCTTCAAAACCTCCAGATAAGCATTCTGGATATGTAGTCTGCATGTGCTGCACGCTTCACAGTAAACAAGTGCTCTGCTCTCTGTCATCTACTATACACACAGAGCAGGTCACTAACGACTCAATGTATGCATTTAAGGATTAAAGGACAAAATGTCCAAATAATACACAATTATTCTGTGGCCCAGATCTCTCAAATTCAATTTATACAAGGGTATTTCTCAATTTGATCTTTCATTCATCAACTGAGATATTTGATTATTTTTATATTAATTTATGTTGGTAAAACTGTCAGTCTTTTATATTGATTTAGACAGCCTTACTAGAAAGCTACAGTTAAAAGAACAATGAGCTATTATGGAGCATTCAGGGGTTTAATTAAATGTTATTGAACTGTTTATCGAAAATGCAATAAAGACCTCTCTTTTGTTCAGATTTAGTTTGGTTTTATTTAATTTTCGTTCACTTTACACACAGCTACAGCAAAGAACTCAGGGGACAGAATAAACAGCATATCTACAAAACATGGTTTCCGTATACATTTGATGCTATTGATTAGTTAGACTGTATTCGATAAACACTTTCGCGCACCTTATTCCCAGGACAGAGTAAAAAAAATAATAAATGCATAAACGGTTATGAAAAAAAACAAAAACATTATCATCTGTTGTATAGGCTGGGTCTTGAGAAGAATGCCTTTAAGTTAACATGCAGTGGCACTCACAACCCATTTTACTTCTGTAATCTGACTTATTGCTGACTGAAATATGATCAAATTGAAATTGTTGGGTATATTTATACATTTGGTTCCCCGTCTGTCACTCACTCTTCATTGTGTCGATAAGTTGACACTAGGGGTCGCTCCTGTGGAGCCCAGACATCTCTGATCTTGAATAAAGGCCAATGAGAATTGACGTGTGGAATTTGCATGCCACTCCCCCGGACATACGGGTATAAAAGGAGTGACACTATAAATACACATCAGATATCTTCTTTGGAGCAGAGAGAGCAATCACAGAGCTGAATTCTCTGCTGTCTTCATTCATCTCTCCAAGCTGTTGGTTCTACAGGGCATTCCAGCAGATCTCCCCCTCGCACACTACGTTGTGCTGAGCACACACCCTGGGCGCTAGAGCAGCAGAAAAAGAGCTCACGGAGTGAATAACTTCATTTATATATATATTTATATTCCCATATCACATCCTGCCACGGCGCGATGCAATGTCTCGCACCCCTGTCTGTTTGTCGCCAAGGGCGTCCCCCTGTGGCAACAACATTGACTCCACCACAGCCCGCCCCAGTAGGCTGGCCCCGGCGTTGAGCCTCTTGCAGATAGAAGATGCCCATGACCAGTCGCCAAGAACCCAAGAAAGGCTTCAAAGCATTCCCCGAGACGGGCAGCCCAGGAAGTAGGAGACCCACTGCACAGGAGCTGGTAAGAGCACCACTCCTTCCCCCGGTGGAGGGAAGGGTGGAGGTTCTTTATTTCCTTTTCTTACCTCACTGCATGCCCCAAGGGCCGCGGTACCCACATTTTAAGAAAAAAGCAGTCTTCTAATTTCCTGGGCTTCACAGTCGGTGTCCCTGGCCATTGTTATCACGATCACTGGGCACCGTTCTTCTCTCTGGCAAGCATGGCGCCTCGGAGGCAGGCCTCCCGCCCCCATGCGCCCAGGTCTCCAAATGGTGGACGAAAATCTTCCTCCCCCGTCCCAGGCTGTTCCGGGAGTGGTCACAAGGAGCCAGGTAAGTGCTGTGATGTCTCTAGACTCAGCACCTCGGGCTCCGCCACTTCGCAAGGCCCTACCCGCCGGTACGTCTGACGCTGTAGTTCCCTTGGTCCCTCTTGCGCAGAGCTTGGGGGCATGGCTCACGCTCCCCAACCCATCACGTTGGTTGATCATGACCATCCGACTTGGCTACGTGATTAAATTCGTTAGGCCCCCGCACAGGTTCAACGGTGTCCACCACAGTGAGAGGCAAGAACACCGCTGCCTTGCGCGTGAAGATTTCTTCCCTTCTATAAAAGGACGCGATAGAGCCTGTCCCTCCAGCCAAGGTGAAGAAGGGGTCTTACAGCCCCTACTTCATCGTACCTAAAAAAGGTGGTGGGTTGCGGCCAATCCAAAACCTGTGAGTTCTGAACCGGGCTCTGCACAGTATCACACCAAGACGCTCACGCGGAAACACATTTTAGCAAGCGTCTGGCATCAGGATTGGTTCACAGCGGCAGACCTGAAGGACGCATACTTCCATGTCTCGATCCTTCCTCGACACAGACCCTTTATCTGGTTTTACTTCGAGGGTCATGAATATCAGTACAAACTCCCCCTCTTCAGCCTGTCCTTGTCCCCTCGTGCCATTACGAAGGTCGCAGAGGCAGCCCTTGCCCCGCTAAGGGAAGTGGGCGTCCGCATCCTCAACTATCTCGACGACTGGCTAATCCTAGCTCATTCGCGGGACATGTTGTGTGCTCACAGGGACCTACTGCTCAGGCACCTCAGCCACTTGGGGCTTCGGGTCAACTGAGAAAAGAGCGAGCTCGCCCCAGTTCAGAGCATCTTTTTTCTTGGTATGGAGTAGACTCGATCTCAATGACGGCGCACCTCACCAATGAGCGTGCACAATGCTGAACTGTCTGCATGTGTATCAGACAGAACACGTTGGTCCCACTGAAATCCTTCAGAGGCTCCTGGTGCTTATGGCATCCTCAGCGACCGTCATGCCACTTGGGTTGATGCATATGAGACCACTTCAGCACTGGCTACAGACCTGAGTTGAGAGACGAGCATGGCGCCACGGCACACACCGCGTCCTTGTCACACAGGCTTGCTGCCACTTTCTCAGTTCTTGGTCAGACCTAGCGTTTCTACGTTCAGGAGTTCCCCTAGGCCAGGTCCCCAGGCACGTCATGGTTATGACAGATGCCTCCCAACGGGGCTGGGGCGCTGTATGCAACAGGCACTCAGTCGTCGGCACTGCCTCGAGTTGCTGGCAGCACTACTTGCCCTGAGGAGGCTATTGCCATTGATCTGGGGCAAGTATGTGTTGATCCGGACAGACAACACAGCAACGATTGAGTACATCAGCCGCCAAGGCGACCTACACTCTCGTTGAATGTCACAACTCGCCCGTCATCTCCTCCTTTGGAGTCCGCAGCGGCTCAAGTCGCTGCGAGCCACCTCAACAGCACAGCGGACACACTGTCACGACAGGTTACGCTCAGGAGAGTGTGGAAACTCCACCCTCAGGTAGCCTCTGGGGCTGCGCAAGTATACACCACCCCCAGTGAGCCTACTTCGTTGTGCAAGGTCAAGAAGGATGAGGAGCAGTTCCTCTCAGTGGCCCCATATTGGCCCTCCCTGTTTTGGTATGCTCCTCGCGACAGCCCCCCTAGCAAATTCCCCGAGGAAGGACCTTCTTCCAAAGGGACGGGGCTCCATCTGGCACCTGCGACCGGACCTCTGGAATCTCCATGTCTGGCCCTTGGATGGGACATGGAAGACTTAGGTGGCCTACCATCCACGGTGATAGACACGATCACTCAGGCCAGGGTCCCCTCAACCTTGGTGCATTTACGGTCTGAAGTGGTGTCTGTTCGCTCAGTGGTGTTCTTCTCGAGGTGAAGACCCCCAGAGATGCGCAGTAGGATCAGTGCTTTCCTTTCTGCAGGAAAAGTTGGAGGGACGGCTGTCCCCCTCCACCTTGAAGGTGTATGTAGCCGCTATATCGGCACATCACAATGCAGTGCAGGTAAGTATTTAGGGAAGCACAATTTGATCATCAGGTTCCTGAGAGGAGCGAGGAGGTTAAACCCCACCAGGTCGCACCTCGTTCCCTCGTGGGACCACCCCGTGGTCCTTCAGGGCCTTCGAGGAGCTCCCTTTGAGCCCCTTGAGTCAAAGACGTGTGCTCTTTCCCCAGTTGAGTTCGCAGGAAGTGTGAACCCTGGATGTTCTTCCTCCCTATTCTAGCGGCCATCAAGTCTTCGGAGAGGCTCTCAGCTGCCCCGGTACGGGTGTCACTAGGCCCCGTACTGAGGTGAGTGCTCCACGTGTGCTGGTTGTCCCCTTGGGCAACCCAGTGTGATGTATATCCCGCAAAATGGTTTCCCTGCCGGTAAACCATGTCTTCCTTGGACAGAGGGCCCTCTGCCCTAGGTCGCCGTGTATGTAGTAACTCCTCCCCCCTTCGGTAGGATCTAACATGATGCCGAATGATTTCGTTCCTTTTACAGGGGAGAATAATAGAGAGAAGGCTCCTTATATCTCTGAGCAGTTAGCCATTCCCCTAGGACCGCTTCATGCCTGCCAGTGCATTGGGGTAGTTATGCGATGTCTTGCTGCGCTGGCTACGAGACACACAGAGGTCTGCCAGTCTCACACCGCCAGTCTGCGTAACTTGGTTCAGCTCTTGTGGCGTTTTCATTGGGACCCCTAATGTTAACTCATCGACACAACGTCGAGTGAATGACAGACGGGGAACGTCTCGGTCATTGACGTAAACTCCGTTCCCTGATGGAGGGAACAAGACGTTGTGTCCGTCTGGCCACAACACTGAACCAACCGCTGAAAGCACCGGGTCTTTGGCTCGGCTCCTCAGTGCGATACCTGATGTGTATTTGCAGCATCACTCCTTTTATACCCATATGTCCGGGGGAGTGGCATGCAAATTCCACACGGCAATTCTCATTGGCCGTTTCTCAAGATCAGAGATGTCTGGGCTCCGCAGGAGCAACCCCTAGTGTCAACTCATCGACACAACGTCTCGTTCCCTCCTTCAGGGAATGGAGGTTATGTCAGTAACTGAGACGTTTTTGTTTGGATAATTAAAAGTGGGCGTTACATACCAGAATGGAGCCGGGTGGTTATTGTGGACAATTCTGATGAAAGTTTGTAAAGACTTTGAAATAATCCGAAAGTTGAATCGTGTACAATAACGCCAAGAACATGTAACAATGTTGTCCTTAAATGAACCCTTACAAAAAGCCCTGTTGCATGGTACACTGATGGTATCAATTGGTAATACAAAAGTACTTTGATATAGTGTATACTGTATCACTGTGCTAAATGGTTACCATATTCATACTTTATATTGTATCTACATAGTACTTCAAGGTACTTCAACGAATACTATGTTGGTGGTATGGTATATAAAAAAACCACAGTGGTACATACCATGGTTCTTATTTGTTGGTACAGTATTGTGTATCACTGCATCAATAATGCTTCAACTGCTCTCTAAACTTCAAAGAGTTGGAGAGAAAGTTGTGTTAAGTCAGGGAGCAGGGATGGTATGTGGTCGAAGGCCTGTAGAGTTATTGTTAGTCCTCTATTTGCCTGACTGGTGACTTATAGTGCCTCAACACTGCATCAGAGATGAAAGGTTACCATCTATATGCAAATGGTTTCAGTCTATTCTTGCAACAATTAGTGTTTGTGGCAGTGTGAAAGTTAATCTATTGAGCTCTGAATGCCAGCTTGGTCATCTATCTGTTGCATTGTATTCAGTTTTGAGTCTTCAACATTCTTAATACTCATGCAGCGCAATTGTTTTTTGTGATTAAATGACACTACATATTACATGGAAACCATACAGAGGATTATTGCAATCAATATGGTTTGCTGAACTACAAGAGGGACACAAAAACAAGCATTTCCACAATTTGTTTGTCAATTGAGAAACAGGATAATTTAGCAAATCACGGATGGCTTTTCCTAGAAGATGGTAATAACCACATGGTACTGGTTGCAAGCTACCCTTCTGCTAAAACTAGCTTGAATATCCATGCTGGTCCAGGTTTGTTTGTGTAGGTTTGGCATAAACTAGCTAGTGGACCAACATAGTCATGCTGTTCACAAGCTGGTCAACCAGCATGACAAATTTAAGGAAATTGTAAAAGTTTCCAGTCATAGGGTAAAATCGGCAGGCTGACAGTTTGGATTGTTTCCTTCACATTATGATCATTCTACCAAAATTACCTTAAGTTTGCTCAAAGAATAAACACATTTCCACAAATGTCATCTTTCAGCAAGCCACGACACACTCAAGACACTCTTGCTTTTATTTTTAGTTTCTGTTCAAAACATTGCCAACATTAGCATAAGACTTGGGTTTGTGCAATATTATTTCACTGTTAGAATGTGACATGATCGCCCAGTCAACATTGTCCTAAGGACCATTGATGTAACTTAGTGTGCCTTGGCTTCTACACAATAAAATGGTGTCATATTGTAGATATATTTTAAAAATAGCCTGGTGGAGACACAAATATATGGGGGCCATCATCCAAAATCACATATCATTCCTGTATTTTTGTTTTGTAAAGCCAATGCCACACTAGCCAATTTGACCAGTGAGTTTCTGGTGTTAGCATTATTTACATAATCACCAGTCAGGCAGAGGGAGATGAAGTGCGTATTAGCGTCTGCCAGCAGCAGGTTGTTAATTACTACTCTTTAATTACTCCCCAAACTCAGCAGTTAATGGTTACAGGCTTCCAGCAATTGGAAAAAAGGATCCAAGGTGACTGAAAAAATCGTTCTGTCACCAGGGCAGGCTCTTGTGTTCTCTTTAAGTGACCAATGAGCTTCTTCTTTTACCGAAGAACTGACAAGACGCCAAGCTGATCTGAACATTTTAATCATACTCAGCTGCATATCATCACAAACGTTTATTGTAATACATAGTGATTCTGTCACCAAGTGTTTTTCCACACTAAAATGAATAATGATTTCACAAGCGGAGGCACAACAGACTGTTTTTATTGAACTTTATTTTTTTACTCACTGAAAGCAGCATATGTACTTGTGTTCTACAACAAACCTTGAGGGGATAAATACGCAATTACACACTTTCACAAGTAAAAGTTACTTCATTAATCGCATCCTGAATCACACATTTCCAATTTTTTATGCTGACACGGTACTCTTGTTGTTATTTTGGCAAACTCCACGTGATGGAATCAGTGAGAGAGAAAGTTATGGTGGGTTGGTATTTCTGTCACTCCTCCACCATTCTTAATCAGCAAGTGTGTCATTCCTCGCTCCGACTGAAGAGAGCAAGATCTCAGCAAAAGAGTCGGCACCCCCGGGCAAAATTGAGTTGTTTTGAGTCTGCCAGTGTGACGCTGGCTTACAGAAACTGGTCAGCATTTCTTGAGGTTTACAGCACCAAGTTTGTGATGAAACTGTTATGGTGCACTCTGTGCTTCTAAACATGCTGACAGGCTTAAACCCTTTTAGTCAAATTACTTTTAAGGTTTTTATTAGAAATGGGCTTAAATTGGACAACAAGAGCAAGGTTGTTCTTAATCAAAGCTTACCATGATAATTTATGTATTTGTGCACTGAGGTAAAGTATAAATAAATCACAATAAATCAAGTATTTGACAATCCTAGACTACCTTACACTGATGCTCCACAGATTCTGTCCATTCCAGCACCAGTTAACAAGCTTGTTTACAACCTGAGCTCCGTCTTTGAGTTCCTCCCACTCACCAGCACTAACTGGCAAACAAAAGCGATGATGGAGCAAGAGAGCAGGACCACAATTGCATCCCTACGGGTTTTAAAGTGTGCTGAAAGCTGTAGGCGAGCACCCATCGCTCCTTTCGCAAAACTCCATTCAGATGTCTGTCCTGTACTGAAAAGCCTCTTGGCTAAACATAAAGGTTTGTTTTTTAATGGGGGAGTGTAGGAAGTGTATTGGTTCAGGGGTTGTTATTGACGTGCGTGTACAGATCTGCGTGTGCTTTCTGAGACTGTCTTCTTTGGGGATAAAAAAAAGGGAACCACGTTAGTGTTTAGAGCAGAAACCGTAAAAGCTTCAAGTTAAACAAAAGTAGTCCAGGACTTTAGCAGGGTTTCAGCTAAGATTTAATTTGTCAGAAATGAACAAAATGTCATTAATGATCAAGTACACCAACAATTTGTCTTCCAAACCATGTTTTTGCCCTACCCTGATTTACTATGTTAAGCCTATAATAATGATTTATATTTTAGAGCTGTCGGCACCGATGTGTGGAAAATTGCATACTTCCGTCAGTTGTCCGCGCATGTTTATGTCATGTCCGTAAATAAAGAAAATAGAATCCAGCTATCTACTACAGTGCGTGTATATGTGCGGTGATGGGTGCGGTTGTAGTTTGAAGTTGAAAGCTTGTAGCCACAACAATTGAGCAACATTAATCATGGATTGTTCCAAAAGGCAATCCTATGGGTAATACTACTAAGTACTACTGTAATTACCAGTGTTGGGGAAGCTACTTTGAAACTGTAGTAGTAATAGTAAGATGGCCGTCAGAGCACTTCCGGTAGCTTCACCTACTGCTGGCAGTTTAGAATTCTATGAGCAATCCAGTCATATATATAGATCAGTTATAATAATACATAACATAAATGGTTTCTTATACCAATCATTTTATTTATTTTACATTACATTATTACATTACATTAATTGTTAATTAAATGCTAAGAAATTGAGAAATCAAATAGATCTGCATGATAGTAATTATTATAATAAATCGCTGCTCAATAATGCATAGATTAGAACAGAAACAAATTCCCACAAAAGGTAATAATAACTTTTTGATTTATTTTATTTAAAATAGTAAAGATAAATATGCTGTTGTGTGATCTATTAAGAACAAAGTGTTTGTTACATAGAAGAATAATGTTGTTTTATCATTTTCAAATTTACCTGCCCCTGTAATTCTTGTAAATGCAAACTGTGGTTGCTCGCTTTACATAATCATCAGACAATCTCTTCTTATACAAGTGAGCTGTAATAACTCTCAGTAGATGATGGTAATTCACTATTTTTGTTTGTGATCTGCCATTACAAAAGAAGATGACGACGCTGCCTGATTCTGATCAGCAGACAGAAATATGCAGCCAGATTGTTGGACATTTGCTGGTAAAAGTTTGGCTTCTGTGCAATAAAGAAGGATATTAGTTATATTCTGACCAAAATGATGTAGCGTTTGGTCACGCTACACCGCTACTTGCTGGAAAAAGTAGCTCGCTACTGGAAAAGCTACTCTGTTTTAAAAGCAGCTGAGCTACTGTCAAGCTACTGAAAAATTTTGATAAGTTAGTAGCGTCACTACATGTAGTTATCTACTCCCTACTCTACCCATTTTCAAAATAAAGAAACCTTGAACCGAAAATAGTCTGCAAGAAAAAAGGGAAAGCAACAGAGCCTGTAATAAAACACGACTCAACATCAGTTTGGCTTTTAAGAGGTGGTAACAACAAGATCTGAAAGGATTTAAAACCATCCCATTTCTTGCTTGACAGGTAAGATATTTTATTGGACAGATAGTTAGCCAGGTAGCTCTCTAAGCATGGTTGTTTGTTAGACAGCATTACACATTGTCCTAACCAAACACAACGCGATAAGATTCCAGTGACAAGAATCTGTCTGACCACACCAGGTGCGATGCAACACATTCTCACACCCAACTCGTCACATATTGACGCTTTTGACAGGACCCCTTGGCGTCACATTTTAACGCCCTGGGTATACCTTTGGCGTCATTTTTCGACGCGTTGGGTAGTCTTAACTAAAACGGCATTCAAAGGTGAGTTTAACAACGCTCCACGGCGTGTGCAAGTTAGCAGTTTAAGCGTTTTCTTAGAGAGCATGCTGGATAACGTATTTTTATCGGAGGTTTGTTGATGTTAATAAATATATATAATATGCTACGATTGTGTTGAATTAATCAAAGTTTTTTATATTTTTATTTTTAAAATGTTGTTCAATTAATCAAAGTTTTTTTTTACTTTTATTTTTAAAATCCTCTATAGAAATCTATCGGACTACCCAACGCGTCGAAAAATGACGCCAAAGGTATACCCAGGGCGTTAAAAAGTGACGCCAAGGGGTCCTGTCAAAAGCGTCAATATGTGACGAGTTGGGTGTGAGAATGTGTTGTGCGATGCAACACCATGATATTCATACACTAAAATGAGGATAATTTACAATAAAATGTAGAAAACAGAGCAATCACAGATGGTACAGTATGCTTACTGAACTCATTTTCTCACATAAGTGCTGTAACACTTTCTACGGCTAGTCCCGAGTGGATAAATACACAATCACACATGTGTGACAGAGCTCTGGCTGAAAAGAGCAAGACCTCAAGCACAACATACCAAAATCATGTTGTTCTGAACCAGCTAGTGATATTCTGTCTTTTGTTGATTCTGTGTTATTTGTTGACTGTGCTGCCTGTTTAATGTCGCAGAAATAGAAACCATTATAAAAGTTGTTTTTTTGAGGGGAGGGGGCGGGATTTTATGTTGTTAGTGGCATTCGCTCTGATAAGATGTTCACCTGTAACTATGGTTACACCGACCATCAGATTCATACGAATCTGCAGAAGAACAGAGCCAACTCACGCTATAAATTAAGTTCCTCTGCAAATACCTTGCAGTTTTATGCTTCAAATGCTAGAGGGCCAAAAGTTACATGATGTAGCTTTAATATAAACTACAAAAGCTACAATTTTAGAGAGGGGGAGTTAGGCCGCATCTGACTGACAGGGATGCACAACATGCATTTTAAAGGTGTGGTTAGTTTGGAATCAGTAGAGGAATACAGCAAATTGGATTTCTAAAAGCACAACACACAACAAAGGCAAACGCATGCCTACATCAAGGTGCAGTGCGGCTAAAGTTAATGCTCTCTACTTTTGTATGACAGAGCATACCAATCGCAAACCCTTGTGTTTCCCCTCTGTCATTTTGACACACCATCCACACTGATATCAACGGATTTGCAGCATTCTTTGACGCAGTGTGCAGGTGGGGCACCTACATGTAAAATCTACCCCAGTAAATAACCAATTTTTTGTAAGGTGGTGAGTGGGGGTTTAAGCGCATTTATTCACTTTTCATGTGCATCCCCAACCTTTACCGGGACCTACACCCACTGCATCAGGGCTGTCAAAATTCGGTAACAAAAGATACCCTAAATCTTTTTTTATGATGTGGGCAAGTTATCAGTGGTATGGGTTGTCAGTAAGAAAATATAGAATTAGGGAAGTGTGTGTGTGGAATGTAACATAAGATATGTTCAAACATCACAGATCATGTCTGTAATTGTAGGATATGTATAATCTTGACTGCTGCAACCCCTTTTAATCCATGAAGAGTAAATGAGCCAAGAACTGAATTACGGATTAAATATATAAATGAGTATGAGTGCGACACAGGATGGAAATCCATACTAATGCCTCTGGGTAGGGTTGCACCAGCAAAAGATCTGTAAGATCTTACGTAAGTTGGGATGTAAAGTTCAAACTAAGGGCTTAGTAACTACTAGTTAGTTTGTAAGTGTTTGTAAGTCAGTGCTTAACTTGATTGCACCACCTGTTCTTAAGGCAAGACTTAGCTAGTAGATCGTAAACTCTCCGTAAAGTAATGCATAGTAGCATAATATGACATTTACCTGTATTGATCCAGTAAACATCCTTTACATTTGACACTGCCATGCATTATAGTTTGATCTTGTTATGGTTGATGTTCAGTCCTTGTCTGCTCACATAACGTCAGTAGTAATAAATTATATCCCAATTAAAATACGATACGTAATAAAAGTAGATTTGATAAATAGCATATTTGCCCTGTGTAATTAACAATATATAGGAACTGTAAAACAAATAAGGGGTGATAAATAAATACTAATTCAACTGGCTGGAAAAATAGACATTTATTTATTTAATTTTAATATCCTATATATATTTTGAATATGTTGAAACTTGACACCGGGCGAAGCACCCTGAAAACTGCACCTTTATAACGGTTTCATGCTGAAGAGCTGCTTAAAAGGACGTTTTTTTTTTTTTTTCTCTCTCTCTCTCTTGTAAATGTAAACAAGTGTAAATGTCAACATCATTTGTAGAAAGGATTGGAGCCTGTCACAAAACATGAGCTCATTGATGTCATAAAATATCAGTCTGCTTTTTTATTCCATCCGTTGCTACTGGTCAAATGCTTCAGTAAATATTTAGTTTATACATAGGGTTACGTTCTACCTAAGTTTAATGGTGCAAAGCTCAAATGTTTAGAAGTGCATAAATTGTGACTTAGTGCCCATTTACACCACAACTAGGCAACTAGGCTGTAACTTACTTATAGCTGGTGCAACTGGCCCCTGGTCTTTAGAAAAACTCTGGAAGCCTGCTTCAAGGCAAATCGAATGGGATTTTTCACCAGTTTTATCGTCCTCCATGTGAATAACGAAAGTCGGAATGCTTAGAAAAGTTTAACACTTAGGGTTAGATACTTCTTTAAAACCCATAATTGTCTCGGTTACGTATGTAACCTCAGTTCCCTGATGGAGGGAACGAGACGTCGTGTCGAAGAAGCGACACTAGGGGTCTCTCTTGAGCGCCGAAAGATACCTCTGATCTATGAAAAAAGGCCAATGAGAGTTGGCGAACAGTATTTGCATACTCCGCCTCCGGATACGGATAAAAGGCGAGAGAAATACGCTCGTTCATTCAGGATTTTTCTGAGGAGCCGGGAGTGTTCCGGGCACCTCAGCGGCTCGGCTCAGCGACGTGGCCGGGAAGACACGACGTCTCGTTCCCTCCATCAGGGAACGGAGGTTACATACGTAACCGAGACGTTCCCCGTCTGTCGCTTACTTCGACGTCGTGTCGAAGAAGCGACACTAGGGGTCCACTTCAAAACTCGCCATGCGCTGAGCCGTGTACGTGTACTGCTGACACAGAAGCGGGCAGGTATTTGCACGTGCACAAGCGACCAACTGTGTTCAGGCTGCACGTACTCTTCCCCAATGCCCCGAAAAAGCGTCAGCATCCTTTTGGTTACCCTAGGGGGGAACAAGGTGACGCTCCCAACTAGGGAACGGGCCAAGCCTGGCTGGGCCTCTTTTCTCTCTATGTTTTCTCGGCATAGAGCAATAGCAGCCGGGGCCCTTACCACATCGAGGGAAGGGGGTCTTATTCCCGTATTCCTATTCTTTTAGGGGGAAAAGACCCTGCGGAGGCCACACCCGCCCAGCAGGGGAGGTAAAGGTGGCAAAATACATCACATGGCCACTTTGGGCATGTGGGAGGAAATGGCGCGGTGGTAGATCCAACCTCGAGGAGGGGGGAGTTGCTACAACACGGCGACCGGAGGGCAACGAAGGACTGCCTAAGGGAGACGCGGGTCAGCTCGTAAGGTGACCGTACCGCGGAAATACACACAGAAGGAGTCCCGTAGGAGGCCTGATCTGTGGAGCACCTATTCCAGTAGGGGTAGCCTGGGGTACCCGTAGTGGACTGGACCAGCAAGTCCCTCCGCTGAACTGCTCGAAGGGCTAGGGAGGAATGAACCAGGGACCTAGGTTCTCTGGGAAAGAAGGCGCACTGTTTTACCTCGATCGAGTGAAACGGCGCTGGAAACAAGCGATTCACCCGGTCAGATCGTCGACGTGTACCGAGTTCTACGGGCTCGGACCTGAGAGAACACGGGACAAGACTGACTCGACGCTGAGATCGTAAGGGTGTTAGGTGCTGCCCAGCCCGCAGCTCTGCAAATGTCTGCTAGGGAGGTGCCCCTAGCCAGTGCCCATGAGGATGCCACGCTCCTAGTAGAGTGGGCTTGAACCCGCAAAAAAAGGGGGGGGGGGGGGCACGGCCTGGGTGTGATAGGCCAACTGAATGGCATCCACCACCCAGTGAGACACCTCTGTTTGGAGACAGCGTTCCCTTTCTGATGTCCTCCAAAGCAGACAAAGAGCTGCTCAGAGCGCCTGAAGCTCTGGGTGCGTTCCAGGTAGGCACGCAAGGCACGTACCGGACACGACAGTGAGAGGGCTGGGTCTGCCTCCTCCCGGGGCAGCGCTTGTAGGTTCACTACCTGATCTCCAGAGGGCGTGGTAGGAACCATGGGCACATAGCCCAGTCGAGGTCTTAGGATCACATGAGTATCTGCCGGACCGAGCTCCAGGCAAGTGTCGTTAGTAGGGAACACTTGCAGGTCCCCGACCCTCTTGATGGAAGTGAGCGCGTTCAGCAGGGCCGTCTTTTTAGGAGAGGGCCCTGAGCCAACAGATTCTAGCGACTCGGGGGGGGGGATCTCTGAAGACCGGCGAGGAACACCGAGAGATCACAGGAGGGGAACAGGTTTGGCCGGGAGGGGTTTAACCTCCAGGCACCTCTTGGGAACCTGACGATTAAGTCGTGCTTACCCAGAGACTTACTGTCTACTGGGTCGTGGTGAGCTGCGATAGTGGCAACATACACCTTCAAGGTGGATGGGGACAGCCTCCCCTCCAACCTCTGCTGTAGGAACAGGAGCACAGACCTAACTGCGCACCTCTGTGGGTCTTCTGCCTGGGAAGAACACCAATTCACGAACAGACGCCATTTCAGGGCGTAGAGTTGCCTGGTAGAAGGGGCTCTGGCTTGGTTGAACGTGGCTACGACTGTGGGTGGTAGACCAGCTAGATCTTCCGCATCCCGTTCGGGGGCCAGATGTGGAGGTTCCAAAGGTCTGGGTGCGGATGCCAGAGCGTGCCCCGTCCCTGAGAAAGAAGATCCTTCCTCAGGGGAATTCGCCAGGGAGGGGCTGTCGCGAGGAGTATAAGGTCCAAGAACCAGGCCCGGGTGGGCCAGTAAGGAGCCACGAGAGTGACTTGTTCCTCGTCCTCCCTGACCTTGCACAGCACCTGTGCAAGAAGGCTCACTGGGGGAATGCGTACTTGCGCAGCCCCACCGGCCAGCTGTGTGCTAGTGCATCTGCCCCAAGGGGAGCCTCTGAACGGGCGTACCAGAGCGGGCAGTGGGAGGTCTCTCGGGAGGCAGAGGGGTCTACCTGGGCCTTGCCGAACCGTTCCCAAATCAGCTGAACCGAGTGGGGGTGAAGCCTCCACTCTCCGCCAGGCAAGCGTTGTCATGACAGCGCATCCGCTATCACATTGAGGTTGCCGGGGATGTGAGTGGCACGCAGCGACCTGAGTCGGTGCTGGCTCCAAAGGAGGAAACGACAGGCAAGTTGTGCCATGTGACGGGAGCGTACGCCGCCTTGGCGATTTATGTACGTGACCACAGTGGTGCTGTCCGACCTGACCAGGACATGTTTGTCGCGAATTAACGGGAGAAACTGCCGCAGGGCTAGAAGGACGGTCAACAACTCGAGGCAGTTGATGTGCCAACGCAGCTAGGCCCTTTTCCAACGGCCTGAGGCTGCGTGCCCGTTGCAAACGGCGCCCCAACCCAATCTGGAGGCGTCGGTCGTGACCAGGATGTGTCTGGACACCTGCTGTAGGGGTATTCCAGCCCGTAAGAAACAGAGGTCTGTCCAGGGGTTGAATGTTTGTTGGCAGGCAGGGGTTGATTGTTACCCGGTGCGTGCCGTGGCACCATGCTCGTCTCGGGACTCGGGTCTGGAGCCAGTGTTGGAGCGGTCTCATATGCATCAACCCCAGCGGCGCAACCGCCGCGGAGGACGCCATATGCCCCAGGAGCCTCTGGAAAAGTTTTAAGGGGACCGCTGTGCCTGGCCTGAAGGCGGCGAGGCAGTTCAACACTGACTGGGCACGCTCGTTGGTGAGACGTGCCGACATTGAGACCGAGTCTAACTCCATCCCGAGAAAAGAGATGCTCTGAACTGGGGTGAGCTTGCTCTTTTCCTAGTTGACCTGAAGCCCCAGACGGCTGAGGTGCCTGAGCACCTGGTCTCTGTGGGCGCATAGTAACTCTCGCGAGTGGGCCAGAATGAGCCGGTCGTCGAGGTAGTTGAGTATGCGGATGCCGGCTTCTCGGAGCGGGGCAAGAGCTGCCTCTGCGACTTTCGTGAAGACGCGAGGGGACAGAGACAGGTCGAAGGGGAGGACTTTGTACTGATACGCCTGGCCCCTGAACGCAAACCGCAGGTAGGGGCGGTGTCGGGGCAGGATGGAGACGTGGAAGAACACGTCCTTCAGGTCTATCGCTGCGAACCAATCTAGATGCCAGACGCAGGTTAAGATGTGTTTCTGCGTGAGCATCTTGAACGGGAGTTTGTGCAACGTTCGGTTGAGAACTCAAAGGTCCAAGATTGGTCGTAAGCCGCCGCTTTTCTTGGGTACGATGAAGTAGGGGCTGTAGAAACCCTTCTTCATCTCGGTTGGAGGGACAGGCTCTATCGCGTCTTTGGCCAGAAGATTTCCGTGGGAAGAGAGTGGGCGTGTTCGCCGTGTACTGCGGAAAAGTGGGGCTGGAGACGGGTGGTCCGTGTCCAGGAAGCCGGGACTGCTGAGATCTGGTGGCAGAGTGCCGTGGGGACGGCATTTGCGGGCCAGGTGACCCAGAGACAAAAGGAAATAGCTCGTTACAGAGAATATGAGAATGTGAAAACTAATTCGACAAAAAATTCTCCTCCCGGCCCTCCACCGGGGACGGAGCGGTCTTACCACCTCCTGCCTTACCATGCCGCTGTAACGCTCTCCGATGCAGCGGTGATGTCATCCAATTCTGAAGCAAGCAAGCGTGCCGGGGAGGCAGGCGGTTCGAGGGGGTTTACCCGGCGAACAGAGCCCGTCATATTCCCCGAATCGCCTTCATCGCCCGTGGCGCCTGCGTCAATCCCGTAGGAAGGAGGCGAGGCGCGGGGGGCAGCTGAAACGGCTTTCTCTCATTACAAAAGAAAGCCACACGACCGCAATGTTGCCATGGCTATGTTCTCGCACTGAGAACATGAACCATTCATAAAACGCTGCCTGCGTGTGATCGCAGCCCAGGCATGCAAGACAGTGTTTTATGACCGAGAGAGGTGGGGAGAAATCACCGCATCCAGAAACTACACAGGGGCGGAAATTACATCTTTATAAAGACGCGTCCTGAAAAGGACGTTCAACGCCGCTGTGTAATGCTCTTTCAGAGAAATAAACTCTTTTACGGAGAGATTCACTCTTTCAACTCTTTTAACTCTGCGCTGTCGAAGCGCCCAGGGGCAAACTGCACGCCGGCAGTGAAGAGAAAAGCCGCTGTAGTGCGCCGTAAATCCAACAGCAAAGCAGAGCGTCAGAGGATCAGAAGCAGGATCAGTTGTGTTACTCGCAGCTGACTGCATACACACGACCTTCGGCTCCGAAGAAAATTACTGAATGAACGAGCGTATTTCTCTCGCCTTTATATCCATATCCGGAGGCGGAGTATGCAAATACTGTTCGCCAACTCTCATTGGCCTTTTTTCATAGATCAGAGGTATCTTTCGGCACTCAAGAGAGACCCCTAGTGTCGCTTCTTCGACACGACGTCGAAGTGAGCGACAGACGGGGAACTGTGGTTCAGTATGAGCAATAGTAATAGTGATGCTTGCCTTAGCAAGATAACTAATGAAATAAATAAATAAGAAGCGATGAAGCAGTTGTGGGGACATGTGGGTGTTCTGAGCCACTACGGCTCATTAACGAATGATTACAGCTCATTTCGCCCCTATGGCCAGACCAAACTTAAGTTATAACACCCGAAGGGTTGAGAGCAATCCTAATACACGTTTAAGCAATAATCAACTGTTTATAATCCCTCAGTACTAAGCCCAGAATCCTTACACTGAAAAACATGTTGACTTAACACAGTCAGGGCTAAGAGGAGACGACACAGGCATCACACTGCCGCCCTGCAGCTGGACTATTCTCAGAAAGATCACTGAAGCAGAGAAGCTCGCCCCCCGCTCTATTTCTTTATCTCCCACTCTCTCTATTGCTCTGTTACAAAACCCTGTGAGCTGCCTCCATAGGCATAACTTTAAGGCATCATTGGTGAGCTCCTGATGTGAAGATGGTTCCAAACAGTAGGCAACAACATTATGCTGCCGCCTAAGGGGTTGTTCACACCATATGCATTTTTGTGTCCGTCTGTGCGTTTGTTTTTATTTTTATTTTTTTTATGTAACATGCCCTAGACAGATGTCTTTGACATTGCACCACATCTTGTTGGGTTTTTTTTTTTTTCCCAGTTGTCCCATGCAGGATCCCTCAGCTTTTAGAAGCCACATCAGTTCAAAACACAAGACATTTCAAAGAGACTTAAATGGTGGGATTTTTTGACGTTGGCCAGTAAATAGCAACCTCATAGTAATGTTTCAGGGTATACACCACTCACCACCATGCTGAGGTTAATTATATATCAAATTCTTAAAAGGTTTTAGCAGACATTATTGCCAATATTTATATTATATATTAAATGACAAGTGGTTTGAGAGTTGAGAGAGTGATTATTTGTGTTGAAGTGTCTATCCGTATTTATGTTGCTGCCTATCACAGCCATTTAAGCAATTAATTGTAAAGCTTTTCTCAGTGATGATGATATATATATATTATTATAATTTGTTTAATTATTATTTTACTGATACATCGCTACAAATAGTAAAAATCTACCCCAAGGGAATCTGGCCTTAAATGCAAATAAATAAATAAAAGTAAAAGAATTATCAGAATAATTCTGATTTCATTAGAAGTATAAATAGCTTTTTGGGCTTAATAAAAAGCTAAATACCTAAACCACTGTCTGTTTTTCAAAAAGAAAGCTGACTGGAAAAGGGGTTATCATTTTGTTTTCCGTGAGTAATCTTTGCAGAGTAATTCTTTGTAGTCTATGTTGCTGAAACCCAGATCTGTCAACCTCGACAGCTATGGTCTACTCGCCAGGCAAAGTACTTATGTTTAAGTCGTAATGTGTGTGTGTGTGTGTGTGTGTGTGTGTGTTTATATTTGAGTGGCTCTTCATCAGTAAGCCAACATCTTAAAGTCAACATGAAAACAAAATTAAACACATTTTAAATTTACACATTTTATTTTACACATTTTCCTGGTTTCATTGTGCACAATTTAACTATGCATGCTATCGATCTATCAAGCTTACAGTCGACAGCAATCCAATTTACAACATCAATCTGTCCTGTTCTCACATGTTGTGTTCTTGAGTTCCATCTGCACTATTTTTAATTATCGCTCTACGTACATATGTGTCAGATGGACATTTTTGGAGTGACTTGCTGGTTTTCAGTGTAATAAATATTGTGTTTATAGGACACTGTGTCAAATTAAAAGTAAAGTTTTCAGTAATTGCAAAGTTATTACAAATTGCATCTCGAGATCTCTACATTCTGTTGTGCTTTGTCCAGCTATCAATAACATTTTCTGTCCCGTGTGACTGACTTTCACTCTGTGGCTGCGCTGCCTGTGAGGTTTGTTGAGGTGTGCTGACTGCCCCCTACAGACGTGGCTTTCAAAATCACCTAGTTATATGTAGTTCAAGCTTGAATTGCTCAGGAGGCATGATTAGTTGTTTGTGTGTGCGTGCGTGCGTGCGTGCGCGTCTGTGCGTGTGCGTGTGTATTGTGTGTGTATTATTTAACTTATTTAATTAATTCATATAAATAATCACATTAAATTATAACATTAAATTTACAGCCCTAACTGTAATAATAATTTGTACCATTTCTGAAACTACTTTTCCTTTATCGCTTATCCTTTATGTTACAAAGCCCTACATCTTTTTTAACCCTTCCTCGCCAACCGACTGTCATATAAAGGCCACGGTCTGTTAGATGCACTGAATGTCTGGTCAGTTATGATATGGACCACCCTGTTTTCACAATCTAATCAGTTCCTGCCTGATAAAATTGAGTCTCACCCTACATTTTCATTCATTAAATATCCTGTTTCACTCAGAAGTATGTAACATTACAGAAGCAAAATGGGTTGCGAACAGGGGATATACTATCCCTACTACAATATGGAAATAATTAACCAAGACTATAATTCCCTACCAGCATCCTAAATGACACATGATTGTGCTAAAATGTAAACCCACATTGGATTCTGACCGATTTAAGGTTCGGATAAAACATCAAATCTCTGCCCGGCTTAACTCAACCACTGGGCTGATGATTTCAATCCGTTCCAGCCTGAAGCTCTTTATGGAGATATTTTCAACCCCTGCAAGCACTGGCAAACACATTTTTATGAAATCATGTACAATAAAGATTACCTGATGTTCAAAGACCACTATGAGAGTTTTGGGCCAGTGCTGTTATCACTTCATCTTACATGCATTGATCAGGAACATGTATTCTTTGATGTATTGTACATTGCTGTTGTGAATTCTGCTGATTTTAATGTCACCAAGGTAAACTTGGATTGTTACACAAAGATAAAATGTGACAATGATGTATGATAGTCTTTGATGTATCAGTTAGAATGTGCAAATTATTAACCATGCCATTGTTTAACAGCAAAAGTATGTTTATGAATTTATATCTGTAATGATAGAATATTTATTAATTGCTTAAAACCCTAATAAATTATAGTAAATTGTTGTAACATTTGTTGTAAAGAAAATCTAACACTTGATGTGTTTAAATAATGCCATTCTTTCTTAATATGTTTCTAAAAATTCTAATTATTTATTTATTTTTCTGATTAATAGCTAATATTGAGTTACATTTATTTATTGATTAAAAGAGTAATAAAGTTATATTAAATTGTTGTTACTTTTTAAGAAAAAAAAAACTTTATGTGTTTGTGTATAAAGAGTAAACTAAATATAAAATGTATAATTTTGTTGTGATGGGCCAGACGAAATATTGACAGGGTATTTTCAAATATGAATTAATGGCTAGCAGAAAAAAATAAAATAAATATTGAGCCCTGTGTGCATGTAGCTCAATTGGTAGAGCATGCACTAGCAATACTAAGGTCACAGGATTGATTCCTGGAGGACACACAAACTGATAAGTTAGTGTAGCTTAAATACACTGTAAGCCACTTTGAATAAAACAGTCTGCCAAATTAATCATTTAAACTAAATGCTACATCACTAGCTAATAGCAAGTCCAGGATGTTCACAAGTCATGTGTACAGGTGGGTATAAAGAGGCTTTCAGAGGTGTAAAGGAATGAATTACAATTCAACAACAACAGGATAGCAATGGGAAGTCTGATTCTTTTCCATGAAACGGTTCTTTCGGATGGTTTGTTTCAATGAACCAGTTCAAAAAAACAATTCACCAGTTAATTTATTTCGTTGCATAGTGACGTCACTATACAGAATGCAAATACGTTGGCATTGAAGAATACACACACAAACACATTCTTTAAAAGCCATATGTAAGTGCATATAGCTGATTATTACATTTTATTTAAGTTACTGTATAATAATAAGGGTGTTTATTGCCATCAGTGTTTCATTCAGTGAATTTACAATACATACAGTAAACTTTTGCACCTAAAGCACTCAATACTGACACTAATATACAAATGTGAATGCTCTACAGGTCTAAAGCATATAAAGAGAATAAAGTAGTCTTAATCAACTCACCCTTTTTACAAAAATAATGATCCAGCTCATCACAACTTCAGATATAATCTGCATGGACAATACTTAACATTAAAATTTGTTTACATATTTCAATTTAAATGTTTTACCGCCTCATTCAAGTCCTTGGTTCACGCATGCTCATCAGCTCACTGATCAGCAGTTCTCAGTATTATGTCTGAAAGAAGCGATTCTCAGTTCAGGTGACTTGCTAACTGCTGAGATCGACTCAATGTACTGCTGACGCAAGAGCTGCTGTCCGGGGATCAGTTTATTGTTGACTCAAGAACTGTAGGCTGGATCATCTTCATACATTGATAAAACGATAATACAATAAAGTCATAAACCTACTATTCTCTCTTTCATCGCAAAGATAAAATCGAGGCCAAGAGCTCTGCCCTAAATTCTCTCAACTCCATCTGCCCTGAAAGCAGACAGGCAAAAAGACGCCTTACACTGACAGCTTGATATACTACCCAGCGTAAAGTTTCCCCAAGTAATGAAAGGCAAGCCGAAAATTGAGTCTGTACACCTGTATTGTCATGTATACTCTGCCAACCGTCCTCAGCATGAAGAAATATCACACTCACAATAGTGAGTTTGATTTTTTTTTTTTCCAAATTGCAAAGTTTATTTCTGTTAATTTTCCAAGCCATGGAATGCCTTGAAATGTAAAAACACATTTTGATTAGAATTTTTTGATGAGTTTGAGAGTAGTTTTCAGATTTGTGGAAGTTACTCAAAAAAGTAATCCACTACAAATTACTAATTACTTCTCTAAAATTGAAATCAGATTATTTTACAAATCTATCAATTAACTGACCAGTAATCTATGGCACTTTTCCCGTTTTATTTTCTCTTAGTGAATTCAAAATATCTATATTACCCTCCTTGCGTTTTGTCGCACACTAGTCATACACCCAGCACTACTCATTTCTCCCTTATAATGAATCATTAGGGGGGCAAATACCCTTCAGCTGTCACAGAAGCACAAACAGATGTACATATGAACATAGGCTACTTCATATATGTATATGGTTTGGCCACATTAGTGTTGCATGTGCCTTTGAATGGCTGGTTGAAAATGTGGCACCAGCACCTTCTTTGGTAGCTAGCACCCATGCAAATACAAATAATATTGCATATTTTGTGCATTGAGATGAACATATGACAGTAAAGCATTAATTTTGAGGTTGTGATGCAGATGTAAATTATGATATTAAGAATAGTAACATCTGTGGGAAAAAAATTACATCTAATTTTAGAAAAATTTTAAATTGAAAAAATTCTGACTGTGTGACTAAGTTGGGTCTCCTTTACAGATTCCTCTCATTGCCCTCCTTCTGATTAATCTTCTATTGAAATTTCTGAAGACAAACAAAACCACTTACATTTTCCTACAATCAGAGAGCAATAGAAGGGGACAGATTTTACACTGATGGAAAACTGATAGCTTGGTCCAAAATAATCATGAAAATGTATCATAGTTCTTCATAGTACCCATAGTTTTAACAATGATCTTTGAAATAAAACCATGTAACCATGGGTAAAATCATTCATGGCTTCTCACTATGGTTTTTATATAAAGAACTATGGCATTTTTGTAATGAAAAACAGCAGTCTATATACAGTTAGAAAATGTATCTACTAGTTTCATCAACCTGACATTAGAAGTTTTGCAACACAATTAAGTGCCGTATTCAAACGTGTTTCGCAATCCCCGTCGTGCATCTCACTGGTTCACAAGCACATTTAAAATAGTCTGTGTTGTTTGGCTGACATTGAGACCAATCCGCAAGTAAACGCATCTGCCCGGGGCTCGCACAGCTCTTTCTATTCTGCTGTGTAGATTATTGATTTGCGTTACAAGTGTTATGTTGCTTCAAGAATATTTAAAAAACGATGTTGAATTTTTTTTTAAAGTGGCGCTCATAATTCAGCAGCGGCAGTGGGCTGCTCATGAATGCATATAGGGGAAACTCTAAAATCTATATATTATTTTTTTTTTTTTTTAAATTACATTAATTTCAGGATTACTTTTGGTAATCAGAATAGTTTTTGGTAATCTGACCTTTGTACAAATAATTTAACATGGCAAATTACACAAATTAATTTATTTAATTAGTGACTGGGAAATTGTGCATAATCTTATATATTTTGTTAATTTTGCATCCTAACATTTACTAGCTTTTATTTTAAAATTTCTAAAACTTTTGTTTATTTTCAGGTTTCAATTATATTTGATTGTCAATGCGGTCTCTGACTTTGGACCAAACTGTATAATGCAATTTAATGAAAAGATGTACACACAATTATTTACATTTTGTGTGCATCATACAAAGCTTAAACACTTATTTTACACAATATATAATTACAATTCAAATCAGCCAACAAGGCACAGTTGTTTCTCAATGCTCATAATGTCAAAATGGCGAAAATATTGGGTAATTAATCAACCTGGCCTATATATCGGTCTGTATTCATGACACTATATAAAAGTAGGACTTGATTGTTTCCAGAGACTTCAGATATATTTAACATTGTGAAAAAAGCAATCTATCAATATAGAAAATGCATGTGAACAATACAACCAATTAGAAGGTGAACAAAAGACCTAACCACATATATCCCAAACATCTTAATGAGGCAGAACAGCAAAATTCTGCATGGCACTGAATCAAAATCATTTCAATATATTGCCGCATTTGAGTTGAATACAATAAATGTGCTTGCTTCAATTTACATATTGAAAACAGATATTCCATGGCTATTCATATTGTCTGAATTTCCTGTTATAAAGGACCAATAACAGCATGCATGTTAGGCTCCAGATTATTATATCAGAACCAAGTTGAACAACAATGTGATCACAGAATCTTGTACGGCCAGGAAAATTTCCACATTGATAATATAAACATGTGGATATAGTTGAGCTACAAATTGCTGTAAACGTACTTTACACTTTGGAATATCATGGAACATACAGCTTTACACAGCGTGATTGGCCGGACCTGAACGTTACACCGCAATGAGAAAAGGTCCTTACATAGGTTATGCAAAATCTTAAGCACTCTACTCCCAATTTAGGAATATTTACTACTCAAGACAAAGAGCCCTACATTGTCAATGACAGGTGTTTAGAAACTAGTACTGCTTGTGGTAGTGTGACCTTCTAAAAAGCCTGTTCAAAGCCAGATATCTGATCTCATATTTCTAATATATGTCAGTATTGTAGTGCTACATTCATGAATATTTGCTTATGTTGTCCGTAATAGAATTTAATAAACTATTACAGAACCAGGTCAGAAGGAAGTTCAGAAAAAAAGGAGAAATATTGTATTGCTAGCATACAACGTTTATGAAAAAAAAATGCTATTTTCCCTTAATCCGTCTCTCTGAGTCATTTCCCCAGTCTCAATCTAACCACAGATAACATCTTCATCCTCCAGTGCATCTCATTTCTGGGTGGGGCAAATCCTTCTGAACCATAAAGGAAAGCATCATGATGTACTGTATGTTGCCTTTGTAAAACTACTTAGCAAAATAATTATTGTGGAATTGAATTATATAATACTAATTATTGAGTGATATAATAAGAATGCCAAATACAATGGAAGAGCATAGGCCACTTTCATCCTTTTATGTTGGGCATATGCAGTTGCTAAAATAAGATTTCAAAGAGCTTTGTAAACAATAACAAGATATGACAATGTATGATGAAAAATGATGTTCCACATGTCTGAAAATGTAATGAGCATGGTGAAGTTGTTCAACAGATCAGGATAATGTCTCTAATGTATTTTCAGTGGCCTAGCTATGACATCATAACCCAAAACAAACAGATTACGGCATTGTGTAGCGCCCAGGATGATTGGCGGGTGAGCATACTATCAGTGTAATAATCACAGTAATTACCCAGATAAAGAGCATGGCTGTTTACCAAAGAAAGATGGAGATTGTCTTGTGCCCCTTTTCAATAAAAGAATAGAAAATTCCACCCTCAACTTGGTCTAAATCCGCATGCTGTTACTTATTTATTTTTATGCAGAACAATTAGTCAATTTTGAAATTAGTCAAGAATCTGCTCATATTACATCTCTTTTCCATACAAAGGACCATGTCTCAAGCTCCAAGCAGGACAAAAAAAAACACTAAAAAGTAGTCCATGTTAAACTTGAAATATATTAAAAGTCTTCTGAAGCCATGTGACAGTTTCAAGTGAGAAACAGACCTAGATTTAATTCTTTATTCACTGATAATCTTACCATCCGATTATTTTCCACTCAATGAATTCAAAATAATGTCTTGAATGTTTTGCATTTCCTGTAGCTGTCAATGAAATGCAATATATATATATATATATTTATATTACAGTACAGTCATAAAAACGCATTTGTGCATGGAATTACTTTACTTTCTTAAGTTACTTTCTTAATTGCTGGTTCAAAACAAATGATGCCTTCATTATTAATTCAAAAATGAAACTTCAGAAATAGTATCATGGCTTGTGTTGTTCTAACAAGTTATTGGATAAAGACGGATAGACGGATGGATGTGTGTGTGTGTGTGTGTGTGTGTGTGTGTGTGTGCGCGTGTGTGTGTGAGAGAGAGAGAGAGAGAGAGAGCGTGTGTAATCACCTGTTGCCACACCCAAGCAGAGATGCTGTCAGCTTACTGATAGCTTTCTCAGTGGAAAATAGACGTCCAAGCAGGGGTATTTCTCCCTATTTCACGGTAGCCGGTGCGCAAGAGTTATTCATTATAGAAACAGTGATGTCCTCCGCCATTTTAAACAGTATGTATCCAATCTGGAAACTCTGATAAAAGGTAAGCACCTTGAGTTCTGTAATCATTCAGTCTGTTGTGTCTCTCAGCTGTGATGAGCCTTAATCCTGAAGTTGTACATTTAAAGCTGTTTAAAGCTACACTACCGTTCAAAAGTTTGGGGTCACATTGAAATGTCCTTATTTTTGAAGGAAAAGCACTGTACTTTTCAATGAAGACAACTTTAAACTAGTCTTAACTTTGAAGAAATGCACTCTATACATTGCTAATGTGGTAAATGACTATTCTAGCTGCAAATGTCTGGTTTTTGGTGCAATATGTACATAGGTGTATAGAGGCCCATTTCCAGCAACTATCACTCCAGTGTTCTAATGGTACAATGTGTTTGCTCATTGGCTCAGAAGGCTAATTGATGATTAGAAAACCCTTGTGCAATCATGTTCACACATCTGAAAACAGTTTAGGTCGTTACAGAAGCTACAAAACTGACCTTCCTTTGAGCAGATTGAGTTTCTGGAGCATCACATTTGTGGGGTCAATTAAACGCTCAAAATGGCCAGAAAAAGAGAACTTTCATCTGAAACTCGACAGTCTATTCTTGTCCTTAGAAATGAAGGCTATTCCATGCGAGACATTGCTAAGAAATTGAAGATTTCCTACAACGGTGTGTACTACTCCCTTCAGAGGACAGCACAAACAGGCTCTAACCAGAGTAGAAAAAGAAGTGGGAGGCCGCGTTGCACAACTGAGCAAGAAGATAAGTACATTAGAGTCTCTAGTTTGAGAAACAGACGCCTCACAGGTCCCCAACTGGCATCTTCATTAAATAGTACCCGCAAAACACCAGTGTCAACATGTACAGTGAAGAGGCGGCTGCGGGATTCTGGGCTTCAGGGCAGAGTGGCAAAGAAAAAGCCATATATATGAGACTGGCCAATAAAAGAAAAAGATTAAGATGGGCAAAAGAACACAGACATTGGACAGAGGAAGACTGGAAAAAAGTGTTGTGGACAAATGAATCCAAGTTTGAGGTGTTTGGATCACAAAGAAGAACGTTTGTGAGACGCAGAACAAATGAAAAGATGCTGGAAGAATGCCTGACGCCATCTGTTAAGCATGGTGGAGGTAATATAATGGTCTGGGGTTGCTTTGGTGCTGGAAAGGTGGGAGATTTGTACAGGGTAAAAGGGATTCTGAATAAGGAAGGCTATCACTCCATTTTGCAACGCCATGCCATACCCAGTGGACAGCGCTTGATTGGAGCCAATTTCATCCTACAACAGGACAATGACCCTAAACACACCTCCAAATTGTGCAAGAACTATTTAGAGCAGAAGCAGGCAGCTGGTATTCTATCGGTAATGGAGTGGCCAGCGCAGTCACCAGATCTGAACCCCATTGAGCTGTTGTGGGAGCAGCTTGACCGTATGGTACGCAAGAAGTGCCCATCCAACCAATCCAACTTGTGGGAGCTGCTTCTGGAAGCGTGGGGTGCAATTTCTCCAGATTACCTCAACAAATTAACAGCTAGAATGCCAAAGGTCTGCAATGCTGTAATTGCTGCAAATGGAGGATTCTTTGACGAAAGCAAAGTTTGATGTAAAAAAAATCTTATTTCAAATACAAATCATTATTTCTAACCTTGTCAATGTCTTGACTCTATTTTCTATTCATTTCACAACGTATGGTGGTGAATAAGTGTGACTTTTCAGGAAAACACAAAATTGTTTGGGTGACCCCAAACTTTTGAACGGTAGTGTATTTCCCAGCTTTGTTAATGTATTAGTAATGCGAACGATCATGGAGCGCTGTTCTTTGTAAACAATGACTAACGAATTCACATTACGTCACCAACTGGCTCATATTACATACAAAAATTATATTTTGCCACCACCTGCTGGCTAACATAAGTAATTTCAAAAATAAAGACAGTAACTTATAACAGATCGGCACTGCTATTCTACTTTAGTTTAGAACGGCATTAACGACTTTGGATCACAAAGATGGCGTCGCGGTAGCACGCAGCGGCTGCTCCGGATCCAAAATGGTGCTATTTTTGTTAAATAACCCGACTATTGCGGCATATGGACATCAGAGCAACCGGTGTTCGTGTCTACCATCGCCAGACACTGCTCAAATACAGAATTAATGCAACAACTAAGCTGCATGATGACCTGCAGGAGGCGCTACATGAATTTGGCTTGCTGCGGAGACCAGGCCTCCAGTTCTCGGTGTCGCCTGATGCCGGTGGCCAGGGGAGAGGGCGTCGCAAGCAGTGTGCGAGGAAGCGGAATCGCGGCAAGAGCGCGGGGGTCCATGCTAAGCTAAAAACAAACCCTAGCCAGCCGGCTCTCCCGTCTATCCTGCTCTCAAATGTTTGCTCCCTGGACAATAAACTGGACTACATCCGATTCCAGCAGGCTACACGACGTGAGTGTAGAGACTGCTACATCTTTGTTTTCACAGAGACGTGGCTCAGCGACAGAGTTCCGGGCGGCGCCATTCAGCTAGATGGGCTCGCCTCGTTTTGTGCCTACAGAAATGCAGCTCTGTGCGGTAAGACTCACGGTGATGGCTTGTGTGTTATTATCAACACGGAATGGTGCAAGAACTCTATGCTAGTCTGTAGCTACTGCTTCTCGCTGGTGGAGCTTGTGACTGTTAGATGCAGACCTTTTTATTTACCACGGGAATTCACCACTGTTATCATAACTGGAGTTTACATTTCCCCCAGCGTTAACGCTAAGGAAGCGCTCTGTGAACTGTATGGGGCTATGAGCGAACTGCAGAATGCTCACCCTGATGGACTGTTTATTGTCGCCGGAGATTTCAATCATGCGAATCAGTGCTCCCTAAATTCCATCATTATGTGGACTTTGCAACGAGAGGGGCAAACGCGCTTGAACTTGTTTACACAAACATCCCAGGCACGTACCGGGCGGAGCCCCGTCCCTCCTCGGCTACTCAGACCACATCTCTGTTATGCTAATTCCAGCATACAGACCGCTCATCAGACGCACAAAAACGCTTCAGAAGCAGCTGAAAACCTGGCAAGCAGAAGCCATCTCTGCTCTTCAGGACTGTTTTGAGCGGTCCTGTTCAGGGAGGCTGCAACATATTGTGACTCTACCAACTTGGAGGAATACACAGCATCAGTGACCAGCTACATCAGCAAGTGCATTAATGATGTCACTTTCTCCAAGACCATCACCACGCACTCCAACCAGAAGCCGTGGATGACTGTGGAGGTGCACGCGCTGTTGAGGACCCGAGACTCCACCTTCAGAGCAGGCGACAAGGCAGCCCTAAGAACAGTGAGGGCCAAACTGTCCCAGGCCATCAGAGAGGCAAATCGCGTACACGCCCAGAGAATCCACAGTCGCTTCCAGAACAGCGGTGACATGCGGCGCATGTGGCAGGGCATCTAGGCCATCACCAACTACAGGACAACATCAGTTGACTGTGACAAAGATGCCTCCCTTCCAGATGGGCTGAACGACTTCAACGCTCGGATGTCGGACCAGACAACATCCCTTGCAGAGTGCTCAGAGGATGTGCTGACCAGCTGGCTGATGTTCTTACCGACATCTTCAACATCTCTCTGAGCAGCGCCATCGTTCCAACGTGCTTCAAGGCCACCACCATCGTCCCCATGCCAAAGAAGTCTTCAGTGTTCTGCCTCAATGACTACCACAGTCAGTCCGGATCGGGAACAGCATCTCCACCACCACCACATTGAGCACTGGGGCCCACCAGGGCTGTGTGCTCAGTCCACTGCTGTTCACTCTGCTGACTCACGACTGTGCAGCAATGCACAGCTCAAATCACATCATCAAGTTCGCCGATGACACGACCGTGGTGGGTCTCATCAGCAAGAACGACAAGTCAGCATACAGAGAGGATGTGCAGTGGCTAACGGACTGGTTTGACAAACAAAAGAGATGGTTGTTGACTTTAGGAGAGCACAGAGTGACAGCTCTCCGCTGAACATCAACGGCACCTCTGTGGAGATCATCAAGAGCACCAAATTCCTTGGTGTTCACCTGGTGGAGAAACTCACCTGGTCCCTCAACACCAGCTCTATTACAAAGAAAGCCCATCAGCGTCTCTACTTTCTTCGGAGGCTGAGGAAAGCACATCTCCCCCTCCCCCACCCCCCCAATCCTCACTACATTCTATAGAGGGACTATTGAGAGCATCCTGAGCAGCTGCATCACTGCCTGGTTTGGGACTTGCACCGTTTCGGACCGCAAAGCCCTGCAGAGCATAGTGAGGACATCATCGGGGTCTCTCTTCCCTCCATCTAAGACATTTACAAAAAACACTGCATCCGCAAAGCTACCAGCATTGTGGACGACCCCACACACCCCTCACACAAACTCTTCACCCTCCTGCCGTCTGGCAAGAGGTACCGAAGCATTCAGGCCCTCACGGCCAGATTGTGTAACAGCTTCTTCCACCAAGCCATCAGACTCCTCAATACTCAGAGACTGGTTTGATACACACACATGTGTCCTGAGTTGCACTTTAATTATTGTCACTTTATAACTGGCTGCTACCTCAATAATTTTTTATTGAAACGGTCATCTTTTGCACTACTGTGTACTGGTCGGCGCTGCACTGTCTCTTACTGTGTCTATTGTCCTGTTCATTGTTAGTCATTTATTGTTCATGGATTGTCTCTCGTCCAATCAGATTCGAGGACCGGAACTAACTGTGGTGTATATGTATATATATATATATATATATATATATATATATATATATATATATATATATATATATATATATATAGTATCTATCTATCTATCTATCTATATATATCTATATATATATATATATATATATATATATATATATATATAGATATATATTAAATATTAATATTTTAAATGTATTCAACATAAATAGTATTGAAGAAATTAGTGTTACCCAAGTGATCTTACATTTACTTAAAATTAATTTAAATCAGTCAGTTAGTGTAATCCAATTATAAGAATTAAAAAAAACTATGTATTTCACTTCTTATTGACTTAAAAAGTAATTTGATTATAGTAATTATTACTTTGTAATCAGATTATACCCAACACTGGTTGTAACCAAGCGCTAAATACTACTTTGAATATGTTGAATGGAGGGGAAGATTTTCAGTGAATAACAACTTACTTGCATTGTCTGTTCCTCACCAATAGCTATCATATGTCTTATGCTGTTTAAAGATTCTTTCAAAAAATTGCCATTTATGGGGATGAGTATATAAAGACAGAATATTAATTTTATGCTGAAATATTCCTTTAAGGCTTCATTTTGGATCCATGATAGCGAGGCGTTCTTTCAACTATCAGGCCACTATATCTTTTATATATTAATCTCATTTCACTGGTAAATTAAGATTGATCACTGTAGCTCTGAGCCACAGACATTTTCCAAGATCTAATCAGAGAATAGAGGGTTGGAGTGGAGCGCTGGCTGGGGCCAGAACGCTCCATAAATATAAAACATATGAAAAGCGGTGAGCGGCCATCACACCGAGAGGGAAATCCGATTAGCCTCACCGCTCTCCACAGGTGTGCTTTCAGCCCGCCGCTTAACTGTCTGGCAGCAGCCAGCTAGCACGACAAGCTAAAAGTTTCCCCATTTATGGTTTGTCTCCAGCAGGGGATACTTACTCCATACCTGCTCTGATTGATGTGAATGAGATGGAGTCTCGGTTAGCCAGTTTATGGGAGAATTGGACAGAAGGATCCTTTGGGAGCAGCCCAGTCATTCTTGAGTGTCTCAGTCAAAATTACTCTGAATCAACACTACTGCACACTTGCGCTCCTCTAATTCACTAGTCTCCTTGTCAACTACACCACCAAACAAGCAAATTAAGGTTTTACAGGCATGGTTTTGAATTTGAGTCCGTTTGAATTTAATTGCATCCTTATTCAGTCACCTCAAGTTGTTCCAAATCATACACTGGATGTGCTGTCTGTTTTGACTCACTAAATAGAATCAGTTATTTTTGGAAGAAATTAGATAAAAGCATTTACAGGCTAGTACTGTATAAAGCAATAAAAAAATAGAAGCAATCCAAACATTTTACTTCAATTATCATTACTCTGATTATTAGCACAATATCCTAATCACAGTATTCTATTTACATGAGCTACTATTTATTCACAGTATTGCCTTCATTGTATAATAATCGCATAATGAGGGTGCATGTAAACATCTTGAGGCCTAATACCTTCTGCTCATAAAAAATAATATTAATGCATATGGCTTGGAACGAGTCGTATAGACTCCTCGTGCTAATTTTTCTGTTTTTTTCCCTAAACAGTCAGTTTTCTTTCACTTTCATTGTGTGAAAGGGCAGCTCAGACATATGGCAAAATATCTCCTTTTGAATGAATGCCATACTGGTTTATAGCGACATAAGGGTAAGTAAATGATCACAGTTTTCAAAAATTTGTTTTAGGTGAACTATTCCTCGGTTTCATAGGGCAAAGGGTGTGCTGAGTTAAACGTTTAATTGTTATCATGCATTTTTTGTGTGTGCATCTGAAAGTTAATGGAGCAGAAAAGTGATTGAAATTGGTATGATTGGAGGACTCCTAAAGGGACAAGTGAAGTGAGATGGAGAGGCTGTTAATGATAAACACACTCTCTTCTCTATGGTCTTGCATAATTGAAGTCCGCCGCCAATTAAGCAACCCCAATATGGGCCAGATTCTAGCTAAGGGAAGTAGTTGGCATCAACCTTCAATCCAAAAACACATTTTACAACTATATTACTAAATAATGAGTGTTGCTTTGATCATGCCACAATGCTTGAGCATTGCTATGTGTGTGCTAATGAATTTCTAGGGTGTTCTGAGTGGCTGATTGCTGGCCCAAGTCAAAAGAATCCATCGCAAGTCTCTATGATTTTCTTGTGTTCAGACATGGCTTGGGTTTCTCTTTCAGTAGCTATGGGAATATTTTAACTGTTTTATCCTTAAAGGGTCATAAAATGGAAAATAAAATGTTCCTTGATATTTAGACATCTAAGCGGTAACTGTACAATAAAAACATACTTCCCCTCCAGTCTAAAAAGAGCATTTATGGTTCCCACCTTTCTGAAACATCTCATTTTATAACCTTTTTGTTCATGATGTCACGAGACACTGGTCAGTTATATTTACATCCCCCACAGCATGTGTCATCGTACCCTTGGCCATGCCCACTGGCATTCAGTTATTATGGTAAACAGAGTGGGAGAGAGACAGGCCTAGTGCAACCAACTATTCCTGAACACCAAAGGGGACTCATCTGGACTATTTGGAAGGTTCTTTGTGCATATAACATCCATTAGACAAACGTATTTGAAAGCATATTTGCAGCTTTTAAAAGATGCGGTGTCAAGTTACAACTCATAAATGCCATTCAGTTTCATTCAGCTGTTTTGCTATTTTTAATTGTTGGTGTATGTAAACAAGCACTAGATGGATGTCTTTGACCATTTGGATGCGTTTCTGGTGATCTGTTCCTCAGTGCACCTATGTGTGTGCATCATGTTTCACCGTGCTGTGGACTGTGTATGTACGGCTAATATCAGCATGGACTGCTTGTGAACAAGTCATAATATGATTAAAGCTTTCCAGAGGAACAGTTATTGTAGAATGGGTCAGTTAGAAACACTTGGTTTAAGTTATGGTGCTGATGTGCTTGAGTACTTTGATACATTCGAATGCAATTTGTTGAATGCGCTGAATGCTGAAATTTTGTTTTATAATGTTGTGAAGCTTGATCATTCTATTCTGACTGAGTTCCTAAAATGGCTGTATTTAGGGGGCTGCACGATGTTAGCCAATAAGAACACTGGGTGTTTACACTTAAGTTTAAAGTTTGAGACAGAGGGCAAGACACAGGATGGAAAATGGTAGTTTATTAGTAAACTATGACGGTTTTGGTGCAAACAACTTTACTGACATTATAAGTGGACCTCAGTGAAGATAATACAATTCTATATACATATAAAAAAAAATTGCATTTCATTGACACCTTTAAATCTGATGTCTTTAAATTAATAGCAAACCAATCCTCTGCATGATTTGAGGTTTTAATAGTTTGACCATCGCTTATTCTTTGGCCCAAAACAAGTACATGAGTGCAAATCACAACACACTTCTCACTACACAAGTTGGATTTTATTTGTTTTTGCATTCCAAAAAGTGTTAGCCCGCAATTAATCACGCAACACAAATGCACATTGCATTTTCAGCATTGTCAGAAAAAGCACTATAGCAATTATTAGCATAAATGTTCTTAGGCTACGTGCAGTTTTCTCTTTGAGGAATCGGCTGCTACATGGCCTGAGCCCAACAGGACCCAACAAAACATCTGTTTTTGGGTTCGGATCAGTTTTTTTTCATTTTGGCTTTTCACCCAGTTTTTTCACCCAATTTGGAATGCCCAATTCCCAATGCAATTTTGTCCTCATGGATGCGTAGTGACCGTTCTCACATGGCTTGTTGAGCGTGTTGCTGTGTAGACATGGTGTGTGTGGAGGCTTCACGCCATCCACTGTGGCATCCACGCTCATCTCACCATGGGCCCCACCGAGAACAAACCACATTATAGCGACCACGAGGAGGTTACCCCATGTGGCTCTACCCTCCCTAACAACTGGGCCAATTTGGTTGCTTAGGAGACCTGGCTGGAGTCACTCAGCACACCCTGGGATACGAACTATTGAACTAGAAAACTCCAGGGGTGGTAGCCAGCATCTTTACCACTGAGCTACCCAGGCCCCCTTCAAACAGTTTTTTAAAGCATAACAATGGGTTTGAGTTTATAATTTCTGAAAAATTATAGACAAGTTTTTATACTTATACTGGCTGTTTACACCAAATGCGGTTTTGCATGTGTCTGTGCTGTTTCTCAATAGTTTTCCTATGTAAAAACATGTTTGATCGTTTGACAGCAAAGCAAGTTAGCTAAAGTCGATATGAAAATAGCTAGCAACCGAATAAAAACACATTCATTTTAATTGTACAAACATTTGAAGGTATCTCTATCACCCCCTTGAGTATGGAGCTTTGTAACCACTAGAGCCATGCAATAGACCTTATTCACGCTAGTGCCATCTTTGATTTTTAATGGGAATGACAAATCAATTCACTTTTTTGTCACTCAACCATATACACAAGTGCAACAGTCTTGGGTGCGGTTCCAAGCAACATAGGAGTATGACGATTACAATAAACATCTGATTTACACAAAACACAGTTTGCACATCTTGTTACACAACACAATATACAATATACACCTAATAATATAAAATGTATAAAATACACAAAATAATAGTCTTTTCTCCTGAAGTCCACCACCAGCTCCTTGGTCTTACTGACGTTGAGGGAGAGATTTTGTTCCTGACACCAGTGTATCAGTGTTTCAACATTGTCAGTGATCAGACCTACCACCGTCGTATCACCAGCAAACTTAACAATGGCATTGGAGCTGTGTGTTACCACACAGTCATGTGTGTACAGGGAATACAGGATTGGGCTGAGAAAGCAGACCTGCGGGGCTCCAGCGTTAAAGGGTCAGTGATGAGGAGATGTTGCTGCCCATTCTAACCACATGAAGTCCAGGACCTAGCTGCACAGTGAGCTGTTTAAGCCCAGATCCTCACATCAAGCTTGGAGGGCACTATGGTATTTATTGCTGAGCTGTAATCTACAAACAGCATTCTCACATATGTGATCCTTTTTTCCAGGTGGGAGTGAGAAGTGTGTAGTGTAGATGCAATGGCATCATCTGTGCAGCGGTTGTTGTGGTATGCAAACTGCATTGAGTCCAGTGAGTCAGAGCAACAGAGCAACAAGACTGTGATGGATAGACTTACCATCTCTTCAATGGCCCGAATGGTATAAAGCTGTATAAAGCTCCTAGATCACATCTGATTTTCCACAACTCAAGTTTTTTGGAGTTCTTTGCATACTAAATATTCTTGGACAGATATTTTATCAATGTTTTGTCTGTTGAACGATCCAAAAACACTTTAAACTGTAGTACAGCCCATTGAAGAGACTGTAGGTCTATCCATCACAGCCTCATTGTCATTTCCATTAAACATGCTAGTTCGAATAAGGTCTTTAGTGTACATTAAGTTTGTATTATGTTCAACATGACCACATGCTTGCAATGAATTGGCAAAGCATTCGTATTTGTGCATGCATACTTGCACTATTAATAAAGTCTCAACAATAATGCACATCGACTCTTTGTGGCAGGGCCTAGGAAACTGTGACAGGTGGGAATTCACTGCTGTCTTTAAGACTGTAAGAGGACTTACTCAATTGTAACAAGAAGCCCATTCTCTCTCTCAGAATGCTTTTACTGAAAATTGCCACATTAAAAATGCCATCGATGCTGCTGGATGCATTGCTCCAAGATCTTGAAAACTCATATGTTTATGTGATAAGCTGACACCACAGAACAAAGCACTATCTTGTTATGCCTAGTGCCCTCAAGAAAGCCAAAAGTGGTCATTTGGCGCTTGATAGAATTAAGCATGGTCACCTTCTACCGTAGATCACAAGCTTAAAGAGATAGTTTACTCCAAAAATGGAAAGAAAAAAACAAAACAAAAAAATGTACTCACCCTTATGTGCTTCTAAACCAATTATTTATGCCCATAGTAACCCAAATTACTGGTTTCCAAATGCTGGTCAGTCCACTTTCAATACAACTGGCAGGCTTCTGCTTGGTATAAAGTTGTTATTTTACATTGCTTATAAAGACAAAATTCATAAAATGTCCTAACCAATTACCATAACCAATTTACAACTTTTGAACCTAAAAAAAAGGAGAATTTATACAACAAAATAAATGTACCTAATTAGCAAAACGTGAATCTTGAAAATATGTGTATATTTTCTTGTCTGATATTGCCACAACACAAAGTAAACTTAAACTCAAAATACATACTTTGAAATCAAAACATAATAATATTATATTCAGCCATAATATTTTAATCAGCTGTGCACATAAGGTAAATGTATCTAGTTTTAAATATGCTCATATATTTTTACTAGAAAACAAGACAAAGACACATTTTTATGTATGTACTGTATGTATGTATTTATTTATTTATTTATTTATGTATTCATTCATTGCTGTGTAATGGTTTCTAGGCCTGTAGCTATAAATGTATTGCTCTGCCCACTTAATTTCTACAGTATATCTTTACTTTGCATGATAAGGATCAAGCCTAACATGATGACATCTGAAAAGATTGAGCAGATCACTTTAACACAGACAGGCTCTCTGGGGTTAATTTACAGCTAAATATAGCATAACTGAAGCACCTGTCTATATTTACATGGATTAATTTCAAATAAGCAATTAAAAAACAAGCATTTATTTTTTCTCCTTCCTGAGCAATTGAAGATCCACATAGCAGTAAAATGTATTTACCCGAGGTGCATTAATCAGTTTGAGCAGAACTGTGCCGACTTAGTCCATAAATGAGTATGCAAGGAACAGGTCTAGAGGTTCATTTATATACAGCAAATCATAACTCACTTGTGGCATGCCAAGTTATTAAGTAGGGGGGGCCCCACACTTGCTCCTAAGGGCCTCTTTTCTCTACACCCCTGAAAGTCGACTGATTACTACCGAGCCAAAGAAGCAAGTTATGAGCCTGAATCCCGTGGCTGTATTTTGCATTAATTAGCTTGTTCGCTATAGCCCTTGACGACCCTCTAGCCCCTTCACACTCTTTAGACACATTTACGGTTTAAAAAAATTGCTTTGTGCTGGGTAGGGGTCCGTGAAGACTTCAGTTCTTGTAAACTGTGTAATTGCATTGCAACCAATTACACACTAGCCGAAGCAAAACCTGTAGGTTTCAATTTGTATTTCTTTAAATAAAAATTCAAATGTGAACTTCTTTAGGATTGCTAATATTAATCAAATCTAGCGAATGTGGTGAACACACACAATGCAAATTCTGGGAACCCTTCCAGCATGGAACATACAAAGAAATATGTCACAGAATACCCTGGCTGCTCTTTTCCAGATAATAAACGTGAATGGGTACAACGCCACATCTGAAGACAAAAAATCTGATGATGCTCCGGTGACGCATCTATTTATAGCCACTGCGCCAGGTGCATCCAATGATTACACCGGCAGAGGCTATAAATTCCGGTCAATGTTCATTGACGTGTTGCATACATATTCACAGCTGGTCACAACTGAGACGTGTTCCCAAAGCGCTCTTCAGCGTAGCATCTCGTTCCGCTTTTTTCAGGGAACAAGGGTTACATACGTAACCCAAGACGTTCCATGGGAATCAAACCAATGACCTTTGGCATTTTTAGCCCCATGCTCTACCAGTTGAGCAATAGGAACCATAACAGTACCATAAACGGAATTTATACAACCACGTTTTAACATCTGTTATTCCAGTATTCCTTACCATAGCTGTCAAATCTAATTTCCTTACTTCAAAATATAGCGGATCAACACGTATCATGCCATATTTGACTTCGATAACGAATGAGGCACAAACATGATAATGTGGTTAACATTAATGATTCCACTGAAACCAGGAGCCAAGAATTTTGGCAAAAAACTATAGAAATTTCAATCTTTTCTTTATATAAAGGTATCATCCCTTCAGAAAAACAGATTAAACCAACATTATCTTCGGTTTGCAGGTATCAGGGATTGTGGTATTAAAGGGATAGTTCACCAAAAAATTTTTTTTTATCATTTACTCATGCCACTCACCCTCATGCCATCCCAGATGTGTAGGACTTTCTTTCTTCAGCAGAACACAAACAAAGATTTTTAGAAGAATATCAGCTGTGTAGGTCAATATAATTTAAGTGAATGGTGAGCAGACATTTGTAGTGCCATAAATCACATAAAGGAATCATAAAAAATAATCCATATGATTCCAGAGGTTAATTTCACATCTTCAGAAGCGATATAATTGGTGTGGGTGAGAAACAGATTTTTTACTCTAAATCTCCACTTTCACTGCAAAAATGTTTTTTCAAGACAACAATTTTTGTCTTGTTTTCCAGTAAAAATCTAATCGAAACTAAACATTCTTAAAATGTGATTTATTTACTTGACAAGCAAACTGGCATAAGAAAAAAAAATCTGCGAAATTGGCATAAGAAAATAATTTTTTGCAGTGTTCACTTTTACATTTAATGTTACATGTGGTGTGGTTTTACATCTGAAAGTGAAAGTTTCCTGTCTGTCACTCACTCGACGCTGTGTCGAAATAGTGACACTAGGGGTTCAATCTTGAGAGCCCCAATCACCTTTGCTTAAAATAGAAAAGGCCAATGAGAATTGGTGAGTGGAATTTGCATGCCTCTCCGCCCCCAGACATACGGGTACAAAAGGAGATGGCGTGAACTATCTCTTTAAGGCTTGTGAGACTTAAATTGGTGTAATTACATGGTATTCATATTTCAACATTGTTGAAGTAAAAATTAAATGTTAGTTTAAGAAGAACAAAAAAAGTAGCTTTAAATGATAAGATAATTTTCATTTTTGTTTTCATTCATTTTAATTTTCCTTTAAGCTAATCTAGCTGGTCTCCCAACCAGGTCAAGCTGGTCTTCAGGTGGTCTCCCATTCTGACCAGCTGAAAGGTACCCCAAACCCCTTAGAAACCAGCAAATAGACCAGCCTGACAAAGCTAGGAGACCAGCTAAGACCAGCAAACCATCATGGGAATATAATATTCATCTATTTTCATATAGACCGATTATATAAAATGTCTTCCCACGATAGGCCTAGGAAATTAATATGTGAACTTCTTTAGGGTGGGTATTTTATTAAAATCTAGCGAATAAGGAGAGTGCACACAGATGTAAATTCAAGTAACCCTTAAAGAACCAATATGACAAACTAGAAAGCAAGTAAAGCATAAGGTTCTGCACTGCCAGAGGCACAAATAGAGGACTCTCAAAGTTAAGCCCCTCTTACACACTGATAAAGAGTAGAGCACGAAGGAAAGACAGACAAAAAGGCTTTATAAGGGTATATATTGTCTTGCCCAAAGTGGGGTTAGGATGGGGCCATGTTGAGCACGGAGGGCACAGACACTCTCTCAGAGGGCTTTTGCTCAACATACCACACCAGCATTAACCCAACACAAAGACTAGTTTCATCCTTTAGCTTTCATGCACTTCTCCAACAAGCTACAACTACTTTTAAGATATCTTAAAGCAGCCGACAAACATTAAAGTAGTAGCTCACAGAAAAATGCAGAAGCCTGCATTTCTAAGTCTGAATGCTGTTACTTTCCCTAGGAGCACAAAAGGATTTTTTACGCAGCTTTTTTCCATACAGCAATGGTTCATAGTGACAACGTGTCAAACTTAAAAAATAAAGCAAATGACAAAATGCATCATAAAACTTCCATAAAAGCCATCCATATGACTTGTGCACTTTTAACAGTAGGACTGGTTAAAAAATATAGATTTTATGATGCATGTTTACGTGATGTTTTTTTTTATCTCGATATTGATTCTTAAATCCCAAGTACAATCTTTTGCTTTATGTGGCAACCCTCTATAATGCAAGTAAATGACTCACATGTGTGACCAAGTTTCATACTATGTGACAAAAAATTATTAGCCACTATAAACTTTCAGATTTCACTCACAAGTGATAGAGTAGTATATTGACAAAGAAGTCATTAGGTCCAAAATCCTTTCACTGTGTGTTGAGAGTAAAAGTATGGTGCCCAAACTTTTTTCCTATGAAGGGCCAAAAACTTGATTGAAGGCAGTGGGAAGTAAACGTTGCATATATCAAACTGTATTATTTTAAAATTATATATGAATACTGAAAAACACACAGAACTCAAATTTAAATCATCAAGTGTCCTCTACTTGCACAATGCACATAATTGATTTCAATGTCATTTTTTTGTATGTTGTGTTTCTATCCAGGGCTGGACTGGGAAGAGAAATCGACCCAGAATTTTACATGTCAACTAGCCTAAAATTGTTGAGTGGGGGTTGGTGTTCGCTGTCCTTTTCTGCATATAACGGTACCATTTTGTGGCCCATTCGGCACCTTTCGCGGCTGACCCACCGGCTCGCTCGGATCTCCCGGTGGCTTGTCTGCCCCTGATTGGCCCCAAAGTGTGTCGGCCCATGGGAAAATGCGCGGTATGCCAGATTACCAGTCCAGCCCTGTCTCTTTCTAATTTGTGAGTCACTTTGGATAAAATGTCTGCTAAACGACTAAATGTAAGCGTTTCTTAAAACATGGTAATTGTCTCTTTAAGAACAGTGTAGCTCCAAAAATGGGTTTTAGTAAGAAAAAGAAGATGAAATATGAAGAATTAGTTTACTGCATTACTGTTTTGTCTAGCTGGCAGGGCAGAAAAGGGATTTTTGAGAGTACTGGTCTGTTCACTTACAGTGCTTGTCATAATGATTTGCAGTGTTTGAAATGCTTCACAGGTGCGCTTCAGTGGTCACGTTCATGCGGATATGAAATGCTGCACAACGGATAGTGCGCGTTCAAGCCATATTTCATTTCGGATGACTGTACGCACTGTTTCGTGAGTCCACCTAATTACCTTTTCTTGACTAATTTCTCTTTCTAATTATCATTTCTTGACACTGCATCAGTTCCCACTCCATTTTAAACCAACTAGGTTCAGTCTGGTGGTATTAAATGCCCACCTCCTGGCCAATCATAGTGAAGATTTTGGGGTGGCTCCTGGGATGGACAGCGAACATTCAGACAGCACGTATTTAAAGGTCATTGAAGTATGCATTTTTAAAAATTAAATAATTTATACTCTCTACTTTTAAAATGAGCTACAGTTTTTTAATGCAAAAATAAAACAAAAATGTTACAACAAAACATTTAATAAAAAAAAAAGAGCTGCATCAATGCCATATATCTTTTCTTATTTTTTTTTCCCCCTCTTGTCATCTATGGCAAGGAGGGCCAAATCAAAGGTCATCACGAGCCAACTTTGGGCCCTAGTTTGGAGTGTGTCAAAAGATGAGATCCATGCAATCTATATAATGTCTTTTTTTAATACATTTTATATTCTTTACAGTCAGTTGTTGATTAAAAACAATAAAAAAAGAAACATTTATTTCTATGCACGTCCTCTCTCATTAATGCTCTGCACTCATTGGTTGATGTTGGTAGTCTTAAAGAGACTTATTGTATCTCAGTAGAATCAAGAGCTTGTAAATCAGAATTTAATCGAATTGGGAAATCTGTATCAATACCCAGCTCAGGAAGAGATGGAAATTTAAGTCGTTATTCACTGAAAATCACCTCAATAGCTGTCGAATCCAATATGGCGCAGCAGGTTGGATCAGAGACTATTTAGCAGAGACAGGACACTTCTTTTAAAATGAATGTGAGAAATCGGAATGGAAAGGAAATCCCGTCATAAAGGTAAAATCTCACTTTTTAGATACAGACTTTAACTCAAGAACACACATGCGTATTAGCTATACAAGCTGGGAAAAATTTTGTTCTCTAGCATAATATGAAGCGCAATTTATGAAACCACTGTTGTCAGAATTTACTGCCGATTTGAAATATGTTCTTTGATCGTAATCTTGACCAACCGTTTTGAAGATTTTGGACTTTTCCCAATCAAGTAGATAGAAGCTGCACTGTCATGCCACATGTTTACATAGACAATAGCTGCCCAAGAGCATTCCAAAGATGGTCGCCAAGTGACTTGACCTGCTAAAAAAGACTTTGGTTGGATGTCAATGGCATCAAACTTCATTCATTCTTGTGTCTCTTGAACTTTACGCAATATGACTTATGTAATTAATGACCAAATTATAATTTTTGGGAAAACAAAACACTTGTTGAGATGCTCATCCAAAAGGTCACTTGCAAATGAAAATCTATCTCATAGCATGCTAACAAGAAAACAAAGTATTTTGGATGGCCTAAGGTGTGCAAAATAACTAACAAGGAAGAAACCTGAACGAACAACTCTTAATTAATGTGTGCATGATGGGGAGTCTGAGCGGGGGCTGGCCGGCCGTTCCAGATGGCAGGTTGTTATTTCACTGTGCCCTGCTAATGCAGCAGGATGTGACAACAGAAACCTGATCCATCCCCAGGGGCATCTCTTCTTCCCCAACACAGTTCTGGAATCAGGGCCAGCCTTGCAGCCATTGTCACTGGAACAAAACGTGCACCCTCCCACCAGAGGCTTTTCCAGCATTGAAGGACATCCGGGGCTTAGCCCAGACCATTTTATTTTCACACTAGCAACCACTTCTCTGTAGTCCAAAGCTGGTGAGATGTAATCTTTGAGTTGTGCTATGGCTGAGCCGGTTTCTACAGTTCCTAAATCTTCCACTCTAGTACTATCCTCGACTAACTCATCCTCTCTCCTCCCTGAATCACCTGTGATGCAAAAGAACAGATACAGCCCATAACTTCAAGCTTCAAACAACTAATTCATCAAGTGCTACATATTTCAAATTGTAGACCAATACCATTGACGAAAATGTATTGGGAAGAGCAGATCAGTGGGACTGCCATCATGATTCTTGAATTTTCATGTACATTACCATAAAGTCATCACAAAAGAGTTATATTATAGTGAGTAAATTGAGGTAAAAAAAAAATATTTAATATAAATAATTGAATTTTTTTTTACATAAATAGTCAAACTGATGTATAAGATCCTAAGTCGAACTGTATAATTCTCAATATTCATCTGTCAAAATCCTGGTATAGTGGGCTAAAGCACTCAACTGTTAAGGAGAAGGTTGTTAGTTCGATCCCCACAGTCACCACCATTGTGTCCTAAAGCAAGGCACTTAAACAACGTTTCACTTTTAACTTTCTCTAATGTAAAGTGACTGATTAATTGTTACCAGTTTCCATTCTCGATTCTGGCACAGCTGCTGCTGGCTCCTCAGTCTGTAACTCATCTTTGCTACCCTCTACAAAACCATTTAATCAAATCAAAGTGTATATTTACTACAAACTAATTCCACAAAACAAGTCACACATACAATTTATGTTAATGCTTATTGGTTATCCTTAGAGAAAACAACACCTGACAAACAAGGAAAGTATTCAATGTGTAACCAGTCCTGGTCACCCCGCTCCGAACGGGACTCGAACCGACATCAAGCGTGGGAGGCGGGTGCGCTAACAATGAGGCTAAAGACTACAGCCCATAGTCTACCGACAGCTTGTTTTTAAGTCCTATGTCTATTTTTACATGCTGAATGCAGTAAGTGCAAAGTCTAAGCACAATGAAATAAGGTAACTTATGATTTCTGGGGTTTACATAGGCTATTGTCCTGTTTCATATTTGTCAGTCAACTTTTCAAAATACAATCGGGGCTACACTCAAAACATTCGGGGGGGGGGGGGGGGGGGGGGCAAAATTGGCTGATGCCGCATCTGCCTCCCACCACACTCAGAAAAACAGAACGCTGGCCCACCACTTGCCTGTTGTTGGTTAATACACAGGAATGCAAAATGTTAACATGCATGCTTCTGTTAAACAAGTCACTCTAACAAGCGGTATCCATAGGAGGGGATGGAGGGTCTCTACATGTCCCTCAGGAAAGAGGAGAGAGAGCTACTAATCGACTTGACACTGGATAAAATGCTCCATGCTAGCTACAGTACATGCTGTTTAGCTGTGCAGAAAAAAACTTAAGAACTTTACATTGTAAATTGTAAGGGTTGCTGGGTTGACTTTAGCACTGTGGCCACATATCCAGTTATTATGCTCTGGTCTTAAAACATCAAATATATGAGGATATGATATCTTCACTGACTGAGAACTATACTGCAAAATTGTTTATTTTTTCACTTATGTTTAACATCACAGTTTCACATAGTTCCAGTGTGTCAAGGAGAAATAGGCAACTTTATTTAAGATTATGTAGCATTTAACATTAATTCATTTTTGTATACACACAAATTTAACATTCCATTTGTTTTGAAACTAGTAACATTTCCAGTTGTATTAATCAGAGATGACCACAATAATGCTCTTAACACAAATGTAACATTTATTTTAATTACTTTTTATTTTGACATTACATTATTACATGATATCCCTAGCCACTTGTCCTAAACTCAATTGTTGATAAAAAATTATAATATAATCTATTATATAGCACTGTGAATTTCTAGAAAGTTAAACTATGTTAAAACATGGCTTACCTTTGTACATGTACATGAATCACAGGAGATCTGTCATAATAGTAATAATAATAAACTATCACTTATTTATTTGTATTATTATTATTATTATTATTATTATATATATATATTTTTAAGTTATAAAAACTTCCCACCACAGAGTAATTTCTAGCTCATCTCAAATTCTGTATTGTGTTAAAAATAATTCTGTGATGGAAATTACGGAAATTAATTTTGTCATGCTTTTGGGAAAAAAAAGGTTGACTGCTTTGAGAGGAGTTGAACATATACTTAATTAGTATCTTTAAAATAAATATGACCTCTAAAATGTACCTTTTTAAAGGGATAGTTACCCAAAAATGAAAATTCTCTTCTCATTTACCCAACCTCATGCCTTCCCAGATATGTATGACTCTTCTTTCCCTGTGTTTCTTCAGCAGAATACAAGTGAAGGACTTAAATATTGATTTGTTTCTCACCCACACCTATTATATCGCTTCTGAAGATATGGATTTAATCACTAGAGTTCCTTTATCTGATATTTGGAGCTAAAAAGGTCTGATCATCAATCACTTGCATTGTATGGATGTACAGAGCTGAGATATTCTTTTAAAAATCTTTGTTTGTGTTCTGCTGAAGAAATAAAGCCTTACACATCTGGGATGGAGAATTACAATTTTTAGGTGAACTATTCCTTTAATAAGGTTTCATAGCTGTGTCCCTACTTTTTGTCAGCACTGTCATATATTTCTGAAAACATCTAAAAATGTTCTTTCTTCCATTGAACACAAAATGATGTTTGCCAGAATGTTCAGGGTTAGTCGCTTTCACTTTACGAAAATAGATGCAGTGAAAGCAAATGGTGAAGAGGCTGTTGGTCCATAACATTCAGCCTAACATCTCCTTTTGTGTTCCATGAAAAAGTCATACAGGGTTGCGTTTCCCATACAATGATGTAGCTCCCTAGTTTGCCGAAACCATAGTAACTATGTCGCACATCCATCGTTCCAACCACTTTTATTCAACAACATAGAGCTTTCATAAATTACGTTACGCAGGGGGTGGAGTAATAACTTCTGCAAATATTAAATGATAAAAGCTATTTTAAACATACACCAGAAAGTTGTTTAATGCAAGAAAGCTGCTAAAGACAAGAAAACTGTGTGCACTGTGTAATGCGACAGATACATATGCTATAAGTTGGGTTTTCCTCTACATGTATGCACTCTTCAAAAATATATAAACGCCACTTTTGCATTAACATAAATACATTAAAGCCATGTTCTCTGACAGAAACTGTGTGTTATAGAGAAAATAATCTGTTTAATAAGCCATCAAATTGTAATGAATGCTAAACAGTGCTCTTTTATTAAACACCAAAAACATTTCCAATGTGCGCATGTCTGACTGTGTAAGTTTTGGCATTGTCTGAAATATTGTAATATCCTATGGTGCAACAGCAACGACCGCTTAAAATTACACTGATGTAAAATTATGCATGACGTTGTTATTTCAAAGGCTTATATTCAATTCTGAATAATGCTGGAAGAATATGATTTTTCCCTTGTCAGACTCAGCATTCATAGACCGACCTTCACTTCAAACTTGTTTTCTATTTCAAGCCAGACTTATGTATTCTTCCATGTGTCAGATCTACTTAGGACTGTTCTACATAACCTCAATTGCTTACATGATAAAAAAGCCCAACACGCCAAGGCAAAGAATATACAGTCAAATTAAGTAAAGTCTTATTTTAAGGTTTTAAGTCTGCTGAAAATTGCCCACAGACTGAGAAATATGTCCTTAATAAGCATA